>CM076581.1:65780241-66218859 GCA_034641835.2 Pinus albicaulis | reverse complement strand
AAGGATTCATACTAACAGAAAGGTTATGGAAAGGTGAAGAAGTAGGATCAACATGAGGTGAATGCATTTGACTAGGTGATCATGTATAAGCAGCAGGCTGAGATGGAGAAGTGGATATGGGAAGATGATATGATGAAGGGATACTCTGCTCATGACTATGTGGGGTAATGAAAACTTCATTGGCAATGAATGTGTCCCATGGTATGTTATTTTGCTCAAGCTGATGCATGACTATCATCTTGATGAGCGAATTTTAAAAAATACTTTGCATTTGATGATTATAATCCCTCTTTTGTACAATGTAAGTCATCTTTTCAATGCCGCGGGAGAGATAGTAAGGTATGTGAAGCATTTTGACTCTACTGAAGTGCATGAGGAGTCAAATATGATATGAATAGAGTCGAGAAATCCTCCCCTCACAAGTGAAGTAATTCATGATTATTTTCATCATAGGGACATATCGATCAAGGAGATGAGAGAAAGGGAAAATGGACTTCTTGTCATCCATCTTGTATCTAGGTTTGAGATATGGTTCATAATAGCTCAGATCAAGGTTTCCTTGTTTAAACCATTTCTCTCCCACATTAGGGACCCCTATAGTAGCTGAAATGGCATGAGTAGACATGGTAAAAGTGACCCCAGCAAGAGTGACCTGCCTATCATGAATATTTGTGATAAACAACCTTGTCAACAGGATACTGAATCTGTTGCACTTTCTCACAAAACTCAAAACAACCAACATGTTTAAAACATGAAATAGTGAGAGGAGAAGCCATGAGATCGTTTTTGGTTATTGGTTCATATCTGTTGATTTTCCCTCCTTTGTGGTCAGTTCTCTTTGGTATTTGTTCCTCACTGACACCTTTGTCCTCCTCTTCAGACATTTTGAATTTGAAGGCTTTAGAAACCCTAGGGTAAATGGAATGAAATGAAGGGAGTGAGAGATGAGATGAATAGCTTACGAAAATGGAGGGAATGACTGTAAATGAAAACCTAGGTCTATGAAAACCCTAGGATTTAACACTATTTATGGCTGATATGTATTTTAGGGACATGAACATGGATATGGTGCATGAAAATGAGAAGGAAATGGAAACTACGGTTTCATAGGCAAAAACACTTCAAACGTTTAATGGAACACCAAATGTATGAGAAGAGAGATGATTTAAGGTCCACTTATTGATTTAAAGCTCCTTAGAGAATTTTGTGAGGATATTTGAGCTTGATGGAGGTGGCAAAATTGTTCAAAACCCTTACGATGCAAACACGCAGCGCCGCTGGGAAAACGCGTAGCACAAAGAAAAACGTGCACTGCCACTCTACAAATGCGCAGCGCCAATGTAAATTTCTCAGGAGGTATCAGGAAATGCGTAGCGTGGCTGGGTAAATGCGCAGTGTCACTGAATTTTTACCCAAAATGCTCAGAAAACCTACAATTTCTCCTTTGCTAGAAACTCTTGAAGGCTGAATGGACATAATGACTTGCTTTGAAGTAGTTTGAAAGGATTTATATCATAGTGGATTTGAAATTTAATTTGAATCACCCACTTTTCTAATGTATGTTCACTTTTCCTTTGGCACTGATACTCTTTGACTTTCTGAATTTTTGGCATTACAGGCTGATCAAACATGGAGTTTGCCTTTATTTTCTCCATTTAGGCCAGATGATTGCACTTGAGAGCTTGTGATTGAATTTATTACATATGAGAACATAAAATTTCATTTGGAAAAACAAAAACAAATTACATATTGAATTTTATATCAAAATGACATTTTGATATAAAAGTCATTAAACTCAAAAATTACAACTCTGAAAATGGATAATTACATCATGATGATCTTATTTAGTCCCTCTCATATATGTGTTGACCTCATCTGAAATAAAGGAGTGACCTTGAGAAATATAAAACCTAATGACCTAATGGGACTGCTTTTGACATGACTTGACTTTCATGAATGAGATTTTGACTTAAAAGACTTCCAACTGAAAAGAGCATTTCCATAGGTGTTGCTATGCTCAAGGAGACATGAGAATGAGTCAGCTAGTATGATATTCTGAGGGAGAATGAAGTTTATTGACAAGGAAAACTACTAGTGGAACAATTTTATGTCATGACCTAATGGAATGATGGAAAATTTCTTCAGAATGGGACACCTAAGATGCACATGCAAATGTGTTTTGATCCCTAGTGGAAGTATGAAAATACTAACACTAACAGGTACAAATCTCTCCTCTTATAAATATAGGTCTTAAATATATTGGAGAATCATCTCAGTCTTCAGCACCAAGCTATCTAAATGCAGCAAAATCCAACCTACAACATTCTATCTCTCATCAAAAGAACAAAGAAACTACACCAGTAAATCATGACCACTTTAATACAAGGAAGAACAATAACAGAAATATCAATCAGTAGGTAAACATAAATATAAGTTTTCATGATCGCATAAATTTCTTCTTTAAAGGACAATGTTTCTCATCTCATAATTTTGGTCATAAGGCTGCTCAATGTGTTGCATACAAAACCATCATGACCAGAGAAGCAAGAAAGAAAAGAAATGAGACTGGAATAAAGAAGAATACTTATAACAAGTTTTCTCCTCTTCAAAGTGAAATTGAATGTGCTTATTGCAATAACTTCGGTCATGAAGAATCTAAATGCAGGAGAAAACATTAGCCAACACATCATATATCTTCAAATTCAAAGGTTTGGAGAAAGAAGGACTTACAGGTTGAAAGTTTTGGCATAGATTTATTTGCAGAAGGGTAATAAAATCAATGGTACATTGATATCGGATGCTCAAAACACATGACAGGTGATAGAAATGAACTCCTTTCATACAATGCTCTAGAGATAGTAAAGAATGTTACTTTTGGAAATGACTCTCCTACTGTAATTAAAGGAAAAGGCTCTATTTTTCTAAAATAAAAGGTGAAATATAACAATGTTATGTATGTAGATGGATTAAAGCACAACTTGTTAAGTGTGAGTCAAACGTGTGATCAAGGAAATGAATTTGTCTTTAGTTCAAAAGAATGTGTAGTACGTGAACTTGACACAGGAAAAACTGTAA
The DNA here is from genome assembly GCA_034641835.2 of Pinus albicaulis. NCBI lineage: Eukaryota > Viridiplantae > Streptophyta > Pinopsida > Pinales > Pinaceae > Pinus > Pinus albicaulis. Next base: position 66,215,784 of record CM076581.1, on the reverse strand, counting down.
TAAAAGGAACTAGAAAACCAAGAAATCTGTGCATTTAAAGATGACCAAGAACAATGATACTTTGGTAGATCTTCAGAAAATTGGTTATGGCACAGAAGGTTGGGACATTTGAGCTTCTCTTAAATAAGCAAATCCAACAGACTCAAAGTTGTTCGTGACCTTCCCAACATCACTCTACTTGAAAGTACAATATGCAAATCATGCCAATTTGGTAAGAAAACCAGAGTACAATTCAATGCTAAATAAGGATAAGCAAGTAAGCCTCTTAAACTTATACATACTGATTTATGTGGTCCTGTAAGAAAAAATTCACCTCATGGAGAACAATACTATATCTTATCTATTGATGATTTCTCTAGAATTTGTCAGATCGGTTTACTGAAACATAAAGATGAAGCATTTGAAAAATTTAAGATCTTCAAAGCTTTGGTTGAAAATGAATTAGATCTAAAAATCAAACGTCTTAGATCTAACTGAGGAGGAGAATATATATGAGATGAATTCTTTAGTTTCTGTGAACATCATGGCATAAAAAGACAGTTTTTTGTATTTGAACACTTGATGAATCTAGAACTCCTGATACCTTTTGGGGAGAAGCAACACATACTGTAGTAAATATTCTGAACAAGGCTCATGTTTGGGTGTGTTGGGGTTCCCATGTTTTGGCAATATTGGCAATACGAAAATATGAGACAACATCAAACCACTTTCAGACCTTAGGATCTAGCCCTCCTGGGTCTAGAGAGGGATCTCTCTATGATTTTCAAAGGTATATGTCTTTGAAGTACAAAGGTTAATATATTAGGCTAGTTATAAGGCTCAGGGTTTGTTTTTTTGGTTGTTGGGAATCAGGAAAGAAGGGTTCAATATAAGACAAGGGTGAGAAAAGAGGGTTTTAGGCAAGGAGAGATGTTCCAGGAAACATTCAATACCATTGGGAAATGGAGTCAGGAAAGGGTTTACTTGCTAATAAAAATGTAGGCTTTCAGTTGGGCTAGTCATCTAAAGCATTGAATCTTAGAGATGATTGTGTGACATGAAATGGTAAGAGGGAAGGAAACAATAAAGATTTAGAACACGAAGTTAAAGACCTGAGATCAAAGAGAGACTTTGAACTCTCAATGCTTCAGCCTCTAGCTTGAGGGATCTTAGAAAGGTTCAATTAATTGAAAAGGATCCTAGTGAGATAGAGACAGAGTTCTAGACCTCCCAGTGTTCCCAATTCATTCAATTAAATCCTAACAAGAACATCTAAGAATAGATTCATTTAATTCATACATTAGCTAGTAGGAAATGACATCCACTACATTGGTTAAATTAACTGAAATCAACCCTTAGATAACACATTTAGTAGAAAACATCAACGGCAAGGAGAGCAGAAACATAGGGTACCTAACAAGGGTAAATCCTATGCCATATTTATGATGCGAGCCAGTAGAAATGGAATGAAATGAAATGCAAGTTAAAAACGAATACAAAGATAGAAAAACATCACCACTGCTTTAGATCAGGATCCAAAGAAATGTGCTTGTCATATTAAAGAGCAATACCAGTCAAGTACAACATCACCAATAGCTGGATATACAATCTGAAAACATCTTCCTCAGCCTATCTTACAACTTTACACAGAGACTATGTCTCAAAAGAAATGGCTCGTAATTTTCTGATAACTGATCAACAACCTTTACAATGAGCTTCTCCATGAATTTTATAGCTGAAGAGAGCAGAGGAGGTAGGTGAAAAACTAAATGAAGCATTAAACTTAGAAAATAAAAAGGGCTATGTCCATTCTATTTAAATTCTGTGCATTTGTCTGTGGCACTCTTTTGGGTGAAAGAGTGGTCTTCTCCAGGCTTCCATTTACTCCGGTATGCCTCTAATGTACTTTGGCTATAGTACTCTGGTGAACTAAACAAAAAAGTAGGATAATGATGCTAAGGTCTGCCATACTATGTAACAAATGCTTCTGATAGCATAGAACTTTGTCAGGGTTGGAATTTCCCCAGGAACACGGTATATAATGGAGATAGTATGGGCACCTCATCCTTTGTGGAAAGGACATACTGTTGATGTGAAACCCTGATAGTATTTTTTTCTGTGCATTGGGCCTTCCATGCGATCCATGATGTCTTTGAACTGGTACCTTTGCCTTCTAAATCCCTCAAAAAGGCTCAAAAATCTTCTATTACGTGCCTTGAACTCTCTGCTGCTCCAGTACTATCTTTGTTTATGCAATCTAAGCTTTAATGGCATCAGAGAGGTTTTGCAGAGTTTGAACTTTGTCCTTTGATGAAATTTATGTTGCAGACACCTTTCCAAACATTTTCCTGTAACATCAGGCTCTAAATTTAGCTTCCTTTGTGCACTGTGCCACTACAATAGTTTTTATGAATCATGGTGGTTTTCCACCTGCCTTTAACCCTGCGAAACACGAAAACAAATTAAGAAAACCATGCATTGGGGATGGTGAATGCAGCGGGGAAAATGGGGATGGCCATGCAGGTTGGCGAAATGGTGGAATAGTTGCAGGTTGATGGCAGAAAACGCAACGAACAGTGGAGGATGGAGAGGTGGAAATTTTAACGTAAATCATTTAAAATTTGACCTTTGAATGAATTATATAAGGGACGGATGAGAATAGTGATGAAAACACATGGAGTGGTGACGTGGCGGGACTGGGCGATGGTGGGGATGACTTTAAATCTGGACCGTCCGATCTCAAGAGGAGATCGATGGCTGAAAATGCATCGGGGGGGCGATGGACAGTGGGCTAGGGGCTCCGCTCGGCTTGGTTATCATCCATGCATCTTCGGGGCACGATCACTATTGGATGGATGGTCATAGTTCGGATGGTGTAGGTTCATATCGCGTCGGGTCAAATGCCAAACGTTAACGTGTGATGGGGAGGCGGTTTTTGAACAGTGCACGGGACACATGTCCTACGGTGAATGGCATTGCTCCGAAACGAGAGAAACCGCCGAACCTCAAATGGCAGTGCGATAGAAACTGACTGGTTTTTGAACAGTGTTGGCGTAGGGATCACCAGGGTGGATGACCATCGGATTAGCAGGTTAAATGAATGGTGGATTATGCGATCGGGTGGTGAAAGGAGTGGGCCACGGGCGTGGCCCTGGTCTGTGACGACCATCCGATCTGTATAGATCGACGGTTTAAACTGCTCGCGATATATAATTGCATTAAGCGATGTCCGCCTTGGAACCTGGTTCTAGTGTCGAGGTCACATGGTGGAAAAGATAAGGGGACTAGTGCCGAAAGGTGCTAAGCCCATATATATGTAAAACATGGTCTTTGGCCCATTCTTAGAGCATTTTAAGGCCAATAAAGGGTAACGATAAGGGAAGAAATGGGGAGAATAAACCAAACCACGGAAGTGTGCGTGGTTTAAAGGGGATTTTGGGATAGTTTATGAGGACTAAGGGAGGAATTTTTGGGGTGGAAAGGGGGCTTTGAAAAAAGGGGAAAAAGGGGTGAAATGGAGAATTCTGCAGAGGTACAAGGGCAAATAAAGGCCTTTTGGAGCACAATTTTTACAATCAGTGAGGCTTTGTGGATGGAAACAGCAGAGGATATTTTATCAAAGGACACAAGGCACAAGGAGGCTTCAAGGATGATGTGTTTTTCAAGAAAAATGCATTTCTTGAAGGCTCAAAAACAATTTAGCCCCCTGTTTCCTTGTCAAAAATTTATAGGGGGATAACAATGGCTCCACATGGGGATGGCTTCTTCTTGAAGGAGTCAAGAATTCAGAAATGATCTTTGGAGTAGGCCAGGTACCTTGTTTCTTGACACATTCTATTCCTTCTTGGATCAGCTGCCACAACTTGTGAAGACATCAAATCAGTAGAGTATTTTTCCCAAACAATCTACCTACCCATCCTACAATCCTAGAATTTGTTCTTCTAGGGTGCATTTGAGCTAGCATACCCTTCACATCATTTTTTTTTTTTTCAGAGAAAATAAAACTATTCTATTTCTACCTTTATTGCTCCATGAGACCAGATTAAACTGTTGGCCTCACATGTTTCTCTACCTAATCTAACATCTGCTGGGATTAAACTGTCCAGCAGATTTCTTCTCTACATTCTACAACAGAAATTTAAAAACACTCAAACTAGGATTAGACAGTCTAGTTTTTTGTGGATCCAAGGCATAAAGACAGTTGCACATGGACAGAAATTTGCAGAAAATTGCAAACAAAATTTTGAAGGCTTGAAATCTAAAATTTTGAAGCATCCTTCTTTCTTTTGTGACTCAAGTTTTGAGCTTGTTAGAGTCACTTTATCTTCTTCATTCAGCTCTGGTTTTGGGCATGCTAGAGCTGATCCCTCTTGCTTAGTTGCTGGTCCATATTTTAAACATGTAGAACCAACTGTTTTCCTTCTTTGGCTTAGGTTTGATCATATTAGAGCCAATCCTTTGCATTCATGAGGTACATGTTTCAAACATGTCTAAACCTCTCTTTTCTTTCTCTTTTTTTGGAACATTTTCTCTTTTTCTTGAAAACATAACACAACAATGGTATTTACAATGGCAATGGAAACTAGAAATTAGAAATCAGCAGAAGTAGTGTTTGAGCATCCTGCCATTGACATGACCCCCAAAAAGCTTTTTATCATCTATCTCTTGTAGAAAAAAGGTATTTGGACCCACAGTGGCCTGGATGATGTAGGGACCTTCCCACAAAATTTCAAACTTGTTGTGCTTTCCTTTGTCCTCTCTCCTTGAATGCCACTTCAGAACTTTATCTCCGATTTTGAAATTAGAAGCTTCGGTTCTCTTGTCAAACAACTTCTTTACGTCTTCCTGAAATTTGATAGCTCTGTTATAGACCTCTTCCCTTGTTTGCTGGAGATGAATTGTTTGGTTTATCCTCCTCATCATGTTGTTTTCTTCTGTCTGAATCTCTTGGACAAGTTTGATCACTGGTACTCCAAAACTGGTAGGAAACATTGCTTCTGTTCCATAGACAAGATGATATGGTGACATGCCAATGGATTTCTTTGTTGTAAGCCTGTCAGCCCATAGGGCATGCACTAACTTGTTATGCTATCACCTTTTGTTCTCTTCCAACAGCTTTCTGATGATGGTCACCAGGCTCTTGTTTTATGACTCAGCCAAGCCATTACCTTGTGGGTAATAGGCAATTGAATGACCCAGTGCTATGTGGTACCTGTGACAAAAATCAACCATTTTCTTGGATCCAAAAGCGGCAGCATTATCAGTGATTATTTTCCTTGGGCAGCCAAACCGAGAGAGGATATGACCTTCTAGGAACCTAATGATGACTGAATTTGTGGCATTCCTAGATGGTATGGCCTCTATCCACTTGTTGAAGTAGTCTGTGGCTGTTAAGATCCATTTGTGTTGTGCATAAGAAGCAGGGTGAATTTCTCCTATGAAATCTAGACCCCATTGCATAAAGGGACCTTCAACAGTGATGGGTTATAAGGGTAATGGGAGGAGCTTTCTTTTTCCTTCAAAAATTTGGCATTCGTGGCAGGAAATTATCATCTTATGAATTTCATTGAAGAGTGTAGGCCAATCGTAGCTAGCTCTGAGTATTTTGTTTGTAGTGGATTTCTAATTCAGATGACCTCCACACTCTCCTGCATGGAATTCTTGGTTAATCCTTTCTGCTTCAGATTCAGGAAAACATTTAAGTAGTAGGCCATTTTCATTTTTCCAGTATAATTCTTCATTCATTATGCAATAGCTTCTGGCTTTTAGATTTAAGAATCTGGCCTTGGTATTTGATAGTTCAGGAGGGGCATTGAGGTGTGTAAGCACATACACAATGTCATAATACCAAGGAGAGCTCTGAAGCTTCTCCTCAACAGTGGGATCAGGCAATCCCTGCTACTCATCCAAGGCATCTACCATGTTAATGTCAAGGGCTTGTAGATTTGATTCAACCATTAGTTGAGCTAAGCCGTGACCTTTAATCAGTTTTGTAGGTTTTATCTCAAGGTCATATTCCAAGATTACATCAATCCATTTTCCCCTCTTCCCATCTGGGTCTTGGGACAAGATGTCTCTAACCACTATATTTGGCACATAGGCTATGGTGTGGGAATGTAGTATGTACACCCTAAAGTCTTTGAAGGCCTTAACCAGAGCATAGGCCCGTTTTTCCATTATGTTGTATTTCAAGGGTGCATCTCTCAAAGCTTTGCTGAAGAAAGAAATGGGCTATTCCATTCCCTCTAGATTTTTCTGCAGCAGAACTGCAGCTACTATATGCTCAAAGGCAAATGAAAAGATGAGGAAATGTTTTGAGAAATCCAGACTAATCAAGACAGGAGCCCGGGTGAGTGCAAGTTTCACTGATTCAAAATATTTCTTAGCCTCAACAGTCCACTTAACTCCTACACCCTTTCTTAACATGTTTGTCATATTCCTGAGGTGATCAGCTAAGTTGGGAATAAACCTCCTGAGGAATTTAATTTTCCCAATGAAGGACTGTAACTCTTTTATATTCCTCGGGTGTGTGATTTGTAGTATTCCCTCAACTCTTTGTGGGTCTATCCTAATCCCGTTCTTGGATATGATGTGGCCAAGAAGTTTTCCTTCTTGTAGCCCAAATACAGTCTTTTTAGGATTCAATGATAGACCGAACCTTCTACATTTTTCAAACACTCTTCTCAGGTGTTCTAGGTGTTCTTCCTCAGTCTTGGAATAGACTTTTATGTCATCCAGATAGATGACAATGAAGTGTCCTATTTCATCTGAAAAATCTATGTCCATTTCTCTTTGGAAGGTTGCACCAGTGTTCATCAGTCCAAAGGGCATCTTTACATACATAAAAGTGCCCCATGGAGTGGTGAAATCGGTCTTGATTTGGTCTTCTGGGAGTACTAAAACTTGGTTGTAACCTGAAAAACCATCTAGCAAAGAGATCCTTTTTGAGCCTACTACCCTCTGAAGGATGTGTTCCATTTTTGGCAGAGGGTAATTTTCTTTGAGTGAGGCTCTATTAAGATTCCTGAAATCAATACACAGCATGATCTCCCCTGTTTTCTTTCTCACGGCCACTAGATTTGATACCCAATCAGAGAACCTCACAGGCACAATTATGCCTGCCTCATACATCTTCTTAATCTCTTTTTCCACTACAGGCAATTCTTTTGGGTTTATTCTATGAAGTTTCTGTCTGAAGGGCTTCTGACTTTCTTTCAAGGGTATTTTGTGTTGTATTATGTTTGTGTCATAGGCCTTTAAGTCCTCATAACTCCAAGCAAACAAATCAATGAATTCCTTGAATAGGTCAATGTATTTCTTTTTCATGTTTGCAGGCAGGGACTTAGCCAATTTGATCATCTTGGGTTTAACTTCAATGCCTATGTTGCATTCCTCAACATCAGAGTCTACATGTTCTATAGTGAGCTTTTTTTATACATCATCAAAGTCAAAAAGGTCCTCTAAAGGCGCCAGACCTCGGGGTATGTTCTTATCTTTGGCCTGCAACACCTCTACTTCTTCACTATCTGCGTTTTCACATTTTTCGTTTGGATTTCCAATCTGTTCATTTAAAGTGTTTATTTCTATGTTATAGGGTGTTTCTTCCTCATCTGAGGACTCTTCGCTTAGGCAGCTACTGTCAGATTTAGAATCTAAATCAGAAAATTCAAACTCATTTCTGCCTACCAGGAAATCTTCAATTTGTTTATCGCCCTCAAAGACCTGCCAATATTTTTCATTGTCCGGCATTATAGGTCTAAATTTGGTCTAAATGATGATCTTTTGGTCACTGGGAGGCTTATGATACGAACTAGCCATGCAGGCTAGTCCATTTGCAATTACGTTTTGACTCCTAGGGAAAAACACCAGTTCCTATTCTACGAAGGTTTTCAGTATGTCCATAGCGTCTTTCCTATATGCTCTCAGTCTAGGATGTTTCGCTGTGTATTCACCATTCGCCTGTTTAATGATCAGCTCAGAGTCTCCATGCACAGTTATCCTACGGGCTCCTAATTTTTTCAGTAGGGTTAAGCCTAGGATCAGAGCCTCATACTCTACGATATTGTTTGTACATTTAAAGTGCAGGTTGCAAGCATGGCTTTCTGCGTAGTCACTCTCTGTGTTATGCACCCACATTCTTTCTCCTGCAGTTCTCTTGGTGCATGACCCATCGAAATTCATTTCCCATAAAGGTTCACTCTCGAATTTACCATTGTTTCGTTCTTGATGCGGTGTATGAGCTTGCGGAGAGTGACTAATCATTTGACTACAATCTATTTCTAGTTTACTTTGAGTTTTTGTTTCAACGCACTGTTCAAATTTTTCTACGTCTTTCTCCTCTGAGTTTAGAGTAGCCATATTTATGTTAAAGTCCATAGGCTCTGCTCCATTGTGTGTATCTCTGTTTTTACATCCTGAATCCTCCAAAGTTTCATCATTGCAAAGAATGAAAGAGTCAAGATCCGTGTGTACAAAGTATAAAGGTGAATTTTCGGGGCTACTGACTAGTAATTTCATTTGTGCCTCCCGGTACAGTCTTCTAAGTTGGCTAAAAACAGGAATTGTGGCATATGCCCCATCCATCTGCATTGTACCCTGCAGCTTGGCTCCCCATGATCTTGACAATAGCATACCATACTTAGGTGGCACATCTGCCACCACAACATCCATGACCATACATTTTGCTGGAATCTGGGTAAGGCTTACACACAGGTTTTTTATTAGGCCCAGGCATTTTACTCTACTAGAGTCAAATCAATATAATTATTTGTAGGGTCGGGTTATCTCTAGGCCTAACCTTTCCATCACTACCTTAGGCATCAGGTTGTGTGATGCCCCAGAATCATGCATTGCATTATGAATTATCTTGTCATGGATATTAAGACTGATATAAAAAGGGGGCACTACCCCTTCCTAACACTTTCCTTCTATATTTGGACCAAACAGAAGGGCTGGTTGATCATCACTCAGATTTGCAGTGTCACTGTTCTCACCTAAATTTAATGCTCTCAAAATTTGGCCTTTATATACATCCTAAGTGGCCATCTCAGAGAGTGGGATAGAGAATTTAATTTTTTCAATCTCACTTTCCAAATTGAAAGTGGACTGACTCTTTGGAATGTTCAAATCTATTTTGCTAGCCACCACCTTGGTGGCAGAATCAGTGGGTTGATTCTCACTATGCACAGTGTTAGAAACTGTTTTATCAGGAGCACTAACTGCAGTGATAGTGCTACTAGTTGGTTGACTTTGTTTATCAGTGTTTTGGTTGTCTTTTTCTTTGTTCTTCCTAGAACTCTTAGCTGCTGATTTGTTACTTTTAGCAGTCACTTTAGAAGTTTTCTCAAGCCTTTTCTTGATGGTAACCTCAGAATATTTTGGCTTGGCAGTGTCTATGATCTTTTTTCTTCTAATTTCATATTGTTCCCTGACCTGCATGATGGCATCTTCAAATCCTAACCTGTAGTCCTCATATTCTAACCTTTCCTCATCCCAGCATGAGGATGAGGGCTGATCTTCTTCTGCAGAATAGTTGTGGATTGAATCTTCTATTTCAAACATGTTTATTGAGGTCCCTTTAGAATCTTATATGGTTCCCTTTTCTTCATCAAGGAATTTTTCTTGAAATGGGGGAATAACTTGTTGATCTGATTCTCTTTGTCTATTGGGAGTGGTGTTGTTTCTTCTAAAGTTTTGGTTCTGGTTATGATTTTGATTTTTTTTTTTGGTTACTAACTGTGACAACCATTTTTTCCATCATTTGTTGTAGCTTTTCCATGTTCTTGGATATGCGATCATAATTGGGGTCAGATGTGGAAGCTACATTGTCATCTCTATATGTTACCCTTTTCTCAACTCTCAATCTTGCTTTCTTCTCAATCAGATTTTCCTCTAGACTCACTGCTCCCTTTTGCATGTCTTCCAATGTGTTGTAATCCCTATCCCTAAGCTGGTCATCCATATCAGCATCCAAGCCTTCAGGGTATTTCACTAGGACCATACCTTGGGGAGGTTTCATGTGTGGAGGAAGAGCGTTATAAACACTGTTAAACCTTGTAGAGTAGTCTTGGACACTCTCTCCAATGTTTCTCTTAAGATTCTTGTACTCTGCTAAGATTTGGAGAGGGTTGGCCTTAACTTACCATTTGTTTATGAAGGTCTGATATAAAGCTGAGAGGTCTTGGATACTATTAGGAGGTAGGAATTTGAACCATCTCTTCACATCACCTACTAATATTTGGGCAAAGATTCTCATTTTGACTGTATCATCATCTATTTCCATGTAGTCAAAAGAATCTTCCATCCTATCTACATGGTGCTAAGCTATGGTGGACTCTTTTGCAGTGAAGTGTGGGATATTTGATTGATAATCATTGGGTATGGGTACTAGAGGTTGGGGTAAAACCAGAGGGGCATACCAGGCTGCCATGATGGTATTTTGAGGAGGTGAGGGATTGGATTGAGCAGCTGGTATATGGATGACAGGGATAATAGGACTAGCAGAAGACTGATGAGCAGATTTAGGGTGGCAGAGCCCCAAGTTTTGAATGAAGTGAATATCAGGGGGTGTAGATGGAGGGTTTCCTCTGTCCCTAATGTGTTGACCACTATGAGAAGGTGAACCAGGAAGATGAAGGTTTGGCTGGTCTAGAACACTAAATGAACTAGTTCTTGGTAGCTTGTTTGGTAGGTCTAGGTCAAAAGGTGGGACTAATAGAGCTGTGAAGTCTTCCGGTGCAGAGTTAGCTCTATGGATGTGGCTGGAAATAGTTGATTGTTTAGGTGTAGGAGATCTCTTGAGGATGCTCTCAGGGTTGTCAACTATTTCAGGGGGGTTTGCATTAGGATAAGCTCTTTTGTGAATGGTTATAAAAGCCAGAACGTTGCTTTCCAACAAAGCAGCTCAACCCTACTTGTTCCTTCTATTGTGACTGATGTTGTTATAAAGGCTGGTCTCCCGGTGGAGTCTTATGTGAACCAAGATAATCAACAGGCCTACTAATCACCAGTGGATTCTTTGATCTTTAAGGAGCTATGGAGTCACCAGGTGGAAGGTTTAGGATGCTTTTAGAGGGTACACTATCCACCATAGTGCTTATGAGATGTCCCTTTTCAAGGAAATATTCCAAACACAACAAACTCTAACCGAAGATTTACTGGGAGGGCTTTCACCGGATATGTCACCTCTGAAAGAGTGTGAGATATGGAGGCTACCTAGCCCTTTCTAGACTCTGTCTAAGAGTGTGGGAGAACACAACAAAGGTATAGAGGTTGATCTGTGAATAGGAGTGTTTAACTGCCAACCTAACCAGATTTTATAGGTTTTCTGAGGCTCTTATGATGTAGTAAGATGGAAAATACTTAGAAATTCCCTAGCGGAGTCGCCATTATGTTGGAGACGACAATGGGAAATAGACCAATATTTGCAGCTATAGACTCTCAGATTGTCCCCAGTGGAGTCGCTATTATGTTGGGGTTCCCATGTTTTGGCAAGATTGGAAATACCAAAAGATGAGACAACATCAAACCACTTTCAGACCTCAGGATCTAGCCCTCCTAGGTCTAGAGAGGGATCTCTCTATGATTGTCAAAGGTATATGTATTTGAAGTTCAAAGGTTAAGATATTAGGCTAGTTATAAGGCTCGAGGTTTGTTTGTTTGATTGTTTTTTTGGTTGTTGGGAATCAAGAAAGAAGGGTTCAATATAAGACAAGGGTGAGAAAATAGGGTTTTAGTCAAAGGAGAGATGTTCTAGGAAACATTCAATACCATTGGGAAATTGAGTCAGGAAAGGGTTTACTTGCTAACCAAAATGCAGGCATTCAGTTGGGCTAATCATCTAAAGCATTGGATCTTAGAGATGATTGTGTGACATGAAATGGTAAGAGGGAAGGAAACAATAAAGATTTAGAACACGAAGTTAAAGACCTGAGATCAGAGAGAGACTTTGAACTCTCAATGCTTCGGCCTCCAACTTGAGGGATCTTAGAAAGGTTCAATTGATTGAAAAGGATCCTAGTGAGATAGAGACAGAGTTCTAGACCTCCCATTGTTCCCAATTCATTCAATTAAATCCTAACAAGAACATCTAAGAACAGATTCATTTAATTCATACATTATCTAGCAGGCAATGACATCCACTACACTGGTTAAATTAACTGAAATCAACCCTTAGATAACACATTTAGTAGAAAAAATCAACGGAAAGGAGAGAAGAAACATAGGGTACCTAACAAGGGTAAATCTTATGCCAGATTTCTGATGTGAGCCAGTAGAAATGGAATGAAATGAACTGCAAGTTAAAAACAAATACAGAGATAGAAAAACATCACCGCTGCTTTAGATCAGGATCCAAAGAAATGTGCTTGTAATATTAAAGAGCAATACCAGTCAAGTACAACATCACCAATAGCTGGATATACAATCTGAAAACATCTTCCTCAACCTATCTTACAACTTTACACAGAGACTATGTCTCAAAAGAAACGGCTCGTAATTATGTCTTAACTGATCAAAAACCTTTACAATGAGCTTCTCCAAGAATTTTATAGCTGAAGAGAGAAGAGGAGGTAGGTGAAAAACTAAATGAAGCATTAAACTCAGAAAATAAAGAGGGCCGAGGCCCATTCTGTTTAAATTCTGTGCATTTGTCTGTGGCACTCTTTTGGGTGAAAGAGTGGTCTTATCCAGGCTTCCATTTACTCCGGTATGCCTCTAATGTACTTTGGCTGCAGTACTCTAGTGAACTAAACAAAAAATTAGAATAATGATGCTAAGGTCTGCCATACTATGTAACAAATGCTTCTGATAGCATAGAACTTTGTCAGGGTTGGAATTTCCCCAGGAACATGGTATAGAATGGAGATAGTATGGGCACCTCATCGTTTGTGGAAAGGAAATACTGCTAATGTGAAACCCTGATAGTATTGTTTTCTGCGTGCTGGGCCTTCCATGCGATCCATGATGTCTTTGAACTGGTACCTTTGCCTTCTAAATCCCTGAAAAAGGCTCAAAAATCTTCTATTACGTGCCTTGAACTCTCTGCTGCTCCAGTACTGTCTTTGTTTATGCAATCTGAGCTTTAATGGTGCAGGAGAGGTTTTGCAGAGTTTGAAATCTATCCTTTGATGAAATTTATGTTGCAAACACCTTTCCGAACATTTTATTGTAACATCAGGCTCTAAATTCAGCTTCCTTTTTGCACTATGCCACTACAATAGTTCATATGAATCATGTCAGTTTTCCGCCTACCTTTAACCCTGCGAAACACGAAAAAACATTAAGAAAACCATGCATTGGGGATGGTGAATGTAGCGAGGACAATGGGGATGGCCATGCAGGTTGGTAAAATGGTGGAATAGTTGCTGGTTTATGGCGGAAAACGCAACGAACAGTGGAGGATGGAGAGGTGGAAATTTAACGTAAATCATTTAAAATTTGACCTTTGAACGAATTATATAGAGGACAGATGAGAAGAGTGATGAAAACATGCGAGTGGTGATGTGGAGAGACTGGGCGATGGCAGGGCTGACTTTAAATCTGGACCGTTCGATCTCAGGAGGAGATCAACGGCTGAAAATGCATCAGGGGGGTGATGGACAGTGGGCCAGAGGCTCTGCTTGGCTTGGTTATCATCCGCACATCTTCAGGGTGCGATCACCATTGGATGGATGGTCGTAGATCGGACGGTGTACGTTCATATCGTGCCGGGCGAAATGCCAAACGTTAACGCGCAATGGGGAGGTGGTTTTTGAACAGTACGTGGGACATGTGTCCTGCGGTGAATGGAATCGCTCCGAAATGAGAGAAACCGCCCATCCTCAAATGGTGGTGCGATAGAAACCGGCTGGTTTTTGAACAATGTTGGCACAGGGACCACCGGGGCGGATGACCATCGGATTAGCAGATTAAATGAACGATGGATTATGCGATCGAGCGGTGAAAGGAGTGGGCCACGAGCGCGGCGCTGGTCTGCGACGACCATCCGATTTGTACAGATCAATGGTTTAAACTGCTCGCGATATATAATTGCGGTAAGCGCTATCTGCCTTGGCACCTGGTTCTAACACTGAGGTCATGTGATGGAAAAGATAAGGGGGCTAGTGCTGAAAGGTGCTAAGCCCATCGATATGTAAAACATGGTCTTTGGCCCATTCTTTGAGCATTTTAAGGCCAATAAAGGGTAACAATAAGGGAAGAAAGGGGAGAATAAACCAAACCAGGGGTGTGTGCATGGTTTAAAGGGGATTTTGGGATAGTTTATGAGGATTAAGGGAGGAATTTTTGGGGTGGAAAGGGGGCTTTGAAAAAAGGGGAAAAAGGGGTGAAATGGAGAATTCTGCAGAGGTACAAGGGCAAATAAAGGCCTTTTGGAGCACAATTTTTACAATCAGTGAGGCTTTGTGGATGGAAATAGTAGAGGAGATTTTATCAAAGGACACAAGGCACAAGAAGGCTTCAAGGATGATGTGTTTTTCAAGAAAAATGCATTCCTTGAAGGCTCAAAAACAATTTAGCCCCCTGTTTTCTTGTGAAAAATTTATAGGGGGCTAATAGGGTGAACAATGATAAAACTCCTTAGGAACTCTGGTATGGAAATATTCCCACTGTAAAGCATTTTTAGATTTTTTGGAAGAAAATGTTTTATCAAGAACAATGATGAAAAACTTGGTAAGTTTGAACCTAGAGCAAATGAAGGAATATTTCTTGGTTACTCTTCTAGATGTAAAGCATATAAATGTTACAATAAAATACTTTGGAAGATTATTGAATGTATTGATATTGTAATTGACGAGTCTCTCTCATCTCCTAAAATGGAAATAATAACAAAAAATGAAGATGATGATGATGTATATTTTCCCGCATGAAATAGAAACAATATAAAATATGAACCCAATGAAGCACCAGAAAAAGGTCTATCTGAAAAGGTTCCTTCCAGGTATGTTCAAAGAAACATCTAGAATCTCAAATTTCGGGAGAAAAGGGATTAGGTTTCCAAACAAGAATAACTCTTGTAGGATCTCCTAGCTATCTGGCATTCCTATCCACTATTGAACCATGGAATGTAAATAAAGCTAGTAAAGATGAATGTTGGATTCAAGCCATGAATAAAGAACTTGATCATATTGAAAAGAATCATACTTGGGAATTGGTTCCAAGACCTCATGATAAAAATGTGATTGGAACAAAATGGATATTAAAAAAAAATTCAATGAAAGTGGAGATGTTATTAGAAACAATGTTAGACTTGTTTGTAAAGGGTATGCTCAACAAGAAGGTATAGAATTTGAAGAGACATTTGCTCCTATAGCTAGACTTGAAGCCATAAGAATGTTTCTTGCTTTTTCAAGTTTTCAACAATTCAAATTTTATCAAATGGATGTTAAATTTGCTTTCCTCAATGGTGATCTAGAAGAAAAATTTTATATAGAACAACCAGAAGGATTCATTTTGGGAAAGGATGAAAAAATTGTTTGTAAACTTAAAAAGGCTTTATATGGTCTCAAAAAATCTCCTTGGGCATGGTACTATTGTCTTGACAAATATATTCATCAACAAGGCTTTACAAAGGGATCTGCTGATAGTAACTTATACACAAAAATTGAGAACGATAAAATTTTGATTGTAGTTGTATATGTTGATGAAATCATTTTTGGAAGTAATGAAGAGTCCATGAGTCAGAAATTTTCTTCTGTTATGCAGTAAGAATTTGAAATGTCATTACTTGGGGAACTAACATTTTTCCTTGGCTTACAAGTGAAACAAGTAATAGATGGCATATTTTAATCCCAAGAAAAATATCTTAAGAAAATTATGAAGAAGTATGGGATGGAAGACTGCAAACTTGTGAGCACGCCAGTGGTAACTAGATGTAGACTCATTTCTCATGATGATTATCCTACGGTAAATCAACCAAAATATAGATCCATGATTGGAAGTCTTCTTTATCTAACTGGGACAAGACCAGACATTATGCTTGCAGTTGGGATTGTTGGACGATTCCAAGCTAATCCAAAAGATTCTCAATTTTAGGCTGTAAAAAGAATGTTCAAATATCTACAAGGGACTCAATACTTTGGTCTATGGTATCTAAATAATGTTGATCTCATTCTTCATGCTTACGTAGATGTGGATTGGGCTAGAAATTTTGATGATCGAAGGTTCTATATGCAAGTTTGTATAGGCCAAGTCACGTATACATGTTGATAAGAACGATCCAAGTCGCGTATAACTTTTGCGCTCTAAAAAATATGATACCAGGAGGCTTTACCATGGTATTACCCCACAATATTGAGAAAAATGTCGTCTATTTGATTCCATCCAAGAATAGCATCGCCAGTTGTGTGGTTTTGACTCATGGTATTGGTAAAGGATAAATCTATAAAAGGATAAGAAGATCATAGTGAAAATATGTGCATGTGTAAGGGTTGTCACCGAATAATTCTCTCTGAAGTATACCTACATGGGATGAACTCTGTTTTATTAGTAGATCTGAATCTATGATGCACCCTTGGATACAATGATAGATCGGGATATCTAGACCTAAAATGACCATGTTCTTGCATGATCTATTGAAGAGAGGATTAGATCTGAGACCTGGAAATTTTTTTTTGAAGTGGAGTGAAGAAATCTGGGTAAGTTCTATAGGCCTGAAACATTCTAAAAAATAAATATTTACATATCTATACGCTAGTTCGTCTTTGTAAAAGTGCGTATATATGCGGCTTTGTCTCAGAAAAGGCACATATGTAAGTCATGGTTTTCTGAAGATTATTGCAGAGGTTTTTTATTTATTGTTGTTGTATTTCTGCTGTCTATAACTGAAGTCTTCATGTAGATCTAGGTTGCTTGAATATTGTATATGATGCTAATTTGATTATGTACAAATCTGATCAATGAGTGAGTAAATATGTTTTATGATTTATGACTGATCAAGGGTTCTGCAATACTGAAAAAATATCTGACTGAAAGCCTTAGATCTGGATATGAGACTGACCATATTCTGAAAATCAGTATTCACAGAGCTATACATAGGTTGGTGTAAAGGAAAGCACGTATACACCCAGGTTCATTAAAGAAAAGTAGCATATGCATTCTAAGATAATAAATGTTCAGGGTTGAGTTTGATTCTGCATACTAATTCTGAAACCTGGGTTATTACTATGTTCTAGTTATAATGATCTCACTATTCTGATTGAAGTATTGGGTGAAGTTTATTATTGTTGTTCTTTAAGAAGAGTTCTGTTGCAGCTGTGTGATCTAGTATGAAAATTGATGAAACATGGTCGAGAAAAATGTCGTCTATTTGATTCCATCCAAGAATAGCATCGCCAGTTGTGTGGTTTTGACTCATGGTATTGGTAAAGGATAAATCTATAAAAGGATAAGAAGATCATAGTGAAAATATGTGCATGTGTAAGGGTTGTCACCGAATAATTCTCTCTGAAGTATACCTACATGGGATGAACTCTGTTTTATTAGTAGATCTGAATCTATGATGCACCCTTGGATACAATGATAGATCGGGATATCTAGACCTAAAATGACCATGTTCTTGCATGATCTATTGAAGAGAGGATTAGATCTGAGACCTGGAAATTTTTTTTTGAAGTGGAGTGAAGAAATCTGGGTAAGTTCTATAGGCCTGAAACATTCTAAAAAATAAATATTTACATATCTATACGCTAGTTCGTCTTTGTAAAAGTGCGTATATATGCGGCTTTGTCTCAGAAAAGGCACATATGTAAGTCATGGTTTTCTGAAGATTATTGCAGAGGTTTTTTATTTATTGTTGTTGTATTTCTGCTGTCTATAAGTGAAGTCTTCATGTAGATCTAGGTTGCTTGAATATTGTATATGATGCTAATTTGATTATGTACAAATCTGATCAATGAGTGAGTAAATATGTTTTATGATTTATGACTGATCAAGGGTTCTGCAATACTGAAAAAATATCTGACTGAAAGCCTTAGATCTGGATATGAGACTGACCATATTCTGAAAATCAGTATTCACAGAGCTATACATAGGTTGGTGTAAAGGAAAGCACGTATACACCCAGGTTCATTAAAGAAAAGTAGCATATGCATTCTAAGATAATAAATGTTCAGGGTTGAGTTTGATTCTGCATACTAATTCTGAAACCTGGGTTATTACTATGTTCTAGTTATAATGATCTCACTATTCTGATTGAAGTATTGGGTGAAGTTTATTATTGTTGTTCTTTAAGAAGAGTTCTGTTGCAGCTGTGTGATCTAGTATGAAAATTGATGAAACATGGTCTGTAGTGGTTCTGAGGGTTGAAGCCTTCAGGGTGGAAGTAGAAGTTGGTGTTCTGATCAGGGGGTTGAAGCTCCCTTCCACTAGTGGCTGGTAAACGATATCAGGGGGTTGTAGCTCCCTTCCAGTTGCAGCTAGAAAATGAGAGAAGGTTGCAGCATTCTGCAGGTATATTCTTGCATACTGATATAAGTCTACATCACTACAAAATTGTAAAAAAAAAATCATATAATAAATATTGAAGACAGAGACGACAACAGTTGTGGTTTTCTCCCAAATTTGGTTTCCACTTTAAATCTTGGTGTTCATCTGTGATGCTCTTATGTGATGATTTATTCTAGTACTACTCATATTTACTGCTTTAATAACTGATGCATAACTGATAAGATGAGTTAAAGTTTGTTTCTGAAATTTTATCTAACAATAAAGTTATCTCAGTATACACAAGTTTCTGTTAATATATCCACGTCCATACACGAGTTGGGTTCATTAAAGTCACGTATGGAATTCATTAAAGAAAACGTTAAAATTCTCAGTAAGCTTTAAATATTGATTCACCCCCCCCTCTCGTTATTTTCCCCAACACTTCATTCAATAAATTTAGTTCCTTAGACACTACATTCCTAACACATTTCCAGCTACCCATACGATATGAGATTCGAGTGAATATTTTGACCAACTTTAAAAAGAATAACACTACTTACATTTCTAATCATATTCATGAGTGGTGACGCCTTCATAGGTTGGTTAAAATGTATGTTCCCGATAAACTGTTAGCGACATGGTTCATCAAATATTTGTTTCCATCTATTACAGAGGATGTAGATAAAGGAAAAGTTGTGACTGAAGAGAAATTCAGTTCTCATGCCTTAGTATTTGGATCTCATTTATACCCAATTGGGTATGCTTTATGAGAAAATACTAAATTCTCTGAGACCCCCCAACACTATTCCTCCTCCTCCTAGTAAAGAATCACATGTTGCTAATGGCGTGATAGGTTCGTCTAGCACACAGTCAAAAAGTAAACCATCTGATTCTCCTCTTTCCATGATTTCCCAAAACCATCCATCCACTCCTACAGCTTCTACTTTCGAGATCAATTTCGTTCAATCTAATAAAGGAAAATATCAACAACAACCAAGAAGTAAGAAGAAAGGAAAGGGAAATAAGAAGAAATATTTTCCTCCACGGGATAAGCAAAACAATCATTCTTCTGACAAAAAATATAAACTTCGTTGGCCATGTTTGATCTATAATCAGGAGTAATTTAGTCATGAATTTCCTCGCCACGTTGAATTGAAACAAATAATAAAGCATTGTACTTCACCTGCTTTATTTATTGATATGTTTCCAAATATTTACACTCACATGGTTTCTCAGGACCCTGTTTCCCCTATCTTGGTTTTAATGTTTTCCTTCGTTAATCCTCATAATGGTTAGGCTACTGATCAACCTACCAATTTGGCTACATCTCCATTAGATCCTACTCTACCTATGATTCCTAGAGAATTAAATATTGATCCTCCCAAAGGTGCTATTCATAAATATGATTTCAATCCTCGCATGAGAGCCACTCAAAATTACAATGTAGTTGACGACTTGGCTCAATCTCCATTCTCCATGTCCACTCTTGATTTGTTACAAAACTCCCCCCCCCCCCCCCCCCACCCCCTTAAAGAAGTATTTTCTTTCTGCTATTGGTTGTATTGATCCTTTGGATTCAAACTTAGGCATTTTTGATCATGAGAACTATTCACCTCGACTTTCGACCAAATTAGCTTTCATGAGCCAAGTTGTTGTTCATGTTGAATATTGCAACAAGAAACAGTGAAGGAGGCATCCTGAAACATCTTTCCTGATCCTAGTTGGAATGTGATCACCAAAACTAGGTGGGGGCCACACACGTGATTTTTTGTCGCAAAGTCTATTTTTAGACATATGGAGCATATTCTATAAGTTGCGGGATGCTATTTGTGGATGGTTGGTCAAGTTGGAAAAATAGATGGATTTCTAATTTTAGACATATTGGGCGGAATCTTTTTTTAGATTGCCAGTCTAAAAATAGATATGTCAAATATTATTAGCTCTTAATAATATTTGGACACTAAACATTATCTTATTCTCTTGGAGCACTTCAGTTAAGTGCACATATGTGGCACAGGAGATGAAAAAAGGAATTACGCTATTCCTAAGGGTTATGTGGAGCTATTGCATGGATACTTCAGTTAGAACTCATGTGACAGAGTTTGGTGGAGTTGATTGAGGAAGTTAATGGAGTTGTGTTCAGTTTAACTAATCTAAACATAGTTGAGCTACTTGTATCTAGTATAACTGATTGATACAATTAGTGAGAGTGGTGTCAATTAATTATTAATTAATTCTCTAATTATAAACTCATTAATCAACTAAAGAATACATCAGTTAACTTCAGTGCATGGACAGTTTCAGTGGAGACCAGTGCAAAGATAGGTGAAAGGGCAAGTGTGACTATCAGTTGTGACTATAAGTGATGCATGGTTTTCATCCAAAAATTAGTAGAGATGCCTATAAATACTATGTGAGCAAGGCTGGGGTAATTCATTCTCATCAAGAGGCATTATTTAGTAGGGATTGCACAGTAGAGGCAAGCTAAAGGCTGGCAAAGATCGGTGCATGTGTTTTGCAAGATCAAGCCTGATTAGTGTGTAGCAAGTGGAGATTATACTGAGAGCTTGTGAGGATATTTTTATGATGATTTTTACATGATCTCTATGACATATATAATATATAGATAGTTGGGGGTTTTTAGCTTTAAGCTTTCCCATTACATATTGTGTTCATATGTGTGATTTTTTATGGTTTTAATGTGTGCATGCAATTGATTTTATTTCTGAATGTAATGATCAATGGTAGAAGAGATTTTGTATTGTACATGAAGATAAAATAGTGTGTGATCAGGAGAATCTCGGTGGATAACATATTAGTTATTCAAATTTCTACATGGTATCGGAGAAATATTGATCATTGGAGCAATTGCAAAGCATTGAAGCAGTTGAGTTTTGTGCTGGTGGAATTCGAAATTGCTATAGTGATTTCTTGGTGTCAAAGTTGAGATGTATTTCAATGGATTGTGATTGGAGTATGCCCTTGAGGGTGGCTCTAATTATATTGCATGGAAGGATAGGATGGAGACAGTGTTGGATGACAATGGGTTGAAGGAGTTCATAGATGCAGAAATTCCAAAACCCACTTCTAGTGATGCTGCCATACTTGACGCATGGAAAAAGAAGGCAGCAAGGTGTCGAAGGATTCTATTGGAAGGTGTGAAGGATCACATAGTATCCAGCCTTCATGGTAAAGCTTCTCCATTCTTGATGTGGAAAGATTTGACAGATTTGTTCCAAAGCAAGAGAAACCAGAGGAAGTTGGCGCTCAAGGATAAACTCAGGAAAATAAAAATGGAGAAGAATGACACTATTCCGGTATACTTGAAAAAGTTTGTTCACTGCAGGGATGAGCTTGGGAGTGTAGGAGTTAGTGTGGATGATGAGGAATTGGTGAGATTGGCTCTCCTTGGGCTTCCAAAGAGTTGGCATTCCTATCAGGACTCTGTCAATGGTCGGGAGAAACTGCCAGGATGGGAGCGACTTTGGTCGGATCTTGTGCAGGAGGAGATAAGGCGGGATACTAGGGATGGATCTTCATCAAAGAATGATGATGAAGAGGATTGCTCTTTGGCTGCCAAAGCAAGGAAGGGGAAGGGTAAGAAGAATTCTTCTCAATCTGGTATGGATGGTAAAGAGCGTGACATGTCCAAAGTGAAGTGTTTTCACTGTCACGAGCATGGGCATCACACCATGAATTTTCCACAGAAGAAGAAGAACAAGCAGGCTGCTGGAGCTACAACTGGTGAGGCTCCTGCCTCACAATTTGAGCTGGACTTCTCATTGATAGCGTGCATGGTGTCTAGTGCATCGGGATCGAGGTGGTATTTTGATAGTGGCGTTTCCTTTCACATGACGGGAGATGTGAATCTTTTCAGTGACTTGGTGGAGAAAGATCTCCAGTTGCATGTTGAGTTGGGTGATAATGGACGATACAATGTGACCAGAATTGGTACCATAACATTTTAGAGGGAGTCAGGTAAACTCATTCTTTTACAAGATGTAGTGCATGTTCCAGGTTTAAAGAAGAATTTGATCTCAGTCGCAATGTTAGAGATGAAGGGTATGATGTTGTCTTTAGTGAAGGAAAATTTTTCCTTATGCACAGGGCAACATGACAAGTCAAGAAGGTTTGGATTCAAGCAAAGAATCTCTATAGACTTGAAGTAGATGGGATTTCTACGGAGCTTCCTACTGTTGGGAAGTGCGAGAAAGACATGCAATTAATGCTTGAGAGGGAGAAAGTTTTGCATGCAATTAATAGTGAACCTAGGGATGTGGATAAGCCACATGATGAGGATCATGGAGTGGAAGAAACCACTCATGCACAGAAATTTTGTGCCAGATGGGCATAGGGAGTGCATGCGGCTATACCACCAGGTGAGAGGTGGGGCGACATGCATGATTAATCCCAAGAGGATATTTCTGGGCAGGATTCATGAGATGGTGTGGATCTCATGAGTTGAACCTAGCTACAAGGTGCCCACAGTGCAGCAGTAGCATGATAAGTTGGATTGATGCAGGAAGATCAAAGTGACAGTGTCATATACTAGAGCGCGAATCAGAGTTGACAACAAGTGCAAACTGCATGGGTGCAAGAGTTCAATAGTGTAGTGGTTCCTGATGACATGTGTAGTTGGGCCCAACATAAGTTGAAGAATTTGATGATAGATGAATCAGAATAATTGAGTTGTTTGGAGCCTATTCAGTTTCAGAGGAGTTGCAGAGCAGATGCATGGAGTTGCATGGTGCTTGTGAAGGTTGCAGGGCGAATGCATGGAGTTGCATGTCGCATGCAAAGACAGTCCTTTCTTGTTGAGAGGGAGTGTTGAATATTGCAACAAGAAACAGTGAAGGAGGCATCTTGAAACATATATCCTGATCCTATTTGGAAAGTGATCACCAAAACTAGGTGGGGGCCACACAGGTGATTTTTTGTTGCAAAGACTATTTTTAGACTATGTCTATTTTTAGACATATGGAGCATATTCTATAAGTTGCGGGATGCTATTTATGGATGGTTGGTCAAGTTGGAAAAATAGATGGATTTCTATTTTTAGACATATTGGGCGGAATCTATTTTTAGATTGCCAATCTAAAAATAGATATGTCGAATATTATTAGCTCTTAATAATATTTGGACTCTAAACATTATCTTATTCTCTTGGAGCACTTCAGTTAAGTTCACATATGTGGCACAGGAGCTAACAGAAGGAATTACGCTATTCCTAAGGGTTATGTGGAGCTATTTCATGGATACTTAAGTTAGAACTCATGTGACAGAGTTTGGTGGAGTTGATTGAAGAAGTTAATGGAGTTGTGTTCAGTTTAACTAATATAAACATAGTTGAGCTATTTGTATCTAGTCTAACTGATTGATACAATTAGTGAGAGTGGTGTGAATTTATTATTACTTAATTCCTAATTATAAAATCATTAATCAACTAAATAATACATTCGTTAACTTCAGTGCATGGACAGTTTCAGTGGAGACTAGTGCAAAGATAGGTGAAAGGGAAAGTGTGACTATCAGTTGTGACTATAAGTGATGCATGGTTTGCATCTAACACTTAGTAGAGATGCCTATAAATACTGTGTGAGCAAGGCTGGGGTAATTCATTCTCATCAAGAGGCATTCTTCAGCAGGGATTACGCAGTAGAGGCAGGCTAAAGGCTGGCAAAGATTGGTGCATGTGTTTTGCAAGATCAAGCCTGATTAGTGTGTAGCAAGTGGAGATTATACTGAGAGCTTGTGAGGAGATTTGTATGATGATTTTTACATGATATCTATGAAATATATAATATACATATAGTTGGGGGTCTTCAGCTTTAAGCTTTCCCATTACATACTATGTTCATATGTGTGACTTTTTATGGTTTTAATGTGTGCATGCAATTGATTTTATTTCCACATGTAATGATCAATCGTAGAAGAGATTCTGTATTGTGTATGAAGATAAAATAGTGTGTGATCAGGAGAATCTCGGTGGATAACATATCAGTTATTCAAATTTCTACAGTTCATGGTAAGAACATCCATCATCCTATTGTGGACGAAGGAGCCTGAAACTATATTGTTTCCTTATCTTGCTAGAAGGTTATTGGTTCTCCTCAATTGAGTCAGTCACTGACCATCTTCAAGGATTTTGAAAAATAACATATAAACCTTGTTGAATATTGAATTCGCCACAAGTAGAATTTAGAGGTATATATGTATCCATAGTGTTGAGAAATATGGGGTATATAAATTAAGTGATTTCATTTCTATTTGTAACTGATTGTGAGTGCTTTTTACTTATTTATATTATGATCTTCTTTTACCTAGGTTACTAGTGTTCTTCGTCATCAAACAACTACCAATGCATAAACCATAAATATACAAGAGATGCAGAATATAGGCTATTAGCCAGGGCCAAAAACTCTCACTCTTGAGAGGAAAACAAAAAAAAAAGGTTCTTCTTCTATAGATTCTAATTAGAAAATACAAAGATAAATAACCTTGACCTATTTGCTAAATCTAATACCAAGACACAAGTTCCCTTGATGACAGTCAACCTTCTACTCCTTCCTTTGTCTCAGATCCTCTTCCACTTCAACTTTCTGCTTCAAACCTTCAACCTCCTTGAATTAGGTCAGAAATCCTAATTATAACTTGTACATAAGACCTATTATTATGCCTTTCCTTTTCTTGGGATGGAGTCTCCTACTAGCTTGACTCAGGCTCTCTTATGACTTGAACTTCTTTCAACTTGGCTACCCAAAATCACTGATGTTCTTCTCGAATCCTTCTATTGCAACTAATATTTTCTTACCCCACACGTGTGGAGGAAATTGACCCAAAAAAATTTCTGAAATGAGCTTTGTTTATACTTTCCTTCCTCCGTTTATAACAAAATTCCTTTTGTAAGCTTCCCATTTTATTCTGCATACTTGATTGAAAAACCTTCTCAGAAATTTTTCTCTGAAATAGAGTCCAAACAACCCTATTTATAGTTGTTTTCCCATGTATATAAGCTAAAATTATATGATTATGAGTTGACATGTCTATTTGAGTGATTATATTATTCTTTTTAAGCCAACTTTAATTAGGCGACTTTGTCTTGGTCTTGGAGGGCTTTCTAACTTATTTAAGAAATTATATAAATATATAACATGCCCAAGAAGGGTCCTTCATACATGACATAGACTCAAATTGACTTGTATTGCTAGATGAAAAATTCTAAAGGCTCACAATGGGAGCCATCACTAAAATAAAATTCCTTGCTCATGAAACCCATGAGACAAGTATTACAATAATAATTTTATTTTTCTTCTTTTCATAAATTAAATAAAATCACAATTACACATGTCATTATAAATACTGAACCTAGCTACACTTTTCAACACTCCCTCTTAACTAAGGAGGCATTCATAATGGTACTTTTTCAGTGTTAATAGGAATAATTTATCATAAGAAGAGTCAGATTGGTAACCCATATGCATAGCATCATATAAATCAACATTGTCACATAGAAAGGCCTTGACTAACAAATCTATCTCTTTAAGATATTTGTGCACAATGATGACGATACCAAATATGTATATACACCCTCATCATTGTGTCTCTCGGAACATACCCTACTTGGGTTCTTAGGGTGTGTTCCACCAGGACTATTCTTATCTTGGATTCCCAGCACTCAAATATCGGTCCTCAATGACTACTATTATCTTGTATGCCATGTTGGGTCAATTTACTAGGTAAACTAAAACTGGTATTTTATTTGTCAATCCGGGTTTGTAAACTTGGAAGCATGTCAAAAATATATGGATTTTAGATGAAGTCAATTTTATAAGAAAAATTGTAGAAGTTGAAAGTTATGCATATTACAAATATATTCTAAATTCTAATATTAATGGAAATTCATATTACAAATATAAAATCTAACTAAGAATTTTATGATTAAATATGTAGTAAGTTAAGGAAGAGGCTCCTAACTTAGGAGATCTTGGTTTTCCTTACCCACAGTACTACCTTCATGAAGATAAACTAAATATCAATAGTTTATGATGTATAGAAAGTAGTAGAAGAGGCTCCTAACTTAGGAGGTACAAGTTGTTCTTCTTTACAGTTCTATTCCATCATTATCAACACTGCATTAAAATTGGAAATTCAACAAAAAACTCAAGAAAGGAAAAGAGGATGAATTTTAGTTGTTGTTCATGATTTGATAGAAAGAGAATTGAACTTAAATTCTTGTTTTTCCTTTCATATGAAAATTATAATTAAACCAATAATCATTGAGCAATCATAAGAAATCTCCACACATCTAAATGACTGAATAATAAATATGAATAAAAAACTATTGCATGAAAATTATGTAATATTCCAAATTAGGAAAAACAAGAATATAAACCATAAAACTTGAAAATGCAGTAAAATATAAACACATAAAATAGGATCTGATCATAGAGCCATTTTATTATACATTATGGAAGAAAATATGTACAAGATCTTGAGGAAAATAACACTCAAGCTAGGCAAGACAAGCCTCTAAGGACCCATTACATGAAATATGAACAAAAACTGCTATAAAAAATGTTGGAGGCTATGACAGCACAGTTTTTGCTGGGACCAACTATTGCTGTAAATTAAAATACATGGATCTACTGATATAGTTCTTATAAAATGTCAAGATCGGAGATCTAGGCTTTCTAGCACAATTCCAAGACAACCCAGAAAGGGTTTCCTGAAATACACAAAATGAAAAATGGAGCCCTAGGGCTGAACAACGCTATGCAAATAGCTAACTGCTGGAAGGTGGCTGATATGATATGAAAATGGATGATACTCCTCCCCACTAGCTTTTTTGATGAAGGGTTTCTCCCCTCACTAGAAAATAAGCTCAAGAACTAGGGTACCTGACCCTCCATTGCAACTGCCCTGCAAAATAACACAGTTTCTAAAGGACACTGCGCTATAGAAGATGGCTAAAGCTTGGTATGATTCCGGATGGTGGACTAATGCTCAAGAAACCTGCTTAAAAGCTTCCTGCATGAAGGGCTACTCCCCTCACTAGAAAACAAGCTCGGAAATGGGGTTTATCAACCCTCCACTGCAATTTCCCTACAAAATAATGCAATTCCTAAAGGAGACTATGATGTGGATGATCGTATATGCTTGGATTGATGCCAGATGGTGGAAATTAAGCTCAGTGAACCTCTCTTGAGTGGGCACTCGAAGTCCCCCAAGGATGAGTTTGGGATTTCCGCTCGGATACACCCTTGTGATAAATAGCACAACAGACTCCGCTAAACAGCTTAAGAGTGCAAAAAGTCATAGATTACCAAGACATAAAACATATTCATAATGCCTTCTATGGCTGCCATACCATTCCTTATATGCTTGGTGAGCTTCCTCACCATCTCTCCCACTCATTAAAGATGCTACTCTCATGCATACACTCCTCCATCATAACTGCATTGTCCTCGATTAACTCTCCACTATCTCCATGACAACATTGCTGATTTGGTCAACCTTGAACCTATCCACATTTTTTAGCCCCTATTCACACGAAAAAGTGCTTTATTCATCTGATACAATGATCCACATTCACATTAGAAGTGAATTTATTCCTACTAAAGAGATTTATGGGTCTCTCTACCCTCTTATTCATATATCTTATTAACAAAAGCAAAAATTAATATTCCAACTAGTTGAAAGCTAATTAGGAATATTACAATCCTCCCCTCCCAAATGTTGCTTCTCCTTAAGAAACTGCAAGGATGGATACTACAAAGCCTCCTCTCCTTCCCCTATAACATTATCATCCGATAGACTCCTCCACTAAACCATATGCTCTCTAATCAATCTGTCCCCTAGCTACATCTCCCAAGTGTCCAACTTAGCCTTTGATGAAAAAACCAAATGGATCACATCATAAAGAAGTGGGAGATCCATGGAGGAAACTAAATTATGTATAATGGCTTGCTTGAGGCATGAGATATGAAAAATGTTGGGGATCTTAATCCAAATGAGGTGTAATGTTCCCAATTTTAGCCTCAAGCTAAAATGGAACATTATAGTGGCATATTTTTATTTTGTTTAAGAAAATGGGTAAGGAGACCCCGTATCCCCTTGGTGATAGATAAATAACACTCCCTATAAGGAAGGAGGATAAATAAGCAGCTGAAATAAACACCTAATGCTGTGAACATGATGAGGATCACCTTGAGTTGGCCATCTTTGACCAAGTCAACAACATTGCCTTAGAGGGGTGGCTTGCCTTAGAAGACAACGCAGTTTTTGGAGGGAAAGCATTCAAAAGTGAATGGAAACCATAATTGTGGGACCTATGGTGAGAGAGAGTTCATTTGCTTTATAAGAGAGAAGATAGCAGCTCATTTGGTCATGTTTTTTATTCAAAAATTTCGTGGTGAAGCCAAGGAATTGCACATCCGGGTTGTTTAGCAAGATTTCAGTGCTCTTGAGCAATGGGGGTGTTCCCGGTCGGGAATCCCCCACCTCTTCCTCAAGGGAGGAGAGGATTTGAGTTGAATTTCCTCATTTCGGCATTTAGCTAAGCTCACTCCTTCAGTTGCAGCGTTATTTCTATAGCAGAATAGTGCTGGGTTGCAGGGGCAGCAGTAGAGGAACTCTTAGAGCCTTTCTTGGCTTGCTTTTTTAGTGGAGGATGATCTTTCATTTGGAGGAGTAGCAGAGAAGACTCTTGGGCTTAATTTTAGATCAGTGGCATTAGGCCACACTTTCACCATCTCTCACAGTGAGTTCCATGAGAGAAACTGCGTTATTTCATGGGGGCAGTGTTGAGGGAGATTCTTGTGCTTATCAGGAGGAGTGCTTTTGAGTAAAGGGGATCAGCCCATTTTCCCTTGAGGGAATTATCAGAGGAGGGAATCATCATTTCAGATTAGCCATAGCCTCATATTCATTTGGTTTCAGTTGCAGTGACAATTTGTTTTTTACTATTGTATTTTATCTGGCATTTCTAGCAATCTCCCTGAGATTGGCTAGAAATACCATATTGAGCCCATTTTCCTCTCTTGGGAAATTTTATTGTATCTTTAAGCCACATTTCCATTCTATACATTTTAAATAGTTTCTTCACTCTTAGATACTGCGCAATTATCGTCTGTTGACATTCTATGTAGTTGTAGCAACTCCGACATTACATTGTATATTCATTGGAGTATGGTTCTAGAGGTTTGAGAGGCTTGTCCCCTCAATTATTTCTTGTATATTAATGCTGAAATCATAATATAATTTTGGCTGTACCATTTCCCTCTTTTTATATATTCATAATTGCAGAGTTTCAGATTCATGTTTACATATTGTTGTAGCTCTCTCTTGGAGTTGTTTAATGATGTACCTAGGTTGGGGAGATCTACTTAACCCACCTAGATCTATTTGTTTCAGCTCTCTTTCTTCATTTAGAATCCATATTATATGTATAAGAGGATCCCAGCACTACACAATGTTTTATTTGCAAGTATTTCCTTATACAGCGTTCCCATGGGAGGCATTGCAGAAATTCCTTGAAGGGAAATATTAGCTTTTGACAAGTTATATTGGCAGAGTTTGCTAGTGGGCTAGGTAGCCTCTAGATCTCATCCTTCCTTGTGAAGGTGACATATCCAATAAATTCCCCTACAGTCAATCTCTGAAATAGTTCAGTGTTGATTGTTAATACTCCTGGAGTTGGAATATTGGAATATCTTAAGATATTCCCGATTGAGCAGCAAGTTCTAGATTTGGAACATTACAGTGGTGTCAGAGCATGATCTTGGCTTAGCCTGTGCTCAAGATCTAATGCTATCAGAAAGAGGAGCTTCTCTCCAAGGAGAGGATATTTACAAAGGAGACAAGGAAAGAGGAATGATGGAAGAGGAGGTTTCCCTTCTTCTTTTCCAGACCATTGAGGACATGATTGAAAATGTTGATGAAAGGGAACAGTGGGAATATTTTCTAAAAATAGTTGTGGATGGATAAAACCCTAGTTTTGTCATGATGGGTGTGAGCATTCAGCCACACATGCAGATCCACAATGCAGTACTTTTTCCATTTGCAAGGGGGATGGAGGAAGGAGATGAGGCCATTGGAGGAGTAGCGCTACAACTCAAAGGTATGGCTCATGTTTTTTGGTTTGAAATTCCCATTTTACATTGCCATGCAAATGCAAAAAAACATGAAGCATTCACTAAGGGTTTGATGGAAGAACTTGGTGAAACTCATTGTGACATAAACATAAACACTTTGCATGCACTGGAAGGAACCAACAGCGCTGTCACACTAGGAGGACATCCATCACCACATGGAGGTGAGAAGGGAGCTATTGCTTCCACTAGAGGAGACCTTGTATCTTTGCAGGGAGTTGGTGTCCCGTGTTTTGATAGTTTGGCAAATCAAAGGACAAGGCAACATCAGAACCAATCTTTAAAGTTACAAAAGATCCTACCGTTATCGAGAGGGACTTTCAAATGTTTGTTTGCAAATGTTTATCTTGTGTGCTTTGAGTATTGGTTTTAGACTAGTTATTAAGTGCAGGTGTTTGTTTGTTTGTTTGGTTGAATTGATACAGCAGAACATGAAAGGTCTAGGAAAGATATATAGAATGGAGAAACATCTGTTTCATTGGGCAATGGAGTCAAGAAGAGGTCATAACATGCTTATCAATGGATATGGGATATCAGAGGGCAAATCTAACTTGGCCACAAGATCCTTTGGTTTTGAAATGAGATGGACATCAATGATTTGGAAAGAGAAGTTTACTTCTCAAACAAAGGGAATTTGAAAACATAGGTTGAACGATAAAGAGCTTTTTGATAGACAAGGCTAACCATGAATTCTACAAATCACACCTTTAAGCAATCAATGATTTCAAAAAAAAATTTAAAATGAAATCTAAGATTCGGGGAACACCCTATTTCCTCAAAGATTTTATTTCAAATGACTTAGAAAACATAAAATTTTTCACTGATAATTGCAGTCATAGAAGAGGGAACACCTAACACATCTATGATTACAACTATAAAGACCTTTAAGAGAACTATTTAAATAAGGACAAAGGGCAAGATCAGAACAGACCTCCTTGGCTTACTGTAAACAGAAATACTTCAAAGGGAGACTTCAATAACAGCCTTTAAGTGGCAGCAGACAAGCAGGGAAAACCATAAATCATGCTGAAACCAACTATTTGAAATATTAAGGAAATAAACAAGCATAAAGACTAAAGAGAGAGGTTAAAGACTCTAAAATACTTTAGCAGAAGAAAACATAAAACAGTGAAGGATGAACAGGTCTAAGGTGCTTCCAGGAGTCATTTCTTAGCCTAAAACTTTCAACCTACTGTATTAAGAAATTATGGAACATAATGAAAACAAGAGAAAACATTAAAAAATTTAGAATACTTCACCAACGGCCAAGCTCATGGATCCAATGATAGATCTTTCTCAGAAACAAGCATGCAAAAACATCATCAGTGCTTCCAAGACTTCAATTTGTTCTTCAATTTCAACAGACTATGTATTATTTCAGAGAGTTTCAGTATTACAACTAGTGATCAACCAACCAACCAACAACTTTCTCATCTCTCCAGTAATATTTATAGAAGAATGAGGAGGTGGAATGGGATAAAATATCTTCTAAGTTCAATTAATACAGTGCACTATTTCTCAGCCTTTGAGGGGCTCAATAGAGAAGATTTTTGATATTTCCCCTGTATTAATTGGTTTACATTAACTATTAGGCTTGCTGGAAAGAATTTGTTGACTTCAAGGCTTCTTGTTATCTTTGCAATAATTTCTGCTGACAGTTTACAATAAGTTACTTTGGTTGAAATAACTGTTCAGCTGTATTGATGCAAAAAATCTTCTGGTCTGGTAATAACTTCGGCCTCCTTTTGATTGCTTTGAGGCTACAGGTGGCTCTGAGGTAGCTGGGGGATTCAATTAGCCCTTGATGTGGTAGCTTATGCTTTCTATTTGATAAAACACTCACGATTTTCTTTAAACTTTGTTTTAGTCGGGAGGATTAGGCATTTGATAATCCATCTTAGCCATGATCCCCGCAACTGCCTTCAAACTGTCTCCGTACATTTTTGCCTTGGCACCTGATATTTTCTTCTAACTATGCTTGATTCATGTGTTTTTTGTACGGTGTGTATCGCTACAGGATGATATGGCATCAAGTCGCCTCATGGATCTTTGATGAAACGGAATTTGAAACCCTACAAAGGATCCTCTTCATGGACTGGGAGTATGGAAGAATTGTCACAACTTCCTGCTTTCCCAGACTCTTCGTAAATGCATGAGAAAACCATTTAACCCTGCAAAATACAAAAAAATATTATAAAATCCTGCGTGCATGGGCTAACTGCTTCAGAAGGCATGTGGAGGAAGCATGGCCATTGGATGGCATCATCCAACGGTCGAGATTGATCGAGAGAGGTCAAAGAGAAGGTGGAAGAATAGTTTAAATCAGAGCCGTCGATCGCGTAGAGATCGACGGTCGGGAGCAGAGGCGAAAAATAACGCGACAGGGTCACTTTATTTGGAAAAACGGAGAAAATAGGTTAAAAATGGTGTGTGGGGTTCGGGATGATCATGGGTCGTCGGATGAGATCGTCCCCAGGTGATCAATGGCGGAGGACAGGCATTAAAAACCTTAGAAAAATGTGACCGATATCAAAACTCCAATTAAACCATGTTAAATAAAATTCCTGGGCCCGGTTTTGCTAACTGGACGAGAAACCACGGAGACCCGCCCCAATAGAAAACTGTCGCGTGGATGTTGATGTGGCGCTAGGACCACCGGCACTGTTGTGAACGAGGGGAAATGGGCCATGGAATTTGGGTCGTCGATCTGCAGATCAGATCGACGGCGGAGATCCTTTAAATGCCACATCGGGTCCACATTAACTGTCGAGCTTCTTTGGTTAACGATTGGCATCCGATGGGCAGCCTCAGATCGGACGGTGGACGTCAATATCGCGTCGGGTCCACGTCCGATCTTTAACACATGATGGACAGTGGTTTTATGAACAGTGCCCAAGACACGTGTCGACCAGCGTATGGAATCGCTGCGAAATGGAAAAAATCGCCCCGCGCTCAAAAGCGGTGCGATGAAATCCGCTTGGTTTTTGCAATCGGCGAGTGGCTGGCGGGGACCACCGGGGAGATGGACTGCGCACTGTCGATCTGTGGATCAGATCGACGGTGGAGATTGACTGAAATTTTGCACCATTGGAAACTTTTTAAAATGATAAAAAAAAACCCATAGTTTTCAATATAACATAAAGTTTCAATATTTTTCAGGGGCGAGATATAAATACAAAATGGTTAGGCGCCCGTCTACGGGGCCACGGGTTACATCGAAAGCCATATGACCGGGGGTTATGGATGAAGGGATAATCGGCATGGGGCAATATGATAAGTGCTTAGAGGATCAACGCTTGGTTCTGGCATCAAGACGTATGGAAGGGCGGGTTAAAGACTTAGCCCAAGGGGGCTTAAGTCATAAAAAATGTATTTTTATGGATTTTTAATGGTTTTCAAGGGGTTTTGGGGTTTTCGGTAAGGCTAAGAAAGATTATTAAACCTTATCAAGGGGGTTTTAATGAAGGGAAAGGGGAAAAACATGAAAATGAGGGTTTTTCATGGGAAAATAAAGCAAAGATGAGGTCAGTTTTGGAAGAAGGGAGAAAGAGGAAAATGGTGCTTGCAGCAGTTTTTCTTCATGTATTGATAGCAGAATTTCTGAATTGAAAAGGGGAAAAGTAGTAATGATTATCCAAAGGATAGGATATTATCAAAAGACTTTAAGCATCAACAATTTTAGCAATGAAATTGTTTCTTGAAGGCTATCCAACATCATTTAGCCACCACCTGATATGACAGATGTTATGGGTGGCTAACAGTGGCTCCACTTGGGGATGGTGCCTTTTTGAAGGCATCAAGAATTTCAGACTTGCATTCTCTGGGAGGCTGATCAGTTGCCTCATCCATTGGGTTGCCTTCCTTTATGTGGATGATCTTATTTTTCTTTGAAGCATATAAGCATTCATGGATTAACAATGAAACTTCATCAATACAACCTGTCTACCTACCCAATCCTACTGATCTAACATTTTTTCTTCTTTAGAGTGCACTTGGATTGGCAGACTATTTTACAACATTTTATTCTTTTTGAAAGCAGGAAATCTAAACTATTTCTACTCCTTATTTCTCCATGGACTCAGATTAAAAGGTTGAGCCCATATGATTTTCTACCTAATCTATTATCTGTTGGGTTTAAACTATCCAACAAATTTTATTCTCTAAATTCTACAACAGAAAATTTTAAAAAACATTCAAGTCAAGATTTGAACAATCTAACTTGATGCTGGTCTATGGCATAAAAACAAGCTGCATATAGACATTTATTTTGCAAAAAATTTAAAACAAAAATGGAAGGTTTGAGATTTGATATTTCAAAGCATTTCTTCCCTCTTCTTACAGCTTTGTTTTAACTTTTGTTTGAGTTGTCTTTCCTTTGCTAACTGGTTCAGATTTTGAGCTGATTAGAACCAGATTTTTTACATCCTTTGACTCGATATTTGAAACAGATTTGAGTCATTCTCTTTTGGAAACTTAGGTTCAGGTTTTGAGCATGTTTGAACCTTTAGTTTCTATCCTAAACTATCTACTGATAAGCCAAGCTTAAATAGTTTGGCAAATCAAATTCACTATCCTATCAGCAGAAAATTTAAAGCTAATTAGTCAAGATTAGGCTGTATGACTAATTAGAAGTGTGTTTTTTTAGGAGTGGAATTTAAGCTTTCACACTTTCATATTTGTTTCTCTTTTTTGGTATGGGGTTGTACCTTTCTTGTTTTCATTCTGCCCTCTTTTCTTTTTTCTATTGTTTTTGTAATTTGATTTTTCCAACTTTAAAAAGCAATGTCTAGACTATGATATTTACAAATGAAAAATAAAATGCTTTAAACTCAAGACTCTTGGTAGAAGTAATGCTTGAGCATCCTGCCATTGACAGGACCTCCATATAAGTCTTCTCCATTCAATTCTTTCAGGAAAAATGCATTGTGACCCCTCTCAGCATGAATAATATAGGGCCCTTTCCACAAGTTCTCAAACTTTCCATGTTTTCCCTTCTCTTCTCTTCTTGAATCCCATTTAAGAACAACATTTCCAATTTGGAAATTGTTTGCCTTAGTCCTCTTATCAAATAGCTTCTTCATATTTTCTTGGACTAACTGTGTTCTTTCATAAACTTCTTCTCTGGTCTGCTGCAAATGGATGGTTTGATTGATTCTCCTCTGCATATCATTTTCTTCAATCTGCACTTCTTGAAGGAGTTTCATAACTGGCACTCCCAATGAGGTGGGAAAAAATACGTCCATGCCATAAACTAGCTGATAGGGGGACATATTTATTGATTTCTTTGTAGTTAACCTATCAGCCCATAAGGCATGAACCATTTTCCTGTGCCATGATTTCTGATTTTGTTCCAACAGTTTTTTAATGATATTGATGAGGCTCTTGTTGGAAGATTCACTAATCCATTTCCTTGGGGATATTAAGCAGTGGAATGGACCAAGGTTATGTGGTATTTTTAACAGAAGTCAACCATCTTTTTAGACTTAAAAGCAGCAGCATTGTCTGTTATGATTTTTCTGGGACAACCAAATCTGTATAGGATATTTGTTTCAAGGAAATTGATAATGACGAAGTCATTAGCATTTCTGGAGGGTACAGATTCTATCCACTTGGTAAAGAAGTCAGTGGCTGTGAGGATCCACTTATGTTGAGCTGAGGAGGATGGGTGAATTTCCCCAATGAAGTCTAAACCCCATTGTTGAAAAGGTGCCTCAACTTTGATACGATGTAAGGGTAAGGGAAGGAGTTTTCTTTTGCCATCAAAGATTTTACACTTATGGCAGGACATGACCAACTTCTGAGTGTCTGGGAAAAGGGTAGGCCAATAGTAACCTGATCTATGAATTTTGTTTGTTGTGGCCTTCCAGTAGAGGTGTCCTTCACACTCTCCGTCATGCAACTCATGCATGATTTTCCCTGCATCATCTTCAAGTAAACATTTAAGTAAAATTCCAACAACATTTTTCGAATATAACACCCATCTAGGATGCAAAAACTCAAAGCCTTTTATTTCAAGAATCTAGCTTTAGTTTTAGACAAAGAAGGGGGGGCATTTAAATATAAAAGCACATAAATAATGTCAACATACCAAGGAGAATTTAGAAATGTTTCTTCAATAAAAGGAGCAGTATATTCTTCTATTTCTTCCAACACATCTACCATATTTATGTCTAGTGCTTGGAAGTTAGACTCATCCATAATTTTTGCTAATCCCTGCCCTTTAACTAGTTTGGTGGGCCTGATTTCTAAGTCATATTCAAGAATAGTTGCAATCCATTTTCCCCTTTTACCATCAAGGTCTTGACTTAGAATTTCCTTGACAACAGTATGTGGAACAAAAAAAATTATGTGAGAGTGTAAAATATAGACCCTAAAGTCTTTTAATGCTTTCACTAATGCTAAGGCTTGCTTCTCCATGATGTTCTATTTGAGAGGAGCATCTCTTAAGGCCCTACTAAAAAAGGATATTGGTTTTTCTTGCCCTGAATCATTCTTTTGAAGTAAAACTTCAATTATTGTATGTTCAGATGCAAAAGAAAAGATACAAAATTCTTTGGTGAAATCTGGACTAATCAGGACTGGTGTTTGAGTAAGAGCTTGTTTGACCAGTTCGAATGATTGTTTAGCTGGTAAAGTCCATTTTACATCGACATCTTTCTTAATCATGTTTGTAATGTTTTTCAATAGCTCAGCAAGATTAGGGATAAACCTCCTTAGAAAATTAATCTTTCCAATGAAAGATTGTAATTCTTTGAGGCTTCTTGGATAGCTGATCTGCAATATGCCATCTATCCTTGTAGGGTATATTTTGATTCCCTCTTCTGAAATTATATGGCCAAGAAGTTTACTTTCTTGGAGACCAAAGAGTGTCTTCTTGGGATTCAATGATAAGCCAAATTTCCTACATTTCTCGAAAACTTTTCTCAGGTGAATCAAATTTTCTTCATCAGTTTTTTAGAAAACGGTTATGTCATCAAGGTAAATGATTATAAAATAGCCAATGTCTTCAGAAAAGGCTATGTCCATGGCCCTTTGGAAGGTGGCCCCTGCATTCATTAATCCGAAAGGCATTTTTACATACATAAAGGTGCCCCAAGGTGTGGTAAAAGCAGTTTTGATTTGATCACTTGGGAGCACTAACACTTGGTTGTAACCCGAGAACCCATCTAAGAGGGAAATCATTCTTGATCCAACTACCCTTTGAAGTATATGGTCCATCTTGGGTAAGGGGTAGTTGTCCTTTAAACAGGCTCTATTTAAATTTCTGAAGTTGATACAGAGTCTGATTTCCCCTGTTTTCTTTCTAACAGAGACTAAGTTTGATACCCACTTTGAATATCTAATTGGTACAATGATCCCAGCAGCATGCATCTTTTCAATTTCTGCTTTAACTAAAGGGATTAAAAGAGGGTTTATTCTCCTTAGTTTTTGTTTGAAAGGCTTTTGATTTTCCTTCAAAAGGATTTTATGCTGGATGATGCTGGAATCATATGATTTTAGGTCTTTGTATCCCCAAGCAAAAACATCTTTAAACTCTTTGAACAGCTATATGTACTACAGTTTTATGTGAGCTAGGAGAGTGCTAGATAGTTTGATCATCTTAGGTTCTGCTAGACTGCCTATGTTATGCTCTTCTGTATTGGTTTCCACAGGCTCTATTCTCGGTTCTTTGGCTACATCGTTAAAATAAAAAAGGTGTTCTAAAGGTGTGAGACCTCTTGGAATTTGGTCATTTGTGCATTGTAAAACTTCCAAGTCTTCTTGTTCTGTGTTATCAGTTACCTCTGCTTCAAAAGGATTCTCACAAGGATTTATATCAGCAGAATATGTCATTTCAACTTCTGGGATTTGTTCAATATACAAACAGTTTTCTTTATGGCTGGTCTCTGATATTGGCATGCTGAAATCGTTTTCTAATTTCAAGAAATCATCTATGTGTTTGTCAGAATCAAACACTTGCCAGTGATCCTCGTTATTAGGCACAGCAGGCATGTGTTTTACTTTCACACTGAGTTGTTCATTTATCTTAGGTATCTGGAAATTGCTGGCATTGAAAGAAAGTTCATTTTCTAGATTTAGTGCTCTTGGAATGAAAATAAGTTCATACTTTTCAAAGGTTTTTAATAGATCAAGGGCTACGTTTCGATATTCCCTAAGTCTTGGATTTCTAGCTGAGTATTCTCCTTTGATTTGTTTTATGATAAGTTCAGAATCCCCTAGGATGGATATCCTTTGGGCTTCTAATTGTTTAAGCAATTGTAAGCCTAGGAGAAGGGCTTCATACTCAACGATATTGTTAGTGCATGGGAAATTCAATTTGTATGAAAAACTTTGATTTGTATTTTGAATCCATACACCTGCTCCTACACTTGTTTTATTACAAGATCCATCAAAGTTTATTGTCCAAAGTAGATCTGCCTCATTTTCATTTTCTTGTTGCTATTGATTGTCAATGTTTTGAATTTGATCGAAGGGAAGATTTGATTGTTCTGGTGAACTGATTGGGTGCATGTTTTCCTTATCTGGTTGGGTGATTTCATCTTCGTTACATAAGATAAAGGAATCTAAACTTGATTGAATAGAATATATTGGAGTGTTGTTTGGTTTGTCTAGGTTGCTCACCATGTACTTCATGTGAGATTCCCTGTATAGTCTTCTGTTTTGGTTGAAAACAGGGATGGTGGCATAATACATGTCCATTTGAAGGCTTCCTTGAAGTTTGGCTCCCCAAGATCTTGATAAGAGCATGCCATACTTAGGGGGAATGTCAGCTACAACTATATCCATTACTAGACTCTTAGCAGGGATCTGAGCTAGATTAACACATAAATCTTTGATTAGACCCAAACATTTGACTCTGCTTGAGTCAAAAGAATACAAATATTTGTATGGTTTAGTAATCTCTAAGCCTAAGCTTTCCATTACCACCTTGGGCATTAGATTGTGTGAAGCTCCTGAATATAACATGGCATTGTGTAAAATTTTCTCATGTATGTTCAAGCTAACATAGAAGGGAGGAACAACCCCTTCTTGGTATTTTCCTTCAACTTCAGGACCAAAAAACAACTCAGGTTTATCATCTGTCAAGTTCAAGGTGTCAGTATCACTTCCTAAGTTCAAAGCTTTCAAAACTTGGTTTTTGTACACTTATTGGGTTACTAGTTCAGCTAGGGGAATGGCAATTTTTATCTTGGAAATTTCTCCCTCAAGGCTAAAAGGAATAATTGACTTGTTGATATTTACATCTGTCTTTTCAATTGAATTCTTTTCAACAACTTTTATTTGCTGAAACTTGTTTGGATTGGTAATTGGGACAGTTTTATTAGGACCATTAGCTGAAGTGCTAGGGGTGCTCTGTTCAACATTTGGCTGGACACTTTTGTCTTTGTTTAAGTCTGGTTTCTTAGCCAGAATGTTGGTTTTCTCTACTGTCTTTTTAGGTTGGTTTTCTGCGTTTTTCTTGATAGCAGTGCCAGTGTTCTTATCCTTTGAATTATCTATGCTTCCCTTGCTCCTAAGATCATACTGTTTGTGTACCTCCATGATTGCATTTTCAAAACCCAATCTATAGTTATCAAAGTCTTCATAGGTGTTTGTATTTTTATCATAAGAGAAAAAACCTTGTTCTTCCTCAGTGAGGAAAACATCATCTCCACTGTCTGATCCAATCAAGTTTACATGAGATTCTTCCAACCTTTCCAACTCCCTATCTTCCTCATATTGATCTACATAGTTCTGTTGGAAGGGAGGTCTAATATGTTGGTCGCTTTCCTTTTGCTTATCTTGATTTTTTTCTCCCCTATAATTCTGATTCCTATTTCTGTTTTGATTGTTTTGAGGTTCTCTTGGTGGCACTCTATCATTTAAGTTGATCTTTTCAAGCATCCTCTCCATCACCTTCACTAGGTTGTCAATTTTTGTGTCAGAAGTTGAGGTTGAGGGTAGTAGATCATCTTTATAGGTTACCCTCTTTTCTGATCTCAACCTATTTTTTTTCTCAATTATGTTTTCTTCTACGCTCACAGCTCCTTTCTGCATATCTTCTAAGGTTAAGTAATCTCTTCCTCTTAACTCATAAGTCATTTCAGCATCAAGGCCTTCGGGATACCTTACCAAAGCCATGCCTTGAGGAGGTTTCATGTGAGGTGGGAGAGCATTATAAACGCTATTGAACCTAGTGGAGTAGTCATGAACACTCTCTCCTTGATTTCTCTTGAGACTGCTATATTCTGCTAGTATTTGGAGGGGTTTCCTTTTGAGCTCCCATTTGTTGATGAATGTTTGATGCAAGGCAGGGAGATCATTTATGCTGTTAGGAGGTAAGTTTTTAAACCATTTCTTTACATCTCCTTCGAAACTTTGGGCGAAGATCCTCATCTTCACATTTTCCTCCTCTATCTCCATGTAATCAAATGCATCTTCCATCCTATCTACATGTTGTTGAGCTGTTGTAGATTCTTTTCCAGTGAAGTGAGGGATTTTGGATTGGTAATCATTTGGTAAGGGAAGTAGAGGTTGTGGTAACACTAATGGGGCATACCATGTTGCCATGGCTGGAAATAAGGGTGGATTTACAAGAGGTGGATTTACAGTAGTGAAAGTGGGCTGAACAGGAGTGTTTTGCACAATGGTAGTATGGATTGGAGTGGAAGAAACACTTGGGCCAGCAAACTGATTTTGAGCAGACTTGTTATGGAAAAGGCTAAAGTGATGAAGAAGCTGGGAGTCAGGAGGAGTGGAAGGTGAGGCTTCCCTATTGAAGTTTTGTTGCAAATCTTCAATGTCAAGATTAGTTTGGCTTAAATCACCTTGAGATCTAGTTCTAAAGATGTTCTTTGTATGATGTAGATCAAAGTGCAAATCCTCTAAGACAACAAGGTTTTCAGGGACAAAATTTGTTCTTAAGAGGTTCCTATTAGCGGCTGATTTTCCAGAGTTAGAAGTCTGCCACAGAATTCTCTCAGGATTGTCAACGATTAAAGGAGGATTTGGGTCTGGATGGGATCTAGTGTTGATCCTATGTGAAGCCAGACTGTTTTTCAAAAATGAGAGAGGTTGAGGTTTTTAGGGATTGTTTTTGGGAATTTTACCTCTCACGACGTCTTATCTAGTATGGGACTAGGCTTCTAAACTTCTTCCAGGCTGGTTAACACAGTCCTAAAGAGATCTGGGAACCTAGATGAGTAACAGGCCTACTGGGGCTAGTGGAGTCGCCAGGTGGAAACATTTTAGCTTTTATGAAGGTAAGATATTGGATGGTTCCACCACCATGTTTATTTGTGAAGCCAAACTGAAATGTTTTTGAGTTTTTCTTGATTTATTTCGGTCTTATAGGTTAAGAGAGTGTTCTAAGTCTGATTTTGCACTTAGCTAAGGTGTTCAAACAAACAGAGTTTACTCTTATGGCTTGGCAACTGGTTCCTTCAAGGTTTGATAAGGGCTTATAGGAATCCTAAGGGTTACTTAGTTTGTCACTGATTCAATTAAGTCCTATCATGATTACCATTTTTTAGGTAGTGCTTGAAGAGGGTCACTTATGTTATATTGGGCCTAAAAATTTTGAAGAAGGGTTTTCAAACCACTATATTCTCAGTAGGGTCCCACCGTGATCGCCATTATGTTGGTGTCCCGTGTTTTGATAGTTTGGCAAATCAAAAGTCAAGGAAACATCAGAACTAATCTTTAGAGTTACTGGATCTAGTCCTCCTGTTCTCAGAGAGGGATCTCTCAAATGTTTTTTTGCAAAGGTTTATCTTGTGTGCTTTGAGTATTGGTTTTAGACTAGTTATTAAGCGCACGTGTTTCTTGATTTGTTTGTTTGGTTGAATGATACAGCAGAACATGAAAGGTCTAAGAAAGATACACAGAATGGGGAAACATCTGGTTCATTGGGAAATGGAGTCAAGAAGAGGTCATAACATACTTATCAATGGATATGGGATATCAGAGGGAAAGAGAAGTTTAATTCTCAAACAAAGGGAATTTGAAAGCACAATTTGAACAATAAAGAGCTATTTGATAGACAGGTCTAACCATGAATTCTACAAATCACAGCTTTAAGAAAACAATGATTTCAAAACAACTTTTAAAATGAAATCTAAGATTCGGGGAACACCCTATTTCCTCAAATATTTTATTTCAAATGACTTAGAAAACATAAAAGATTCACTGATAACTGCAGTCATAGAAGAGGGAACACCTAACACATCTATGATTACAACTATAAAGACCTTTAAGACAAATGTTTAAGTAAGGACAAAGGGCAAGATCAGAACAGACCTCCTTGACTCACTATAAACAGAAAACTTCAAAGGGAGACTTCAATAACAGTTTTAAAGTGGTAGCAGACAAGCAGGGAGAACCATAAATCATGCTGAAACCAACTATTCGAACTATTAAGGAAATAAACAAGCATGAAGACTAAAGAGAGAGGTTAAAGACTCTAAAATACTTCAGCAGAAGAAAACATGAAACAGTGAAGGATGAACAAGTCTAAGGTGCTTCCAGGAGTCATTTCTTCGCCTAAAACTTTCAACCTATTGTAGTAATAAATTATGGAACATAATGAAAACAGGGGAAAAACATAACAGTTCAGAATACTTCACCAACAGCCAAGCTCATGGATCCGATGATAGATCCTTCACAGTAACAAGCATACAACAACATCATCAGGGCTTCAAGACTTCAAATTATTCTTCAACTTCAACAGACTATATATTATTTCAAAGAGTTCCAATATTACAACTAGTGATCAGCCAACAACCAACCAACCCCTTTCTTATCTTCTCCAGTAATATTTATAGAAGAATGAGGAGGTGAAATGGGATAAAATATCTCCTAAGTTCAATTAATACAGTGCACTGTCTCTCAGCCTTTGAGGGGCTCAATAGAGAAGATTTTTGATATTTCCCCTGTATTGATTGGTTTACATTAACTATTAGGCTTGCTGGAAAGAATTTGTTGACTTCAAGGCTTCTTTTTATCTTGGCAATGACTTCTGCTGACAGTTTACAATAAGTT
The DNA here is from genome assembly GCA_034641835.2 of Pinus albicaulis. NCBI lineage: Eukaryota > Viridiplantae > Streptophyta > Pinopsida > Pinales > Pinaceae > Pinus > Pinus albicaulis. The sequence goes on along the minus strand of CM076581.1, from coordinate 66,172,213 downwards.
CCTTTAGTTGGAATAACTGTTCAGCTGTATTGATGCAAAATATCTCCTAGTCTCGTAATAACTTCGGCCTCCTTTTTATTTCTTTGAGGCTGCAGGTGGCTCTGAGGTAGCTGGGGGATTAAATTAGCCCCTAATGTGGCAACTTATGCTTTCTGTTTGATAAAACACTCACGTTTTTCTTTAAACTTTGTTTCAGTCGGAAGGATTAGGCTTTTGATAATCCATCTTAGCCATAATCCCTGCAAATTTGTCTTCAAACTTCTGTCCTGGTACATTTTTTCCTTCGACACTGATATTTTCTGACTGTGCTTGATTCATGTGTTTTTTTCTGGTGTGCAGGGTTGCGCAGGGATGATATGGCATCAATGCCTCATGGATCTTTGATGAAATGTGAATTTGAAACCCTGCGAAGGATCCTCTTTGATGGATCAGAGGCGGGAAGATCATCACCCTCTGCTTCTGAATTTTCTTCAGAAATGGCGAGAAATCCATTTAACCCTGCAAAATACAAACAAATATTATAAAATCTTATGTGCATGGGCTAACTACTTCAGAAGGCATGTGGAGGAAGTATGGTCGTTGGATGGAATCATCTAACGGTCAAGATTGATCGAGAGAGGTCAAAGAGAAGGTGGAAGAATAGTTTAAATCAGAGCCGTCAATCGCGTAGAGATCGACGGTCGGGAGCAGAGGCGAAAAATAACGCGACAGGGTCACTTTATTTGGAAAAACGGAGAAAATAGGTTAAAAATGGTGTGTGGGGTTCAGGATGATCATGGGTCGTTGGATGAGATCGTCCCTAGGCGATCAACGGCGGAGGAAAGGCATTAAAAACCTTAGAAAAATGTGACTGGATATCAAAACTCCAATTAAAACATGTTAAATAAAATTCCCGAGCCCGAATTTGCTGACTGGACGAGAAACCACGGAGACCCGGCCCAATAGAAAACTATTGTGTGCATGCTGATGTGGCACTGGGGCCACCAGCACTACTGTGGACGAGGAAAAATGGGTGATGGAATGTGGGCCGTCGATCTGCAGATAAGATCGACGACGGAGATCCTTTAAATGTTGTGTCGGGTCCACATTAACTGTCGAGCTTCTTTGGTGAGCGATCGTTGTCCGATGGGCGGCCTCAGATCGGACGGTGGACGTCAATATCGCGCCAAGTGCACGTCCAATCTTTAACGTGCGATGGACGGCGATTTTATGAACAGTGCCCAAGACGCGTGTCGGCCAGCGTATGGAATCGCTGCGAAATGGAAAAAACCGCTCCGCTCAAAAGCGGTGCGATGAAAACCGCTTGGTTTTTGCAATCGACAAGTGGCTGGCGGGAACCACCAGGGAGATGGACTACATGCCATCAATCTGTGGATCAGATCGACGGTGGAGATTGACTGAAATTTCGCGTCATTGGAAACTTTAAAAAATGATAAAAAACCCATAGTTTTCAATATAACATAAAGTTTCAATATTTTTTGGGGGTGGGATATAAATGCAAAATGGTTAGGCGCCCATCTGCAGGGCCACGGGTTACATGGAAATCCATATGACCGGGGATTATGGATGAAGGGCTAATTGGCATGGAGCGATATGATAATCACTTAGAGGATTAGCGCTTGGTTCTGGCACCAGGACGTATAGAAGGGCGGGTTAAAGACTTAGCCCAAGGGGGCTTAAGTCTCAAACAACGTATTTTTATGGATTTTTAATGGTTTTCAAGGGGTTTTGGGGTTTTTGGTAAGGCTAAGAAAGAGTCTTAAACCTTATCAAGGGGGTTTTAATGAAGGGAAAGGGGAAAAACATGAAAATGAGGGTTTTTCATGGAAAAAGAAAGCAAAGATGAGGTCAATTTTGGAAGAAGGGAGAAAGAGGAAAATGGTGCTTGCAGCAGTTTTTCTTCATGTAATGATAGCAGAATTTCTAAATTGAAAAGGGGAAAAGCAGTGACAATTATCCAAAGGATAGGATATTATCAAAAGACTTTAAGAATCAGCAATTTTAGCAATGAAATTGTTTCTTTAAGGCTATCCAACATCATTTAGCCACCACCTGATATGACAGAATTTATGACTGGCTAACACCCATCATGCCCATAAAATTCGCATATGTTACCGTCCTCAAAAATATATTGGCATTTGCAAGCGAATTCCATGTGTTTTTTTTTTACTTAACGAAAGAGGATGAAAATGGAGCATTGGGATTGGTTGGGATGATGTAATTTCCCCATTTTTAGTACCCTCTATAGTATATCCACGATGGATTTCCAAGGTATCTGATTTCCTAGTCATAGGAGTAGGATTATGTCATCAGAGGTACCGGAGGGGTTTTGAGGAGTTTTATGGGGTTTGACGACATTCGCTTGGCATATTTCATTATCATGGTTAGTTTCACACAACTTGCTTTTGGTTCCATTGCATAATGATCATCCCTATAAAACGAGGTTTTTATTAAGCCTAACTTAATTAATTGCGCTTAAGGAAGCATTCTAGGAGGAACATTTGATTGAACACCTTAGTGTAATAGCTCATTGGAACCAGAACGAGAATATATATAAGATGGGATGAGGAGAACTAATTTCCTACAACCAGAGAAAGTATCGTGGATGATTTACTATTTTCTGGGATAAAAAGTAACCCTAATTAGTCACTTAATTAAATAAAAGAAGGGGAAAATTATTAATTGGAGGAAAAAAAGACCTAAAGTGACTTGAGTAAAAAAATTAAAATTAAAAGTCACTTAGATGAAGTCAAGGGGGAGTTTTTATAATGATACTAAAATAATCAAAATAAAACACTTCTAGAAGATTGGAGATCTATTTATCGAGAACATAGTTACTGATCAAAGGACAAAATTACCAATTCCCCGTTTTTTTGAGGTAGCAAAAAAATCATTCGATTTTGAAAAGTGTTTATTCAGAATAAACCTTTTTTTGGAGCATATTTGTGACATTTTAATTTTTCTTATGCATCAATATGAACATTTTATTTTTTGTAATTAAAACGATTTCCATGCTCATTTTGAAAAGCGTTGATGCAACAACAACCTTTTTTTTTTCTAGAACATATTTTTAACACTTTGAATTTTCTTATGTATCAAGTATAAACATTTTTTTTTTTTAAATGTTGGCGATTTTCATATTGATTTTGAAAAGTGTTGATGCATCATCAACCTTTTTTTTTTAGAAGGCTTATTTTGACACTTTAAAATTTCTAATGTATTGAGTGTGGATAATTTTTTTAAATGTTTGTGATTTTCATGCGAATTTTAATAATTATCATTTTTTTCAAGACATATTTTTGACACTTAAAATTTTCTGATGTCCCAAGTATACACTTTTTTTTAATGTTGACTTTTTAACAATTGTTCAAGCTATCTTATTCCTCTTCTTGTTTTTCATCCCAAGGTCTTTTCTTTTTAAGAAATTTCCAAATGTTTGGTTTTGGTGTTTTTTTATAATGAAATTTTTTATTATTTTTGCAAAAGATTTAAACAATAATTTGAGGTTGAGATTTTTTATAAATTCATATATTGTTAATTAATACTTCAATATACATAAATTAATGGTTACTATATATATATATATATATATATATATATATATATATATATATATATATTTATTTATTTATTTATTTATTTATTTATTTATTTAAAATAAACAAATAAATAAAATAGAATAAGATAATTAAAAAATAAACATAAAAAAATACAAACTTTTTTTTAAAATAAAAATAAAAATAAAAATATACTTAAAAACTTGTTTCTTTAAACCTTTAAAATTCTGCGGTGAAAATTTTGCGATGAATTTTCTCAATTAATACTTGGTTCTGCGGTGAATTTTCTCGATTAATACTTGGGTTTGCTATGAAATTTTGCGGTGAATTTTCTCGATTAATACTTGGGTCTACAGTGATTTTTTTCTCGATAAATTTTCGGACATGGGAACTTGAGGTATTTTGTCTAGTTTGCTGATATTCAGGTGCACACATTTGTTATCTTTTTCTAATACATATCTGCTCATATATTCTCAAGTATGAATAATTCACCACAACTACCAAAGATTACCAAAGGTAGACCTAGCATAGTTACTCTACAGAGCCTTTATGAGTATATAGAGTCTTTAGAGAAACGTAGAGAAGAAAGAGAAGTCAAGCTACAAACCCAATTAGAAGCCATGCTGGAAAACAAATTCACATCTCTTGAAGACAAGATCCAAAAACAAATAGAAAATAAAATAGAACTATTGGAGAATAAAATGGAGGCAATGGAAACTAGGTTACAGGTCATAGAAAAACAAAACCAAGATACGAACCAAACATCCCAGCAAGGAGATGTTGATAATATAGAGAGTCTTAAAATGAAGGACATGATTAAAGAACTAGAAGAAAAAGTTAACAACAGTCTCACCCTAAATAGTGGGGCAGGTAAATTAGATATCAAACCAATTAAAGATGAAATGAAAAAATTGATCGAATTAGACCATGAGCGTAACAAAAGGGCCTTGAACCTTATAATCTTCGGTTTGAAAGAGGAGGTAGACGAGGATACTTTAGCCATAGCCTAGACAGAATTACATAATAGATTACAAATTGAAACCACGTGTCTCACAGAAGCAACAAGGTTAGGGAAATTAACTGAGAATAAAGGAAGGTTGATCCGAATAAAGGTGAGCTCTACTGACCATAAGTATGACATACTTAGTAAAACCTCAAGTCTAAAAGGAATGAGAATATTTATAAACGAAGATCTCATTCCAGAAGATCAAGCAGAATTAAGAAAGGAGGTTCAAAAGGTAAAAGAAGCTAGGAAGGAAGGAAAATGGGCAATAATCAGAAATAGAAAAGTCGTTATTCGAGATAGAAACCAAAAAGATAGTAATAAATAGAAATTCAACATGCTCCGAATTCTTCCTTGGAACTATTGGGGCTTTCCATGGAACAAAGGCCCCAAGCTAAGTTGGATCTCAAATGATGTTGATATTATATTTCTTGTTGAAACTTGGGAGCACGAAGAATCTAAGGTCCCTAACATAGATGGCTTTGCACTATGGTCTACCTGGAACAAGCGATCCTCCCGTAGAGGCATTGGGGGCATAGCTTGCTACATTAAGAAGAACATCTCCCCCCATGCTAGGATTTATAAAAACGACCCTTACAACCAATATAGTTGGATTGAGATTATTGACATTAATGATAAAAAGACCTACATAGCAATCTGTTATTTTCCCCCCATCAATTCTAACTTATATAAGAAAAAGAATCTAGATAAAAATAGTCCTTACAATGGTTTAGAGAATTATATTTCTAGTCTAAGGAATGAAGATAATATCCTTTTAATGGGTGACTTTAATGCTCGAACTTCAAGAAACCAAGCTATTCTTCTAAGCAATCATTCCAACCCCAATCCTCTTTGGTTAGACGAAGACCTTACTCTGGCTAGCCGGTACAAAAGGAGCTCTGAAGACCTCGGGGATAATTTGTTTGGGTCAGAGCTAGTCAAGCTTTGTAGTGCTCAGGATCTCATAATTTGCAACGGTCTAAAGAAGTGGCCCAATTCTAGCGAGATGACCAGCATCCATGGGCTTGGCAGCAACGTGGTAGACTATGTTATTTCCGATCTCCCTTTATACAACGAAATAATAAATTTTGACATCTTAGACGACCACGAGCTTGACTCTGATCATAGGCCTTTACTCATAACTCTCAATTTTGTCATGCATAGAGATCCCATAGAAGATAATCCTTATAGTCAAAAGAACTTAATCTTTGATAGAAATAAAAACGATCTCTTTCTAAATGAATTAAAAACTAATTTGCTTCCTTTATCTAGTATAGACAACATAGATGACCTCTATCATAATTTTACTACAACCCTCTCATATTCTATTAACAAGTTCTCAATTGAAGTCTCAAGTAATAAAATAAATAGCAAAACCAACCCATGGTATGACAAAGATTGTAAAAGTGTGAGGAGAGAAATTAAGGAAGCTATTGATGAATCTCTCAAATTGACAAGATAAAAATCTACAAAGCCCTAACTAAAAGGAAAAAAAAGGCAATATATTAATAAAATATAGGAGAATATCTTACACCTCCTTAAGGTGGCTCCTAAGAAATTCTGGAGGCAGATTCTAACTAGGAAAACTAAAGATAATAATAAAATTGCTTTACATGACCGGAATTCCTATCTTAAAAAGCTTTATGAATCTCCAAATGCCAAGGATAACTTTGAAACCCTGCTCACAACGAAAGAAGTTTTCTCATTAGAAGACATTGATTTTGGGGTTAAATTCCTGGCAAATGGGAAAGCTAAAGACATTTAAGGTTACCAAGCGAAAATCTTAAAAATTGGAGGTCATGTCCTTATCCCCCACATCCACAAGCTTTTCAACCAAGTGGTCAAGCAAGGGTTCCCTAAACCTTGGACTCAGAGCCTCATTATCCCTATTTTAAAAAGTGGGGATACAAATAACCCCTCTAATTATCGGACAATTATGATCAGCCCTCTCTTAGCCAAGTTATATGGTATTATTTTGGAAAATAAGTTGAGCATTTGGCTTGAAAGTGAAGGTAAGTGGGCTAAAGGCCAAGTGGGTTTTAGAAGGCAGCACTCAACAACGAACCACCTCGTTACGCTTAGGATCATTGTGTAGGAATGCCGCAATGATAAATCCAATCTCTTATGTTGCTTTTTGGACTTTAGAAAGGCTTTCGATACGGTTCCTAGAAATAACCTATGGAATAGATTAGAAGAGATAAATGCTCCTTTCGAGCTAAGAGCGGTTGCTATAAGGTTATACGAGAATGTAATTGCCAAGCTAAAGAGAAATGAGGGGTGGCGAAAGATATTAAGTGTAATATCGGAGTTAAACAAGGTTTCCCCCCCTCCCCTACCCTATTTGGAATTTACATCGACAAGCTAGAAGGTTGTTTACAGGAAGCAGGATGTGTTGGCACGATCTTAGCTGGGATAGTCATCGTCTTTCTTCTTTATGCTGACGATATTTTTCTTCTCGCAAGGTGCCCATCTGATCTTTATAAGCAACTTAGACTTCTTAAGGATTTCTGCTCTACCATGGGTATGTCTGTTAACACTGACAAAACAAAAGTTATGATTATCAAATCCAAGAAGGACACTTACGCTAATTTTATGTATGACAATAGTAACTTGGAGGAAGCATCTTCTTACAAGTACCTAGGAATTGATATTCATCACAAGCTCAACTGGAACTATAGCATTCAGAAAAGGATTAATGGGGGTGAAAATATTATTTTGGTCTTAAAAATAATTGTAAAACGGCAAACCTCGTAATGTGGGATAGAAAGAAGTTCCTCTTTGAAACTTTAGTCACTCTTGTTATCTTATATGGATGTGAGGTTTGGGGTTGCAAAATCTCTAGAGAATCCTGGAGAAATATTGAGCAAATCCAGAAGCATTTTATAACGTATAACCTTAAAATTAAAAGCAATACACCCTATCTTATTCTCCTTATAGAAGTGATTCTTTCCCCTATCAAGAGCCTAGCTATGACTAGGCTTATGTTGTACAAGCACAAGCTCAATAGCATAGGAGACCATAGACTTCCGAAGCTAGCTTTAAATTCTAGCCAAAACCACCTAAGGCTTAAACGAGGTTGGTATAAAGACACCCAGGGCCTGGTTAAACCATTGGGAGATCGACGAGAATGTTGCATTGCAAAACATTAATAACATTAAAAAAATTGTTACTTCTAAGTTCAAAGAAAAAAAGTGGTGTGAGAAAGATCTAGCAGCTAAAAGAAAATTAAGATATTATAAGGAGGTCATCAACCCCACCCTAGAAGATCAAAAGTATATCTTTGTTTTAACTAGCTCAAAGAAGAAAATTAATATAGCCAAGTTTAGAACAAACTCTTATGAGCTCCATAGTGAAATAGGTTGTTGGACAGTTCCTAAAACACCATGGATGGAAAGGATCTTCCATCTCTGTGAGAATATGAACATCGAGGATGAAAATCACTTCCTCTTAGAGTGCCTCGCGTACAACCACATTAGAGCTCAATTTCATAATCTTTGTTGCAATACTGACCTTCCTAGCCTTTTAAGATGTCAAAATTATAGTGAATTCGGGAGGCTTCTCTCCAAGATTTTTGAGCATAGGAATAAAATCTTAAATCAAACTAAATAACTCTTTTCTTTAGGTCCGATAGACCAAATATTGGTCTCAGTGGACGTTAACCATCATCATCATCATAATATATATATATATAAACCTAATAAAACAATAAAAAAATACAAATAAATTATATTTTATCAAAAAAAGTTAACAATTAAAATATTCAAATTAAATTAAATTAAAAAAATATATATTTAAAATTTAATATTTTTATAACTAAAGTTATTAAAATATTTAAAAAATTAAAATTAAAAATTAAAAAATTAAAATATTTTACTAATTTGAAATATGGCTTTTGTGATCCATAGTTTGTATAAAGATATTTTTTGGTAAAAATCACATAGCAAAGAATTTGTTTTTTTTTTTTTAATTAAAATTAATATTAAAAAAATAAAAAATAAAAAATAAAATAAATAAATAATTATTTTAATATTAAAAAAAACAAACAAATTTAATAATGATAATAATAATAATAATAATTATTATTATTATTATTATTATTTTCTTTCAATGAATTTTAATTATAATTTTTTAAAAATTTTAATTATTATTATATTATCATCTAATTTAAAGTCACAATCATGCCAAACACCAAATTGGCGTATGAGACCCTCTTGTTTGTGGGACAAGGGACCCACCTCCACACATCGAACTCTATGAAAACATACATACTCTATGCCTATTTGGTTTTGAACCTGTGACCTCTTATGAGAAAACACGTGCTCTTAACCATTTAAAATATATATATATATATATATATATATATATATATATATATATATATATATATATATATATATATATATATATAATTTAATTTTTTTAATCATTTTTTAAAATAATTTTTAATTATAAAATTTTAATTATTTCTAAAATTTTAATTTAATTTTATTGTTTTATTTTATATTAGGTTTAAATTTAATTTTTTTACAATGCTTTTATATTTTAATTTTTATTTAAAATTTTTATTTTTATTTTTATTTTAACCTTTTACTTTTATTTTTATTTTTTTTCCTTGAATGGTTTTTTTTAATGTTTTTTTCTAATTATTTTTTTTAGCTTTCTGATTATATATTTTTTTTAATTGTGTTTTTTTAAATTGTTTTTAGTTTGTATTTAATTTTTTTCTTTGTTTGATTATTTTTAAAAAAATTAATTCACTTTTGTTTATTTGTTTTTTTATTTAAATTTTAAATATATATTTTTTTTTTTTTTTTTTTTTTTTTTTTTTTTTTTTTTTTTTTTTTTTTTTTTTTTTTTTTTTTTTATATGTTTGAAAATTATACTCTTATTTTATGTTTGATAGATCATATTGGTCTTAATGGATGTTAATCATCATTTGATATATATATATATATATATATATATATATATATATATATATATTTGTGGTGATGATGAATCATAGTAAGTGGTTCAAAACATGTCGACTCTGAAAACTACTTTATGATTTCTCTTAAAGATATTTTGTATCTATTTTTTTATGTTTGACTTTTTTTGGTCATTTTTTATCTTTTAAAAAAAAATTTTATGTTTTAATATATTGCTTTATTTAATAGCTGTTAATTTTTTAAACTTTTTGTTTTTTTGTTGAACTTTGAATTTTTTTCAATCTTTTAATTTTTGTTTTGTTTTGTATTTTAATTTGTATTTATTATTTTGTTTTGTTTTATTTTTTTTGTTGGGTTCGTGTTGATCATCAAACTAACAACTCGACCTCATTATGTGTCAATTTGATAGTTGATTTTAAATTTATTGGTATAATGGCCAAGTCTATCCCCACAACGTATCAATTTCATAGTTGATTTTTAAGATTTCATTGCAATAGATCGAGTTCACCGACACCGCATGTCAATTTGATGGTTGTTTTTTAAATTTTCATTACAATGTGTCAAGTTGTCTTAGGAAAAGATTTTAAATTGATATACTTTTAGCATTTAAAAAATAAATTACTCTTGGTATAACGACTCTTTCATTCAAGTGTTAATGTTTTAAAGTGTTTTTTGGTCATATAATTTTTCCATAATGCCATGGTTGAAATATATTGAAAACTTTAAGGTTTTTTGTAGTTGCATTTGCTTTTAATTCCATGGTTGAAAATTTGTTAAAATTTTAAGATTTTTCTAAGTCTTGATATTTTATCTTTAATGTTATGGTTGAAAACAATTATAAGTATTTTATCTTTAACAACATGGCTGAAAATTGTTGGCATTTTGAGGCATTTTAGAGACATGATATTTTATCTTTAATGTCATGTCTGCAAAGTGTTAGAATTTTAAGGTTTTTCAGAGTCGTAATATTTTATCTTTAATGTCATGCCTGGAAATTATTGGAATTTTAAGGGTTTTCTGAGTCTTGATATCTTATCTTTAACGTCATTGCTAAAAATTGTTGAAAATTTACCCCAAAAAATAAAAATAAAAAATGTTATTCCAGCGTTAACATTTTTCGTTTTCAGAGTGTTTTTTGCACCAAAAAAAATGGATTTTACCGTCATTTTTTAAAAATGTTGAAAATTTACCCCGAAAAAAAATAAAAATAAATAAATAAATAATAAAAATTAAAAATTAAAATTAAAAAATTAAAAAATTAAAAAATTGGTGATGCATAATGAACACTTCAACACTTTTTATTTCCAGGTTGTTTTTTCATGTTTTCTTTAGGTTTTTTTTAGTAGAGTTCTCGTTTTGAGGTAATAGTTCTCATTTAATTGGTAACTTTGTTCGAGCCCTTAGAAGGAGGAAGATGAAATCATTTGGGACATCTTGGAGTTGAGTATTTTTTTATTGGTGAAGGTGGGAGAACTTGGTTATCAGCTTTAGTAGCCCTAGGACAAAAACCCTTGGGTATTTCAGTGAAGGGACGAAAATCCATCTCAAGTGCACTTATATTGTTTCCAGTTTCAATTTTGGAGGCCAGCATCAACATTGTAGCATATATTTTGGGTGGCCATTTTCTCAGCTATTTTTAGCTAGTATGTATTGGCATATTTTTTTATTAATATAATAAAATTGAGTTCATATATTGTTGTAGCATTTTTTTATTGATTCTTGTGTTGCAATATTTTTATGAATTTGTTGTGTATTTTTTGGTTTATTGTAAATCTGAATTAATTATTGGGAAATTTTTCTACAAATTATATAGTGTTTTGAATGTATTTTCCAATGCAATATTGTTGAGTTAAAACCATCATGATTTTAAAAAATATATCCATTTAGGATATTACAGTGGTATAGAGCATGATTTTGGCCAAAGTTGCCGTATTATCATATTGAGCACAAAGAATAAAGGAGTCAAGTCTGTGGGCTAAATCCCTTATTCTATTTTCCCAAGAAAAAATTGTTGCAGGTGATTTCTCAAAGTGTTGAAGAGAACATATTGGATGGAGTAATATTGGTTTGCAGAGCCAAAATTAGTCATCTTGTTGGGACAAATTTTTCCTGGGTTGAATTTAACATACTGGGCCGAAACTATTTTATCAAGTTGAATTTATATCGTTGTGCCAGATTTCTCTTGTAGGGTAGAAATTATTTTGTTGGGACAAATTTATCTTGTCCTGTCGAAATTATTTTTTTGGGCCAAAATTATTTTGTTGAGCTGAATTTATCTTCATGGGCCGAAATTATTTTGTTGGGTTCAATTTATCTTGTCATGCCAAATTTCTCTGGTCGAGTTGAATTTCTCTTGTTGGGTCGAATTATTTTGCAGTGGTTGAATTTATTTGTGTAGTAGCTAATTAAATTTTCCAATTCAACAAAAAATAAGGGAGATTCTTCCTCAATATTATTAATTAATTTGGTTGGGTTTCTTGTTGTGGCATTTTTCAACGAAAAAATCGTCCAATTTTTTTAAAATTTTAGCAAAATTACTTTTGGAGATTTTTTTAATTTGTTGAAGCCATATTATTGTTCCATTTATCATAATTATTTTCCAGAGACACATTTTTCTATTAGGGCCAAGTTTATTTTTTGGGCTAATTTTATTTGTCAGAGTTAAATTCATTTGCTAAAAGCTGAATTTATCAATTGGATCGAGATTATTTGTTGGGGCCGAATTCTCCTTGAAAGCCGAGTAACTTCTTTAGACATGTGTTATCATTTCTTAAGGTCGAATCAGAATATGTTGCTGGATTTGTTCCTAATTCCTCAAAATCATTTGAGCATTCTAATTCTAGATATCTTTTTTTGGGGATTCAACTAATCAGTTGAATCCCCAAAAAATGATATCTAATATAATGCACTGTGAAAACCCCTAAATACTTAAATGCAAAGAGTGAAGGGAGCTCTTCTTGAATGGCTCATGAGTGATCCATATTTATGCAAGAACGCAACAGAATACACATATATCCATAGATACAGAGATGCAGCAGAAATAATGCTTCATTTTATTATAATCAAATGATTGAAATAAAATAGCTAGGGTTTTGGTAGCGAATCTCTAAGAAGAGATGCGGTGGCTACATACCTCTGAACTGTGTTTCAATGAGGCTCAAGGGCCTATTTATTATGGAGAAACAATGGAGAACTCTAAACGTCCAAAAACCTAACCCTAGGAGATGAAGCGCTAAAACTATGGGCCCCGTTTGAGTAAATTGGTGTTTCAACTTCTCGGGGACGTAACTTCGGCATACTATCTCCGTTTGGGGCTTCAAAACTGCTCCGGAAGTTCAGGACCAGAAAAAATGCTAAAAATAGTAAGTTGTGAAAAAAACTGAAAGAGACAATGGTGGGGCTCCAAGTGGAATAGGCGAGTGGCCACCAATATACACCTGGATCATTCCTTCCCCCTTAGGAAGCAATGGTCCCCATTGTGTTGAGTTTCTCCATGAGATGAGGAAACTTCTGTTGAACTTGGTCCCTGGTGAACCACTTGCCTTGGTGCAGGATTTGGCCAGCTTTGACAACCCGATACAGTTGGATCTTATGTCAGTGAGTGTTCTTGATTTGCATGTCCATGATACAGTCTGTGGTGGTATGTTCCATGCAATCTGGGTTTAACTCTTTTGGTGTGAGTTATTTTGCAATGTCAGAGGTGTCCAATAAAGGTGTGAAGTAGGGACGAAGGCGGTCTATATTGAATACTGGGTGCAGACCAAGGAATGGTGGAATACTGAGCTCGAAGGCATTGTTCCCTACAACCTTGGTGATGGTGTACGACCCATATCGGAGCGGGCGAATCTTGCAGTGGGGTCCAGTGAGGCGCTCCTTCTGCAAATGTAGCCACACTTTTTCGCCCACCTGGAAGTTGTGTGGCACCCGATGTTGATCATGTCGTTGCTTGTACGTAGCATTGGCTTTGTCCAATATGTCATGAACCTATTGACGGATGTGCTGAATGCGCTCGATGAAGTTGTTTGCTTTGTCATCTTCAGACTGGACATGAGCTGAATCATCTTGAGTAGCTGCAAATGGCATAGCTACATCAATGGGACATAGTGGCTAGAATCCCAAGCCTACCTGAAAGGGGTTGTGGCCAGTTGAGTTGTGGAGAGCCCAGTTATAACTGTTTTGTACATAGGAAAGGCTCTCATCCCATGTGCGTGGATGCTTTGAATTGTACATGCGCAGAATGTGTACAATCATCCTGTTGATGACCTCTGTCTGGCCATCAGTTTGGGGATGGAAAGTTGTGGACTTGGTGAGCTTGGTGTCCAACATTGACCCGAGGCTGGACCAAAATGTGCTGAGGAACCTGTTGTCGCGATCTGATATGATAGACTGTGGGATCCCAAAGTGCACCCACACTCGTTCAAAGAAGAGTTTAGCAGTGGCTTCTGCTGTGATATTCTTCTTGCAGGCTGCAATAATGGCCATCTTTGAGAATCTGCCGATGACCACGAAAACACAGTCGTTTCCATGCTTAGTATAAGGAAGGCCTGACATGTAATCCATAGAGATGGATTCCCAAGGTCGACTAGGGGTAGGTAGCAGAGTATAGAGCCCTTGCTTCTTGATGGTCGGTTTGGCAATGGCGCAAGCAGTGCAGGATCTGATGTACTTCCTGACATCCTGTCGAAGGTTCGGCCAATGTAAATACTTTTGTAGTATTGCCACTGTTTTCTCGACCCAAAAATGCCCAGCGACTCGACTGTAGTGCACTTCCCATATCATCTTGGCACGCTCGCTTGAAGGAACACAAATGTGTCGCAGGTGACATAATAGTGCATCTTAGAGGTGAAATTTTGGAACTTGCATTCCCCCCAAGAGTGCCTTATATGTGTAGCTGAATTCTGGATCGCTCTTGTAGAGAAGCGGCCAATCAGAAGTCTCATGCCCACAAGAGTTGAGAACGGTGGTTATGGCCACGATTGGTGGTTGGCTGAGGCAGTCTGCAACATTATTGGTGCTACCCTTCTTGCACTTGATGTTCAAATGAAATTGTTGCAGATATGTGGACCACTTCTAATGGCGATCGTTCTGCAACTTCCCTTGTGTCTGTATGAACTGCAGGGTTGTTGGTCTGTGTGGATGATTCTCTCCTTCCCAAAAATGTAATGCTTCCATTGTCGACAAGCCTGCACAATGGAATACATTTATTTTTCATAAGTGGGATAATTTCGAACTATGTCGGACAATGTCTCACTGTGATATGCCACTGGATGCCCCTGTTGAGTAAGAACTGCCCCAATAGCATAGTCAGAGGCATCTGTCTCGATCTCAAATGGTTGTTGCAAGTCTGGTAATGTGAGCACTGGGGCAGAACAGAGGTGATGTTTCAATTCTAAAAATGCCTTCTGTTGAGATTCCAACCAACAGAAGTTTTCTTTCGCTCCTCCCTTTGTGACTTGACTCAAGGGCCAAGTGATATGAGAGAATCCCAACACGAACCTGCGGTATAAATTATCAAGAACAAGAAAGTTGTGAAGCTCTGTTAGGGTGGTTGGGGCTGGCCAATCCTGAATGACTTGGATCTTGGCTGGATCCACATGCACCCCCCTTTCATCAATAATGTATCCTAGATATTGAACCTGAGTCATGCCAAAAGTGCACTTCTCCAAATTGGCACACAACTTGTGTTGCCGCAGTGTTTGGAGGACTTCTCAGATGTGGTGGAGGTGCTCTTCCCAAGTCTGGCTGAAGATCAAAATTTCATCCAAGTATACCACTACAAATGAGTTGGTGAATGGACGCAAGATGTCATCCATCAACCTCATGAAGGTTGCGGGAGCATTTGTCAATCCGAAAGGCATGACGAGCCATTCAAAAAGGCCCTCTTTAGCTTTGAAGGTTGTCTTGCACACATCAGAGGGTTCGATTGCTACCTGGTGATACCCAGACTTCAAGTCGATCTTGCTGAAATATTTTTCCTCTTTGAGTTGGTCTAGAAGGTCATCAATCCGTGGGATCGGGTACCTATTCCGGACAGTGATCTTGTTCAGCGCTCGATAATCAATACAGAGTCTCCATGTCCCATCCTTCTTCTATACCAACATGATCAAGCTCCCACATGGTGATGAATTTGGTCGGATGTGACCTTTCTGCAACAGCTCCTGAATCTGCCTCTTGATTTCATCATTCTCCATAACAAAGCGCCTATATATTGGTCCATTGGGTAGCGACGCACCCGGGGTCAGGTCAATGGGGCGCTTAACCTGACAGTGTAGAGGCACTCCTGTGGGTGAGGTGAAGATATCCCCGTACTCCTCCACAACCTTTTCCATTTGTTGTCGTCGTGAAGAGGAGCCATGTCTGGAGGTCGTGGCCACAATCTTCTTCTTGCCCTAGGGGTGGATCATCGGGAAAACAAATTTCCTGGTTTGGGAAATGAGCTTACTGCATTGTTTTGCAGTAACCAAAGAGATAGTGGGAGGTGGTGGTACCTTTGGTATCATGTACAATTTATTTCCGAAAGTAAAAATAACAACACGAGGCAGGGACTCATATATAGCATATCGCTTCCACAAGTATGGTTGGCCTAAAAATACATTAGAAACATCAATAGGATCAATGTCACACAATACCTCATCCGTGAAGGGCTTGATGCTATAGGGAAGGCGACCGTTCGCTGACGCGGAGATCTCGTTCTTGGTGAAGCCACCTGATGGTGTATGGTTGTGGGTGCGTTGTGGTCGGCAAGCCCAACTGCTTCATGACATCCGCTGAAATGACGTTTTTTTGGCTCCCATTTTCAACAATGAACCATCGTGGGGAACCCTTTACCCACATCTGGGAGTGGAAGAGACGCTCTGCCTCCTTTGGATCTTCTGGTTCCTCCTTCTGGATCTTCGTAGTGGCAACAGTGGCGTTGGGATCCGCATCAATAATCTGCTTCCCTTTTTCATTCACCTTGTCAAGTTCTGATTAAGAGACAAAGCATGCATCTGATCCAAAAGCCCTCATCTCAGCCACCAGTGACTGCTTCGCCCGACACTCACTTTTGTTGTGAGTGTATCTCTTATGGAACTCATACCACTTTCCCGTGTCCTTCTTTAGCTTCGCGGTGTTGTTCTTTGCTTGTGTCTTTGGCAGGTTGTCTTGGGCCGCCATGCCTTGGCTTTGTCCTTTGTTCTGCGGTTTGGGGGCACCTCTCTCTTGCTTTTGATTCGAAGATCCAAAGTCTCACTTCTTCTGTTTGAATTTTTGCTCAATCTTGGCAGCATACTGATATGTCGTACCAAGCGAGGAGATGTCGAGGAACTCCATTTCCTCCTGAATGTATCTGTGTAGACAACCACGATACTTTAGCACCAAATGTTTCTCTGAATCTTTGATACCCAAATTTGTGCGCAGGGTATGGAACAGATTCGTTAGCTCATGCACATCTTGATCCCTTTGTTGCCACTATTTGGTCCATTGTATGTACTTTTACTCATATCCCCCCACGAGATAGTATTGTTCCTTGATGGCATCTCAGAAAGAATTCCAAGTGGGTACGGCTGAGAACAGAGAGGGTTTTGTCTCGTCTGTTTTCTCACAGTAGGTTTCCCACCAGTCCTTGACATGGGAGGTAGCTTTGAGAAGTGCAAAAATAATCTTCTCCCGGTCGGAAAATTCATGAACCAAGAAATATCCTTCTAATAGATTCAACCATCTATCTACGGCATCTACATCTATTTGACCCTCAAATATGGGAATTTCAAAGTTTACTTGTATCTCAAAGGGAGTCGTGCCTCCAGAGTGGCTGTTGGATGCAGATGCGTTGGCGGTGGGTAGTCGTTGAAGGATCTGGGCAAATTTATCCATCATCGCGTTCTTTTGTTTTTTGAGGGCCTCCTCGAGCAATATTTTGATAAGATCTCCTGCTCCCTCATCTTTCTTTTCGTCCGGGTTTGCGAGGCTGATCTTGCAAAGGTTCCACTAGATCGAGCCCTAACTCCTTATACCCCGACCTCGTTGGGGACATGCAAAGAAGGATCGAGAAAAAAACAGACCGCTCTGATACCACTGACCCAGATTTATGCAGGAATGCAATAGAATACACATATAGCCATAGATACAGAGATGTAGCGGAAATAATGCTTCATTTTATTATAATAAAATGATTGAAATAAAATAGCTAGGGTGTAGGTAGCGAATCTTTGAGAAGAGATGTGGTGGCTACAGACCTCTGAACTTTGTTACGATGAGGCTCGAGGGCCTATTTATTATGGAGAAACAATGGAGAACTCTAAACGTCCAAAAACCTAACCCTCAGAGATGAAGCGCCAAAACTATGGGCCTCATTTGGGTAAATTGGTGTTTCAACTTCCCGGGGACGTAACTTTGGCATATTATCTCCATTTGGGGCTTCAAACCGGCTTCAGAAGTTCAGGACCCGAAAAATTGCTAAAAATAGTAAGTTGTGAAAAAAATTGAAAGAGACAATGGTGGGACCCCAAGTGGAATAGGCAGGTGGCCACCAATATCCACCTGGATCAATGAGGCACAATACTTGCTAAGGTTTTTCAAATGGGGTAGCGAGCTAATTGGGCTTGATTGTGGGGAAAAATCCACAGTTAAGTGTGCTTTAGCCAGAGGCGATCTGGGATGGGTGACCTCCCGGGAAGTCCTAGTTATCGGGTGCAAGCCACGGAAGTGGTGATTGATGTTATGTGATTCATTTCACTAGTTTCAATCCCACTTCTTCACCCCTGTGAGAATCACCCGATGCAATGAGTGCTAAGTGGACTATTCAAAAATCATGAGAAATTAGTCAATTATGACTACCTCTCATGGAAATGGTCATAGATGAATGACTTTTTTAACACTGTTGAATCCCCAAAAAATGATATCTAATATAATGCAATGTGAAAACCGCTAAATACTTACATTACAATTCTCTCAAGCATTTGTCTCTCATATTTATTTATGTTACAAGTGTTTCTACTTCACCTGCAAATTTTTTGATGAAAGTATTGCTTGCTAACTATTTGTTTAAAGTTCTCAAAGAAAATTTTTGATATTTGATGGGTTAGTGAGAGTGAAGTCTCTGCGAAAAAGATATTGCCTTGCATCACATATAAAGACTTGTAAATTTGTGTGATCAAGGGTCGTGGTTGAGCATGTATTTGTCATAGTCATGCGGAGCTATCAATATTATCCCATTTCCAACTTGATGTATTTTTCATAAGTAAAGTTTTGTCACTGAATAAGTTAACAAATACCTTGAATAACTTAGTAGCAGTTGGTTTTTTGGGTCGTAATGTTTCCTTGGGCCAAAGAACAAAACCAAACCGCGGACCATTTTCAAAGGGGGTACATGCTACCCTACAGCTGGAGCATATATGGGATTTGCAGAAAGAACTGGAGGTAGATAATTGACTCTTTGCACTTCAATCGGATTTGAAGAACATGAAGGTGACTGCAAAAAAATCTCCTTAAACTAGAAAAATTAGACTCACAACTTTCCAAGGTGAGCCGATCGAATTTGAGGATTCTAAATTGGGCTCTAAAGCCAACAATGTTTGCCTTGATACAACAAAGGTTCTTGGAGCATCCTTGTAAGGGGGTGAGACTTATAGTTGCTTCATGTCTCAACGAGGTCATGAGGATAACTTCACCTATACCTCCCTACAATGATGATATTGTTACACCATTTTTTGTTCATATAACCATTTACAATTATATGGATGGAAATACACCATGTAAGACCAATTTTACCATAGTAAAATTGCTTTCACTATAAGAAGTAATTTAATAAACCATAGTTTATTAAGTTATTTCTGGTCCAAATAGGAAACCCCATGAAGAATAATTAAACAATCCTTATTTATTTGATTTTCCTCTAGGAATAATTAATTAAACCTCTATTTAATAATATTCCTGGTCATATTTAACCCAATTAATGAGAAATAATTAGATAAATCATTATTTATCTTATTATTCTCAAGGAATAATTAATTAAATCATTATTTAATTAATATCCCTTATTAAATTTGACTAAATCATTTAGGAATAATAAAATAAATCATTATTTGTTAAATTATTCCTTAATCCCATCCTTGAAATGATAAATAAATCTTTTATTTGCTTATTATTTCTAAATAAATGTATTTAATTAATTTAAATCCCTTTCCCTCCAACAAAATATAATAAAATATTCCAAGCAATTAGATCTAGATCTTGGTTAATAATATTTTATTATGCACCATTATCAAGGATAACTCAATATTTTGTTATAAATAAGAGGGCTTTCCATTCATTTCTTACCTTTGATCATTTTATCATAGTCGGACTTTCATCCTCTTATCATTGTCATGCTTTCATTAATTTTATTTTCTTTTTGCTTATTGAGCTCCCTTTGAGTTCTACACGTCTTGGGTTTTCTACACTATTGAGAGAGAAACTCTGAAGCTGAAGCGTTTGAGGACAACCAAGAACCAATCCCATTGAGAGGGATTGGTAACATCATTCTTTGTTCCATTCCGAGGTGTTAATATAATACAAAAAATTCTTTATAATTCTTGTATTGTCCATTGGATATTTGGAGAAAATCTTATTTCATTTTACTGTTTGGCTACTTTATTTGCATAGATATGGGTTTTTTTTGCATTAGCTTCGACTTTCTATTGCAGATCTGAAGAATTTAGACAACCATATTTGTTGTTAGGATTGTTTTTCATGTGCAGCTAAAGTGATCTCTTTTCGTACACTTGTGTTAAGAATTCATTCTAGCAATTGGCGACTCCACAGGGTTTTATTCAGATTTCTGTGTGACCATATGCTTCAGTACATAAGGTTTTTCTTCAGCTATTATTTATCCTCTTAATTTCTTTTCTTACCTTTTATTCCCTAAAACGGTAAAAATTCTAACTTCTTAGTGTTTCAGGGTGTTTTCCACAGGTAACAGGTATCAATCATGCCATAGACGGTAATTTTTTCCACAACCTGCCACTCGAGACTCTCGGAACTGCAACTCGCACTTTTTAGCCCAAAGCCTGCAATTTCAGGCTCAAAAAGCACCTGTTGGGCCAAAAACTGCGATTTCAACAGCCTACAGGTAAGTACCTGAGAGTTGAAACTTTTGCGGGGTTTTTTCTGTAATTTTCAAGGTTTGCAGTAAGCATTGTTGAGGGTTGTCTGACCTTTTTCTACACCCATCTTAGGCCTAGATATGCCCATTTTTCCTCTTTGAAGTGGGAACAATCCCCTTAGGGTTTCAATACTCTTCCACTTTTTTAGGAAGGGTTTAGCTGAGTAGGTAATCTGAGATTTTGCAGTGCTTTCAGCCATTTTTCAGGGTCTGATCTCTCTTTCTTTCAAATCCATTTAGATCGGTTATTATATCATCCAAAACTCCCTCTTGAGTCTTGTTTAACCTCTCCCTTAGGATCCATCTTATTTCCCTTCGGGTATTAACCTGTCGCCTCCCATTTTAGAGCAGTTTTCCCTCTGATTTCTTGTTGTTTTTTGCACCTATTTTCAACAGATCTGAGTCATTATATCCTTGTCCCTTATACCTTAGATATTTTGGCCATCTTGTGTGTTTTGAGTCAATTTCGTCCGCCTCTTAGAACAGTTGCTTGGGAGCCCTTCTTTCTAGGTTGAATTTATGCATCTTTAGTTGTTTATTTTATTGTCGTTTCAATTTTATTTACAATTATAAAACATTTTTTCTTTTTCTTTATACACAAATGCCTTGGCTTAGTTAAAATTAACACACACCTAAATCGAAGAGCTCTTGGTTTACACTGCCAAGCCAAGACATAAACATCGTGATTAATTTATCTGCCCCTCTGCACCTTTGTTTATATCTCTTCATTATTGGGTTACTTGTGTCTTGCAATCATTGCACCCCCAAGGAATTTATCCAGAAGACTCCTAGGCCTTCATCCTCAGTTTCTGTTAGGAAGACTTAATCCACCTCATAGACACCGAGTTTTTCCTCTGTCGAGTCACTATACCGACTCTGATTATGGTCCATCGGGCCCTCACTTTGATTCCGAACCCAGTTCTCCTCTACCTCATTCTCCCACCATATCAGTTGCCAATGTAGGTACTGGTCCTCAAGATTGTGGTAGCTCTGGCCCTAAATATGGAGCTGCTAGTAGAGGAACCAATACCTAAACCATCCCGACTACTCCCTTGCTACCTTTTATGGCAGGTTTGAGCCTCCCTGATTTCAGTTAGTTAATTAACGACCCTATACACCATGATCCAGGTTGGCATGTTATGCGAACTAAGATTCCTTCTGACATCCCTAAGTTTGAAGTAAACGCTGGAGAGGACCCTACTAATCACGTCCACTCCTTCTGTTGATCAGCGGTTGTCATTGATGTCAACCCAAGCAACACCAGGGGCTAACCAAATATTTCATGGGAATTTTTACCTACCAAATTAATATATTCTGGGTCAATAATGCTTTTGATGGTTTCTACTTGTCGAGATGTTTCCGTTGATATATGGCACGCCATGTAATTCTTCACGGTTTGAGATATATTCATGTTTGAAGTTTGTACCCCCAGTTAGTGGGCTGAAACCCCATGGGGTTGGGGCATGGGTCATTGAAAAGTCATAATTAATATTTTTTTAAGCTCCTAAAATCCCTCCCACGTTCACTTGTTGAAGCCCCTCTCAACTTAAGCATTTGTATAAATTGTGATCCTCATTTCCTCCTTAGGCAAGGGATTCGTCCATATGAAACAGGTCATCGTGGTAGTTTCACTCTAAATTTTTTTCTACGAAGGTTCATAAGCTGAAATATTTATGAGGCAAAGCCAAAATCTTGACGAATCTGGAGTAAAAATTTTAGATCAAGATGCGCATTATTTTTGGAGATATGCTCTGTGGAAGTCAGGGTTTTTGCATGCTCCTCAAAATTCATCTCAAAGAAGTGACCTTGGTAAATTTGTCATAACTCTCTCTCTGAGTATCGGATTGGAATTCTGTAAAAAATGGCGGATATTTCATAGTCTTTCTTTTTCTCTCTATCAATTTTAGAACCAAATGAAAAAACAGTGACACGTGGCACTCCGTACAAGTGTGTTCTACTGAAACAGTCCTTAATTAGGGCATTGTGAGAGATTGGGTATAACTCTCTCTTGAAGAATCCAAATTGGGTCAGACCTATGGCATTGGAAAGAAGACTCAGAGGACTACTACAAGACCAAAAATTAGATATTGAGGATCTGAAATAACATAGATACACCAGATTCAATATCGAGCTCCTAGAAGGCAAGAAAAAGCTAGATCATGTGTTGTCAAGGGTTGCAAAGGACCAGAATTTCTACAGCAACAAAGCAAAGCAAGGTGTAGAAGAGGGTAGCATGACAAGAGCAGCAACCAAGGTGCATAACAGCAGCAAGAAGTTCATCATATGAAGTCTTCAAGTGGGCATCACTGCATACAATCATTGTAAAGGTATCATTGTACTAAGTCATTGTAAATACATTATTGTAAAAATTGTACTACTGTCTATCTGCCAAGGGTTGAAGAGGCAGTGTAGGGAGGTCTAGGATCTCATTAGGTGGTTGTGTCAAAGTTGGGGTTATGGTCTAGTATATCTTCTTCTTCTGCATCATTCTATATCATTGTAAAGTGAACCATTTTCCCTAGTACGAGAGTCCATTCTTCTTTTATTCTTCTATAGGGTGGTAGGGTGGTGCTAGGGTGAGTTGTAGCTCATTGGGTGTTGGGGAATCCGTTTAGTTAACTAATAAAGAATCTTGGGCGTTGGAGCGTCCATCCAGTGGGAGTTGGAGAAGAATGCTTTTCTAGATTCTAGGAAGTTGGAGCTTTATTTTCAATTGGAGTTGCATATTAAAGAATTATTAGAAAAGAATTAAGTGGTTTTTGTCCCGGAGTGGATTTCCACCTTAAAACTGTGTGCATTTGTGTTCCTCTTATTTGCTTATATCATTGTATAAACACTAATAATAATTGAAGATTAACTAATGCTCTAATTGAGAGGAATACTGATTCACCCCCCCCAGTATTACCAACACCTTCCACATGTGGTGTTCGTCCAATTCTATAACGGATGACTTCATCCGTCTTCGGTTATTCCAGTGTACACTCACTGGAGATGTTGCAAAGTGGTATGTCGATCATGCCTCTACCTCTCATTCCACTTTTGCGACTCTTGCTAAATCATTTATGTCCTACTTCAGTTACCTCTCCGATATGATATCGGTATCGAGTTGTTGATCGCATTCTGTCAAACTTCTGTCACCCGCCTTTTTGACCATGTCCAAGAATGGCATAGAAGGAGGAGCTTATGTCAAGCTCCCACATTCGACGACCATGTCTATATGGATTGGTTTCTCATAACAATTTTTCCTTCTATTGGTAAATATGTCACATCTCACTTTCCTCGTAAAGAGGAAGAAGCTCTCCAAATCACGTTGAAATATGACTTGATCTACACCTAGTCTGGTTATGTTTATACTGTCTTACCAGATCTTCCTAGACCTAGTGGTGACAATGCATAGGGGGCATCTCACACCGTCGATGGTATCATTGGATCTCTTCACATCTGTATACTCATCTTCCCATGGGTTATGTTTTCCCTTAGGGAGGGGCCAGATCCACTAGCACTTATCCCCCTCCCGACAACATGTATCCAGGACAAAGCACATTTTCCCCATTGCATTAACCGATGCTAGGGTCTATGGTTGATCAACCTGTTTACCCCAATGTTGCTAAACCTCCTTACTATCCTTATCAACAAGCCAGTGCTCCAGCCCCTCCAGCATTAGCACCCCAGCTTCCTATGCCTTCTAAACCTCCACCGCAGCAACCACCTCCTCTTCTAAATCAGGTGTATGTGTAGCAGAGCGTGACCGATCCTCCAAATTCCAAGAAAAATAGGAAATGCAACCAAAATAAACCCATGCAAGGTAATCAAGGGTGCCAAGGGAACCCACCAAACACTAACAACCAGCAACAGGGAAATCAGCCCAAGCAGGACAAGCCTCTTCGTACGAACAAACATTTTTCTTGTTGTGGTGTCCATGGCCATTATACTCATGATTGTCCCCTTTTACCCCAAATGTGTCATTTGTGGGAAGCACAAGCAACATCTAGAGGACAACAAGCCATGGTTTCAGCTCCTCTAAATATTGTGCAAGTTCAACGGACTATTTTTACTGATCCTTTCCCTTAGCAAGGATAGGTGGATCCCCAACCCCCTCAATCCTCATAGTATGGTACTTCTAATTACTAGATTCTCATAATGAATTCTGAAGTGGTTAATGTCATTGATGTCAACCTTCAAACTCGATCACGCCCATATGGAAAGCCACCTTCTTTTTCCGCAACTGAGTCTCAAACCAAAGTTTCCACAGAGTCCAGTTCGACACCCAATGCTCCTTTACAGATCCCTTAGCCATGGGCAGAGGTTATTCCCAAGATCCCCAAAGGGCCATTATGGAAAACTATTGCTTCTGCCAAAGCCACCCACAATTACAGCATAATAGATAACTTAGCACAATTTCATGCTATTATGTCAACGTTGGAAGTCACATTAGGGGAATTTAAAGGTCTAAAAAGGGCCTCCTAAGGAAATTATAAAATAATAATGGAAATAATAAAATAAGATTTGATGACATCATCAAATTTTAGAGGGAAAAAAAAAACTACTTTTTCAACTCGTATTTTCAACTTATCTCCCAAAATTTTTACTCAAATTTCGAGCAGGAGTACTTGTTGGATGCAAAATTTAATTCCTCATCCAAGGAGTACCCATGTTAAATACTTTCAATGGACCCTGATGAATACATGAAAAACATGATTGTAATCATGTTTTTTAATGTATTTCTCATTTTTTGCATAATAGGGTCCATCAAAAGTATGCAACATGGGTACTCCTTGGATGAGGAATTAAATTTTTCATCGAACTAGTAGTCCCGCTTGAAATTTGAGTAAAAACTTTGGAGGATATCTTAAAAATACGATTTAAAAAGTAGTTTTATTATTTTATTATGTTTTAATCTTTTTACCCTTTTACTTAAAAAATGGTGAATCATCCC
The DNA here is from genome assembly GCA_034641835.2 of Pinus albicaulis. Classification (NCBI taxonomy): domain Eukaryota; kingdom Viridiplantae; phylum Streptophyta; class Pinopsida; order Pinales; family Pinaceae; genus Pinus; species Pinus albicaulis. Next base: position 66,146,670 of record CM076581.1, on the reverse strand, counting down.
CCATGGTTGACATCATCATCTTGAATCCTATTGGTTTTTATAAAGCTAATTTTGGTTATACATTTTTCTTAGGAGGCCCATTTTAGACCTCAAAATTCCTCTAATGTCTAGTCGTGTCTTTCACAATGTAAAGCTCTATTATCTGCTATGGGCGTTGTGGATCCTTGAGTTGATCGTTTGATCGTCTTTGATGTTGACAAGTTATAACATGCCCCCTTACCTTCATCCGTCGCCTTCCAAATACCAATCAAGATTCATAATTCCCATGTCTCGTGATGTATTATTGATGAGGGTGCATCCACCTGTGTGATGACCACCTCTATTTCGAATAAACTTGGATCACCTGAGTTAGCCCCAACCACCATCACTTGCGTGCTTGGGACAGTCACTCTTCTCAGCCCCTTGGCATGTACCGAATTTGTCCTGTCACTCTTGCGAGAAAGACTTTTTTTATTGACATTGAAGTCATTGATGCCCCCTTGGATTACAACATTCTTTTGGGTCGTAGCTACACCTATGAAATGTCAAATGTCGCATCTACGGTTCACCGAAAGATGTGCTTTCCCCACAATGGAAAGATCGTTACCATTGATCAGTTGACATATTACGAACTGAAGTCTATGATCTCCCTCGAGTCTATCATATCTTCGGTGGCTGATAAACAAGCAGTTGCTCCTCATACGAGTGTTTCACCTGGAGTATATAAATATTCCACCTTGCTAGGTGCTTTCCCTAGTCCCTCCCCTCTTGTAGATCCCATCTCGTCAAACATTTGCATGATGCAATCATCTCGGACTAGCCATAAGCAGTTCAATTCAACCACCCAGCAGCCTACATCTCCGCAACCTACTAGTGTTCACTCGACGGAGCATGCAGGGCCTTCCTTTCAAGGGTCACTCGACGAAGCCTGTTGGTGAATCTTCCACTCCTTTTCAACTAAGAACGATTCCCCCTAGCCTTAACCAGCTGAGATCCATTCCGCCAGGCCATTACCCTTCCGGTCATATGTAGTTTCTCGCTCCCCCCTTTTGAGTATTTTTGGTACGTGTTATGGCTACGTTGAGCCTTCCCAATTTGACCCTGGGGATCCTAGTCTGGTACATTGATCCCACAGCCAAAAACCCACCTGGTCAGTTCAAACCTTATATCGCTTTGACCCCGGTCCAACCGGTCGCCATGACTCCTACCTTTTCTTCAGTGCCTTAGCCACCTCAACATGAATCTATTCCTGTTTCAAAAGCATCTGGTCAGGGGGGCAAAGCCAGAAAGAAGGAACCTAAGGACAAGGCTGCCCAAACAACTTCTGCACCTCTTAAGCCTCCAAAGAAGTCACCTCTGTGTGCTTTGTGTGATGTTGTTGGGCATGCTACCCAAAATTGTCCTGAACTTTCTCTCCTCAAACCTATGGTCAACAAAACATTTCCTGAAACTAAGATCCCAGAGATTCATGTTACCTTACCCGATTTAGCTAAGAAACTAAAAACGTTGCGCACGAATCACCCCTATGATTTTTTTGATATTTATGGCCACTATTCTCACCTTTGTCCTTATCTCGAAGATTTTCGTGACACCCTTAAAGTCGTCCACCGAATCGAAGCCGTACATAGTGAACCCGCTACTCCTCTACTCATGCATTTGGCTCAACCTGAACCAGAGGATATTTTCATACCTCCACCCGATGTCGAGATGACGAAACCTTCGACCACTATCCTCTATCTGTCATCATCCATGAGATCCTTGGATAAAAACCCCTCTGGGGCATTCCCTTTTGTTTCGACTGAACCTCCTTCATCAATCACCTTGGGCTCAACATCAGTAGATGTTTCATCTACTAGATCTTCATCTACCTTCTGTAGCGATGCATATGTGAACCATATCTCTCATGATGATGCGTCAAGTAGCCCCGCCACGTTATGTAGTATTTATTCTACCATTCCCCCCATATTTCACTCTAATGAAGACATTATGGAAGCAATGACCACCCTTGACTTTCCTTGGGATGATATGCACCACTGTGTGTACTTCCTTCCGTAACAGTCCCTTGACCAGTATGTTGTGGATTCGAAAGACTTTATCTATGATGAGGTCGATTGGTTTAGAAATCCCATTCTTGCACCCGATGCTTTCGAAGAAGGAAATATGGCCAAAATCTCTCCTACCATTAAAATTAACATTTCTGATAAACCAGGGATAGAAGAAAACATCGCCTTAGGGGCAGATTGCACCCCGAAAGAAATTTAGGCTTGCACCAACCTATTCAAGGAATTCCATGATGTTTTCACCTAGTCCTATATAGAGATGCCCAGACTTGATCCTACCATTGTCGAACACCATATCGATACATGGCCCGAGGCCACTCCTGTCCATCAAAAGTTAAGACCCATTAATCCTTCTAGACGCGAGGCTGTCAAAGCTGAAATCAACAAGCTCAAGCAAGTTGGTTTTATCTATCCCATTGAATACACCACTTGGGTCTCTAACCCAGTTCCCGTTCTCAAGAAACAAGGCACCATCTATGTCTGAACTAACTTTCACAACCTGAACAAAGCTTGTCCCAAAGACAACTTCCCCACACCGTTCATTGACCAAATCATAGATGAGTGTGTGGAGCACGAGGTTCTATCCTTTATGGATGGTTTCTCCAGATAAAACCATTATTCCGTGGGGAAATTTCACCTATAGGTTTAAGCCATTCAGCCTAAGGAATGCCAGAGCCACTTTTCAGCGGGCTGTGTCATACTTTTTTCATGACCTGGCTCATATTATCCTTGCTTACCTCGACGACCTCACTGCTCATTCTAGGTGGTGGGCACAACACATCCATGATTTGCGTACCGTATTCCTTTGATGTCGCAATTATAATATCCACCTCAACCTGTTGAAATGTGTCTTTTATGTCCCTGTCAACCGTCTCTTGGGCTTCATCATGTCTAAAGATGGTATTGTGCTTCATCCTCTTAAAGTTCAAGCCATTCTTGAACTTCCCATTCCTCGTACCTTCTGCCAGTTACAAAGCCTCCAAGGCAAAGGCAACATTCTTCATCTGTTGGTCCCTGACTATGCCACCACGACGCATGGGTTTCGAAGACTCCTTAGATCTACCATTCCATTCGTTTGGGATGACCATATTCAACATTATTTTGATGCCCTGAAACATGCTCTCACTTTCTCTCCCTTGATTAGTCCTCTTAACTTTGAAAGGGATTTCATCCTGTACATCTCAGCTTCCACCCATTCGGTCGTTGGGGTACTTATCCATGAATATGACACTAAAAATTACCATGTTATATATTATGTCAATAATAACCTTGTAGGTCCCCCTATGTCCTACTCGCATAAAGAGAATTTGGCACTGTTCGTCGTGTTTTCAGTCCAAAAACTTCATCATTATATCATTACGTGTACCACCAAGATCGTGACCAATTCCAACCCTATGGCTTTCCTATTGAATAGACGGATCATCAATGGGAAGTATGCCCATTGGATCGCTATCCTTCAGGAGTTTGATCTCGAATTTATCACACCCAAGAGTAAGAAAGGTTTAGCCCTTGCTGAACTCATTTCTGAATTTCCTATTGGGACACAAGATCCACCAGTTAATGATGATTTACCCAATGAACATTTGTTCACTATTACTTTTTAAGACCCTTGGTATGGAAAAATCATTACCTATTTGCAAACCCAAAAGTTCGCTCCCCATCTCGATCGTGATGCTCGACGACATATATGACGTCAAGCCCCCCACTATCTTCTCATTGGTGACGATCTCTATCGTCGCGGTGTTGATTATGTCCTTCGTCGTTGTCGCACACATGCCGAAGTTGAACAAGTCCTTAATACCTTCCATAGCGACGCTTGTGGTGGCCATCTCTCTGGTTTGGCTACTGCCCAGAAATTCATGCGCGCCGAATATTTTTGGCCTTGCCTCTTCGGTGATTGCAATAAAGCAATCAAACAATGTTCCAATTGCCAACTTTCTGCCCCGAAGGCGTGAGCTCCTCCTGCTCCCCTCCATCCTATCATCTCATCCGGTCCATTCTGCAAGTGGGCCATTGAATTTATGGAGTGTCGACCCCCATCTGCTAGTAACAATAAGCATATCATTGTGGCGGTTGACTATTTCACCAAATGGGCTGAGGCCATGCCAATGTTCAATAACATGAAAGCTATCACGGTCCTCTTTTTCTTTAACCATGTTATCGCTCGATTCGGGTTTCCAAAACAATTGGTCTCTGACCATGGCCGACATTTCAAAGATGAGATTTGGCATGAGTTATCCTCTCTATTGGGATTTGAGCACCAATATTCATTGTCCTATTACCCCCAAGGTAATGGTCAAGTTGAAGCGGTCAATAAAATTTTTAAAACTACTTCAACGAACGGTGAACAAACACAAAACCAACTGGCACCTTATGCTCTTCTCTTCTTTGTGGGTCTATATAACATCTATTAAAACTGCCACCAGATTTACTCATTTCCACCTTGTTTTTGGCGAGGAGGCAATCTTATCGATCGAGTGTGAAATTCCCTCACTGCACTTAGCCGTCGAACTTCTTCCTGACACCCAGCCTTTAGAACAAAGACTTATCATGCTTGAGCATGCGTCTGAAGACCGTCTTGTTGCCTTGTAAACCATTGAAGCGGCCAAAAAGCGCACAAAATCTCAATATGACCGAAAATTCCACCCTCGTACCTTTCACGAAGGCGACCTTGTTCTAGTGTATGACCAGGTCCATGATGTCCTTGGCCATGGGAAGTTCGACTCATTATGGCTAGGGCTTTACATCATTAGTAAGGACTTGGGTAAAGGGGCATACCTTCTAGAGGATTTCGAAGGCCACCCCCTTCCTAACCCTCGCAATGCACTCTACCTTAGGAAATTTTTCCCATAGCATCTCCCATAGAGATGTCTATTTTATTTCTATCATGTATTTAGGTAGCTTGCATCTTTTGTTTTTGGTGATTTGATACTTCATTCGGAAGCGTTTTTTCCAAGAAGGGTCACTTCGTTGCCTCTCAAAATCAATATTATGCACATGCACCACTTGTACTTTGGGCACCACTTAGCCTTCATACTTGTCGACGCTTGTGTCGATTTTCATCATGAGTAACCATCTTTTGCTCATGTTTTCATGGTCCCCATCGGGCCTATTATGTGTGGCAGCATCATCGAGTCGCCCTTGATCAGATCATCTGAGTTGAGTCATCATCATATTCATGGAGTATGTCCCAAGTCCCTTTTTTCCTCTTGCTACAATATTCCATCCATTCATGCCTTGTCCCTCTCTCGTGTAGCTCGTTTTGGCCTCTAGTGCCATTGTCCCCCATCCCCTCACGAGTTGAGTAAGTGGCTGCCAGGTCATCCATGCTTATTATACTCTGACAAGGGAAGTTGTCCGTTTTCTACTCATTATTCTCCATTCCATCATCATCCCTGGTATCAGTCCATCAATCACTCTACTATTATCTCTCGTGCCTTAGTTGAGGATTCCTCATTGCCTCACCTATGGTGGACCTCCTTCTGTTGACATCATCACATTCATTCCAGAAGACAGGTCTAGAGGGCGGTGTATCTTGGTTCTAGCTTCCATTATTTTTCGGTACCTCAAATCAGGAAAAGCAACTCCTTCTTGCTCTTTGACTTGATTGTTTCTCATCCGCTCCACATCAGCACGATCGAGATTCGTATACTCGATAGTTTGATGATCCAACAAATTTATCCAATGATTCCCGGGTGTGTGTGTGATGTTTCAAACCTCATGAGGGGGTGGCCCTTCAGGTAGCCCCCCACATGCCCAGATGACTTTAGTTTATGCTACAACCTCAGATGCAACTCAACAGATTTGATGGGTTCAGCCCAAGCCGCTTGCAGTGCCTATAGCATGCATATATCACTTAGATGATCCATTCATATTTTTAGAGCCCTTTCCTGTTTATCAGGGCTTCTTTGGTTGTTACTATATCTCATGTAATCAGATATTATTATATTTAGTCCTGGTTGTTGTCTCAGGCGCAATATGTATGTGTAATCCATTATATTTTCTTTTGGACCATGTTTACGCCAGAATATCATGTAATTTATAGCTCAGTCTCATTTTATTGGGAAAACCTTTATTCTTTGTACTTTTTTATCTTGGCAGGCATAGGTATGCCTCCCCCGCCTCACTGATAATCGGTACCCAAACATTAAAGGAGACTTACCTTTTTTAGTGTCGCCCCCTCAAGGTTATCGTCCTCTCTTGCTTCACTTTGCCTACATATCTCTCTCTATGACTCCCCTTCGATGTCTAGTGATTGTTTTCTTACAATGTACTTCGGTTATATGATTTGCTCCTAACACTTGCACATTGGGGGGCAATCTGTTACACCAATTTTTTGTCATCTAACCATTTACAATTAGATGGATCGAAATACACCATGTAAGACCAATTTTACCATAGTAAAATTGCTTTCACTATAAGAAATAATTTCATAAACCATAGTTTATTAAGTTATTTCTAGTCCAAATAGGAAACCCCATGAGGAATAATTAAATAAATCCTTATTTATTTGATTTTCCTCTAGGAATAATTAATTAAAACTTTGTTTAATAATATTCTTGATCATATTTAACCCAATTAATGAGAAATAATTAGATAAATCATTATTTATCTTATTATTCTCAAAGAATAATTAATTAAATCATTATTTAATTAATATTCATTTTTAAATTTGACTAAATCATTTAGGAATAATAAAATAAATCATTATTTGTTAAACTATTCCTTGATCCCATCCTTGAAATGATAAATAAATCTTTTATTTGTTTATTATTTTCAAATAAATGTATTTAATTAATTTAAATCCCTTTTCCCTCCAATAAACTATAATAAAATATTCCAAGCAGTTACATCTAAATCTTGGTTAATAATATTTTACTATGCACCATTATCAAGGATAACTCAATGTTTTGTTATAAATAGGAGGGTTTTCCATTCATTTCTTACCTTTAATCATTTTATCATGGTCGGACTTTGATCCTCTTATCATTGTTATACTTCAATTACTTGTATTTTCCTTTTGCTTATTGAGCTCCTTTTGAGTTCTACATGTTTTGGGTTTTCTACACCATTGAGAGAGAAACTATGAAGCTGAAGCATTTGAGGACAGCCAAGAACCGTCCCATTGAGGGGGACTAGTAACATCATTCTTTGTTCCATTCTCAGGTGTTAATATAATACAAAAAATTATTTATAATTATTGTCTTGTCCATTGGATATTTGAAGAAAATATTATTTCATTTTACTGTTTAGCTGCTTTATTTGCATAGATCTGGGTTTGTTTTGGATTTGTTTCGACTGTCTATTGCAGATCTTAAGAAGTTAGACAGTGATCTTTGTTGTTAGGGTTGTTTTTCATATGCAACTGAAGTGATCTCTTTTCGTACACTTGCGTTAAGAATTCATTCTAACATATATTATGAGGAAATTTTTCCAACTAATAGTGGAAAGCTTCCAAGACTTGGATATTAACACCTTGGTTCCTCCCTTGGGGAAGAAGCTCAAGATCTTAGAAATCATGGCTGGAGTGATATGAATATGGGAAAACTTTTTATTTCTATGCAAGCTCCCTCATCAGTATTAAAAATGTGTTTAAGAATCGGCTCAATTAACCATTTGTGAAAGTGTTGAAGTGTCAAGTTTTATGTGTTCTTGATGATCAAATTATGAGTTAATTAACAATTAAAACTCATGCACAACAATTTAAATGCAGTAAAATAACTCACAACAATCACATAACACAATGGATGATTATGGAGTTCACCCCTCCTGGGTTACATCTCCATGGACCTGTGTTAACTAGCTAGGCCCTCTTGGGATTATGAGTCAAAAGTCTTATTACAAAAATATATGATGCTCCAATGGATTTTTTTACTGTTCCATTGGTTTCAAAAGACATGAAAACCCCAAAAATGACTATCCAATCTTTGAATTTGGTTACCAGCTCCTCTAGGCTTGACTTCCAACCCCGGTGACCATGGGTTTGTTTAATCTCCAAAGTAACAAAATCACCGACAGATGTGATCCAACACCTCTATAAATTGTACCATTGTATTCATAGCATCAAATACATCAAAAATTTATGATTAACTCACTTAAATTGGCCTTCAGCTGATTTGGGCATGGTCTTCCCTCCTGGTGGCCCTAGGCTTCAAAATTCTTCAACGTGCCAAAAAACACCTGTAGATGAGCTCCATTTCCTCTGTAAGTTGTTCCAATGGATTCAAAGCATGCCAATCTGCTAAAAATGACTATGCTTGAGCAAAAGTTAGTCAATTTTGACCAAAATAAGCCTCATTAAAGTTTTCCCTAAATTTTGCCTCTAAATATAGAAAACTGCCAGATAACCCTGACAAATTTGGAAGTGGCACCAAATTTGAAGGTGCTACCAGAATCTTTGCCAACTTAATCTAGAAATTAATTAATACTACCTACACTTAATTAATGTTAACTGCACACTAATCTAAAATTAGTGGAGGCGATTAACATTGGGTGATATGGGACGGTCTTGTGGAGAAGGTGCTGGCCCCAATCCATTCTGCCGCCCTTGAAATCCGCATTGGCATTAAATATAAGTTTCCCCCTATCCATTTCATGAATCATTGTTATGGTGCATTGATAAGGTCGATAGATGGTGTGGAGAAGTATTGGGGTCTAACCCCAACCTTGCCACATCTTAAATGTTTTTTTACCAGATTTAAAACCGCATTTGCTTGACCGTATAACACGCTCGTTTTGACCATCGTATTAAATGAAACACAATGTTTAATATAATGTGTCATATCAAATGGACTTTGGTTTTAAGCCACCATGTGATATACGTTCCACCATATTAAAAGGACTTTAATGCCCACCATAATCATCCAACGTAATGTTTGAAACCATTTTGATTAATTCGAAATTGTTGACTTTTGGGTTATTATAATTTAAATATGTGGAATTTTAATTATTAAGATTTTAAAATTAATAATATATGATAATTAAACCATATATATATATATCAAATTTTAATATTTAAAAATTAATTTTCAATACATAAAAATTTATGAATCCAAACTTAATTTTGAAGGGTATGGCGTTTTTTACCTTCACAAACTAAACTGGTGAATTCAATTGTGCCACTTGTCACAGTCTTATTGGACATAAACTGAAGAAGATTATATGTATGCTCACTGGACTGCGATGTCATCAATTGTACTTGTTCTGCAATATTTTAAAAGTGTTCTTAACGGCAATTAGCAGAGCATAACTCTTTCATCCGAACTTGGTTTTCGACAAAACAAGTTGTATTGGATTCCTTGCGACGAGTCGGTCACTTTCATTCTAGTTTGGTGCAATTCTGAGCACTTTCAGTTTTTAGCTAATTTTTGCCACTGCTCCAGATTTTGATCATGGAGTCTAATCATATAATATCATGCTTGATTTTCTTGTAATGATTTGATTCTTCAAATGTTCTAATGTTTCTTCAACGTTAAGGAAAATCATCCTCACACAGTCAAAACAAACATGGAATCTATTTTTTCTTCAGTTATGGCAGATCGTGATGTCGTTTGCAAGAAGCCGCAATCCAAGTTATTGGCCATTTGGAAGAAGGAACAAGTTTTCTCACCTATTGCCTATATGAACAAGTTGAAGGGTTGGTTGAGAAGAACATGAAACTATTCAAGAGGTCGCTAACCAAGGAGGAGTTGAGGAGAATGCAAGTTTGTAGTGAAGATAAGGATGAGAAGTTTCAAACTGGCAACAAGAGTGAGCTAAGGAGGAAAGGTCTATGCTTCATCTACAAGGGACCTTGGGTGCCTAACCACTCATTCTTGAGTGATACGAAGGAGATGATGGAGGTAGTGTAGGAGGAGATTCCTTCTAACCATTATGATGAGGATGCTTTTACTATAGTCGAGTCTATTTGTTTTTCACGAGACAATCATTGAAGAGCATGAACAATTATGTGAGAATGTTGATAGCAGCTCACATGTACATCCATGTTTGATGGCTAAAAATGTTGAGCGAAAATTGACCCCATATGTGAAAAAGACCAAGGAAAAGACATTTAGGGAGACTTGCAAGATGAGCTACCAGTGATCCATCATGGAGAGCACATAGAAGAGCGCGAGTAATATGAGGAGGATGAAATGCACAATGTGCATGATGAACCATATTTAAAGAGCCAATTGAAGGCCCAAGTTGGAGACGTGGTGGAGGTGGTTGAGAATCGATCTTTGGGATGAGGTGCAAATAGATGCAGAGACAACTGATAGGGTTGCAATGCTTAGGAGAAGATTGAGCATTTTAGGACCGATCTTATGGCATTGAAGCAAAAGATCCATATAGTACAACGCACCATCTTGCAACAAAACAATAAAATATAATGTGATTTTGTAGTGAAGACAAGGATGAGAAGTTTCAAATTGGAAACAAGAGTGAGCTAAGGAGGAAAGGTCTTTGCTTCATCTACAAGGGACCTTGGGGGCCTTACCACTCATGCTTGAGTGATACGAAGGAGATGATGGAGTTAGTGTAGGATGAGATTCCTTTTGACCATTATGATGAGAATTCTTCTACTATAGTTGAGTCTATTTTATTTCACAAGACAACCCTTTAGGAGCATGAAAAATCACGTGATAATGTTGATAGTAGCTCACATGTACATCCATGTTTGATGGCTAAAAATGATGAGCGAAAATTGACCCCATATGTGAAGAAGGCCAAGGAAAAGACATTCAAGGAGACTTGCGAGATGAGCTACTAGTGATCCATCATGGAGAGCACGTAGAAGAGCATGAGCAAGATGAGGAGGATGATATTCACAATGTGCATGATGAACCATATTTAAATACCCAGTTGAAGGCCCAAGTTGGAGACGTGGTGGAGGTGGTTGAGCATCGATCTTTGGGATGAGGTGCAAATAGATGCAAAGACAACTGACATGGTTGCAATGCTCCGGAGAAGATTGAGCATTTTAGGATTGATCTTATGACATTAAACAAAAAATTCATATAGTACAAGGTACCATCTTGCAACAAAATAATAAAATAGAGGAGCTTAGAGTGGTGTGTGCAAAGTCAGCAGGCAAGCTGTTAAATTTCTTAGAAAGGAAGCAAGAGTACATTTGGGAGTTTCAAAGCATCCCTCTCGAGGAGTACATCGATTGGAATTGCAGTTCTATCATCCTACCTTTATACATTAGAGAGCGGAAAATATTCTAGATGGGTTTTATTGGAACATCGTGAGTTGAGCATGGTGAAACATTAGCATGGTAGGCTCATTCCATGTGCAAGAGTTCATACATTTGATCATGTTGATAAGTGGTTGTCATGGATGTCAACCCAAGCAGCACCAGGAGCTACCCTGATCTTGCATGGGAATTTTGACTTGACAAATTACTCTATTTTGATTCAAGGATAATTTGGATGGTTTCTACTTGTCAAGATTTTTCCGTTGATATATGGCACGCCACATAATTCTTCACGGTTTGAGAGATATTCATGTTGGAATTTAGTAACCCCAATTAGTGGGCTAAAACCCCATGGGTTTGTAGTATGACACTAATCATTGGTTGTGGTAATTGAATATTCAATAATTAATAATTTTTTAAGCTCCTAAGATCCCTCCAATGTTCACTTTTTGAAAAACCTCTCAACCTAAGAATTTATATAAATTGTGACCCTCATATCCCCCTGATGCAAGGATTTTGCTATTTAAAACAGGCCATCGTGGCATTATCGCTATAATTTTTTTTCTGTGAAGCTTCAGATGCTGAAAAAAAAAACCCATTTGAGCTGAAATCTTGATGAAACGCGTGACTGAATTTCAGATATTGGTTCGCTATATTTTCGGAGATATGGTCTGAGGAAGTTAGGGTTTTTGCAGGCTTCCGAATTTCATATCAAACAGGTGACCTTGGGAAAATCATCATAACTTTCTCTTTGAGCATTGGATTCAAATTTTGTAAAAAATGATAGAAAGAGGACAGACTTTGGTTTGTTGGATAGTGTTTTCAAGACCAATGGTTGAAACAGTGACACATGGCACTTCGTACAAGTTCGCTCTACTGAACCAGTATATAATCAAGTAATCGTAGGAGAATGGGAATAAATATTTCTTGAAGAATCCAATATTGATCAGGCCTGCGGGGTTGGAAATAGGACTCAAAGGGCTACCACATGACGCAATTTCAGACCTTAGAGATCTGAAATTACATAGATACAATAGATTCAAGAAAAAATATGCATTCAAGGATCTCCGCAGTAAGGACAACACATCAACAGTCATGGGTAAGTCTGCTACAACAAGGTATGTATGATTAGTGTTTGAATTTTAATTTTAATATCATCTCTAACATGTGCTTTTGCAGGCAGTCTAAGTATTTTTTATGTATGTTTGACTGGGTTTTGTTCATAAATGTTGAACGTATTTACATTTTTATTTTGAATATTTCTCTGACATATGGTTTTCATGACAGTGTAAGTATTTTGTTTGTATATTGGTTTGGGTCATGTTCATTAATGCATGTGTAGGAAGGATGACACAATAGGACAACTTAAACACATACTAGAAGGAAAATGCAACGTCAAAGTACCATTACTTGAAGAAATCGCAACAATACCTCGGCAGCTGCTAGTGTTCAAAGAAGCAGTGTCAAGTCAAGTATCATGTTGTGTCAAAAGTCAATATTGTAAAAATCATCATTGTAAAATTTTAAAAGTCATTATTGTAAAAGAGTCAATCTTCCTAGATTTGGAGATGCATTGTTGGGAGGTATAAGTGTCATTGTTGGATAATGTTATGGTTGGGTTGCAGGTCATAGTGTGATTGGTTGATTGGTCTAGTTCAAGAAAAACATTGTGATCATATTGTATCGTGGATCATTGTCTCTGGTACAGGAGTCCACACTTTTGTCTTATTTCTGATCATTATAGGGTGGCAGGGAGGTGCTAGTTTGGTGCATGAAATCACATATAGGTTGGAGCGTGTGAACACTTCAGGGTGGTAGGTCGGTCTAGGATGTCGGGGCATCCATTCAGTTGACTACTAAAGAAACCAGGGTGTTGGGGCATCCTTCCAGTGGGAGATGGAGAAGAATGATTTTCTATAATTTTAGGAAGTTGTACCTTTCATTTCAGCTGGGGATGAAAATTAAATAATTTATTAGAAAATCGTTCAATGGTTTTTGACTCGGAGGGGGTTTTCCACCTAAAAGTCATGTGCATATTGTGTTCTATTGCATTAAGGGAATTTTGAGGTCTAAAATGGGCCTCTCTAGGAAATTATAAAATAATATTGGAATTAATAAAATAATATTAGATTACATCATTAAATTTTAGAGGGAAAAAACAAAAACTACTTTTCAACTTATATCCCTATGGGTTTACTCAAATTTCAAGCGAGAACACTCATTGGATGCATAATTTTATTCCTCATCCAAGGAATACCCATGTTGCATACTTTCGATAGACCCTACTACATGAAAAACGTGATTGCAATCACGTTTTCTCATGTATTTATCAATTTTCATATAGCAAGGTCCATCGAAAGTATGCAACATGGGTACTCATTGGATGAGGAAATAAATTTTGCATCCAACGAGTACTCCTACTCGAAATTTGAGTAAAAACATAGGGAGATAAACTGAAAATACAAGTTGAAAATGTAGTATTATTATTTTATTATTTTTTAATCTTTTTACTTTTTTACCCCAAAAATGGTGAATTATCCCCCATGGTTGACATCATCATCTTGAATCCTATTGGTTCTTATCAATTTTATTTTGGTTGTACATTTTTCTTAGGAGGCCCATTTTAGACCTCAAAATTTCTCTAATGGTTTATTGTTGTTACTAGATAAACATCAAGAATAATTGAAGATTAACTAATGCTTTGAAAATATTTAGAATTTCTAATTGATAATAAATATTGATTGAGTTAGACTAAGGAACTAACAAATGTCGTTAACCAAAGGAGAAATAGGTCACTTCTTGCTTTGGAATTAAACTAAAATGAAGGAGCGATGATGAGAGGAGATTTTAGGGCTTGCAGATTTGGCTTTCATGGAAATGTTGCGAAGACTTCTCACAAGCACTCAGATGAAGGGAAACAACCCACCGGTCTGGAGGTATTTGGCCCCAAGCACGGGCGGTCTGGATCGGCAAAACATTGCTTCAACATATACATTGGAGTCTGGGGGCCCCCACGAACTCTGGCCCCTCTCACACCTACTCCTGCCTTGGGTTTTTCCTGGCTCCTTTGGTTCTCAACCCTTGCACGAATTACGACAACAAAGCACAAGCAATATCGATCGGTGGGGATGGTGTATTACAGAGGGAATTCCTTCGCGCACAGCAAATACGATCGGGCAACTCGTTGACGGCGCCAAGCCTTACAACAAGGAAACTCGCCATATACCCTGGCTCGGTTATGAATGAATTGGGTGCAGCTCTTTAGTGGAGGCGGCGGTTGGGTCGCACTGCCCTCTGCCTTTACCAACGACTGCGGGTCCCATCTGCAGGAAAAAAGGATAGGGCCACCATTGGCTTCTTGGCGCGAGAATTTTTTGCTTGGAGTCCCCTACACCAAACGAAAGCACTTACCCTAGCACTCCTAGACATAGAGGAGAATGAAGACAACAAAGGCGTACAAAACAGTAAGCAAAAGGTATTGCCTACCCGCTTTCAAGTTTTCATTAGAACACCAGAAGGGAAAAATATATTACATTGGGTATCCGGATCAGAGAAGGTAAATAATATGAAACAGAGCATCAACCAAACCATGGTATTTCCATCATACCAGCAATCTCTCATCTGCGGAGGTAAAATATTACAAGAACATAGGTCAATCATGGACTACCATATCAGTCCAAGGTCCACCATCACACTCAATCTGAGGCTGAGAGGAGGCGCTGCAGAACAGGGGAAAACCAAAGGCTAAGGGGGGCGAGCAGCATCAATAACTAAAAACAGGAACACAACAAAGGAGGATCCTCCTACAAGAATATCCTGCAAGGGAAAAATAAAAACAAAGCACCCACAAAACCAGTCGGAAGTGCCCCGAGCCCATATATAGTAGAGCAACTGAATCACATACCATAATTGTCCATAGACACACCAGAGATAGATAAACATTGTACCACATATGAAGCACAAGCACTTATTTGTAGATTCAACTGTTTTTGGCCCAAACCAACAAAACTCTTCCACTGGATCCTCACTAGATGGGCCCTGGACTATGAAATTCATCTCTGCTCCAAAGGATTTTTCATTGTCAAACTTGCATCCTTGGAACTCAAAGACATTGTTCAACAAGAGGGACTATGGTTCTGGGGATCTAGAGGACTCTTCATTACTCCATGGTTCCTAGATTTTGATGCAAATACTATGTCAGTTTTGAAAATGTCGGTCTGGGTTAGGCTACACAACCTACCCTTGCACTTCTGGAATGAAAGAGTTCTAGAAGGCATTGGGAATACCATCGGGAAATATATCAAAACAAACACACAATGACAGGAGGAAAGGATCTACACTTTCGCACGCATCTGTGTGGAAGTCGATCTCAGCAAAGGTTTATGGAAACGTATACAGTTGAAACACAAACAGAAAATCTGGGCACAACCTTTAGATTATGAAAACACATCTTTTCGATGCAGAATTTGCAAGCAGACCAGTCATTTGCAAAACACTTGTCCAAATGAAAAAAGTGATAACAGGAAAAAAAAGGAAAATGTGAAGGTACCAAAAGGGTGGCAATTCCCACCCTGTGATCCAGAGGAAGAAGCAAAAGAAGTAGCAGAAGAATCGAACCAGCCCCCAATGGGATCGAACAACCATTGACAGAACCGGAAGTACAACGAAATGAAACACAAGATCCCTTTGACCTGCAAAAATCCATGGAAAGGACTGAAAAATAGTCAATGGATATGGACAACGTGGGGATTAAACAACATCATGCATCATATACCTCAGACTCAGACAAGGATAATGAAGCACATATATAAGAAAATCAGCTCGTCCTTGTCTCTCCTTCGCCTTCACAAGGGGAATGGCGCAAGGTGGAGAAGAAGGGGAGAAAAACTTGATTTTTCTCCTATTTGTATTTTTAGGATTTCTTGCATGATATTTGAGCACCAGTCTTGACTGGTTGTTGGACAACTACTTGCTGATGTAACATGTAATTTTAATTTTATCAATAGAATTACAACTTTTTCCTTGGAAAAAAATAAATACTGATTCACCCTCCCCCCTCCCCCCGTTCAGTATTTCCAACAATTGGAATCAGAGCTTGGTTCCTTCAATAGTATTTTAACAACTGGAAGGAGATCATGGAGTATACTAAGAATAGAGTTCCTATGTTCAATGGAAATAACTACGCACTTTGGAGTGGAAGAATGTAGGTTCATTTGTTGGCGCAAGGATACGAAGTATGGGAAATCGTTGAAAAAGGCTTTACATCGACCCAGGATGAACAAGGTAAGAAAAATATGGTATATGATGCAAAGGCTAAAGATCTCATTATCGGTGGATTTATCGAATCTATCTATCTTAAGGTACTGAGTTGCAAAACTGCTAAAGAAGTATGGGGCAAGCTTGAGAATATATATGCAGGTGACTCAAACATGAAAGAATCAAAGCTTCAAATTTACAAGGAAAAAATTGAGCAACTCAAAATGAAGGAAGATGAAAATATTGATGCATATGTACAGCGTGTTGATGAAATAACAAATGCATTGGAAGGTTTGGGAGAACTTGTCGACACGAAAATTATTGTCTGAAAGATCCTTAGAACCTTGTCGGCAAGATTCAACCCAAAGGTATTTGTCTTGGAATATAGTTCGAATCTAGCCAATCTCAGCAAAGATGAATTGCATGGAGTGCTTACGGCATATGAAATGAGGATTGAAAAAGATGACGACACATCTCACCTAGAAACAGCATTCACCGCATCCAAGAAAACTAGTAAGGACAAGCATACTCCGAAAGATAAAACTTGTAGTTGTAAGGAAGAAGAAAATGAAGAAGATGAAGAAGAATTTTCCTACTTCACGTGAAAAATGAGAATAGGTATGGGGAAATTCAAAGGTAAACTTCCATTGATATGTTTTGATTGTGGCGAGGTTGGACATTTTGCAGCCAAGTGTCCTCACAAAAATGAGGTTGTTACAAAAGGAAAGAATGGTCTAAGGAAGTTCAACAAGGCAAGAAGAAACGGTTTAAGAAGAGTTTCTTCTCCAAAGAAGATAGTTCCTCATCTGATGAAGACAGTGATAACGAAGAAGAAATCAACGGTAGAGTATTGTTTATGGCCAAGCATAATAAGCAAGAAGCATCCGACAAAGAAGAAGAGATGACTGAGGTTGAATTTCAAAACGAAGTGATCAGGGTTATCAAAGAGATCAAGGTCGAGAAGAAGCATCTCAACACTCTTGAAGACAAATTAAATATAGAAAGGTAGCAGGTCTTAAATCTTAAAATCAAGGTTGAAGAATGCAAACGAGTTGAAGAATCGCTCATGGAAGAATTAAAGAAAAGCATAAATGTTACTTTTGATGAAGATTGTGTTACAAAGGATGACGATTAGATTGTCTCTTCAAGAAAATCTGAGGGATCTGAGGGAGAATCTGTGAAGGATGAAGAAGAAGCTCCAGAACAAGACCAATCAAATAAGGAAACAACAGTCAACCAAGAGGAAATAAGAAATGATCAGCAGGATGTAAAAGAAAATTCTCCAAAAGCTTTAAAAGAATTGTATCAAAAGAATCATCCGCCAAATCAAATCACCGGCAACATAAATGAAGGAATTGGAACCAGAAGAAGTCGACAGCTTCATTCATCACAAAAGTTTAGCTTCGTTAGGAATTGGAACCAGAAGCACACCTTGATTTTTTAGCAACTTTTGAGCCTATCAATTTTGAGGAAGCTAGTCAAGATGAACATTGAGTAGCAGCTATGAATGAAGAAATAGATCAAATTGATTAAAACGATACTTGGGAAATATTGGTTCCATGACCAAAGGATAAAAATGTTATTGGAACTAAAAGGGTCTTCAAAAAAAAATTGAATAAAGATGGACAGGTTACCAAGAATAAGGCAAGATTAGTCTGCAAAGGATATACACAAGTTGAAGGAATTGATTTTGAATAAACATTTCCTCCCATTGCTAGAATGGAAGCTATCAGAATTTTTCTCGCTTATGCATGCTCAAGAAAAATCAAGGTCTACCAAATGGATGTTAAGTCAGCGTTTCTAAATGGTGAATTGGAAGAAGTTTACATTGAAAAACCCGAAGGTTTTCTACTCTCTGAAAAGGAAGACTATCTCTGTAGATTAAAGAAGGCACTATATGGTCTCAAGCAAGCTCCTAGAGCTTTGTATGCTCGTCTTGATGGATATATACATCAACAAGGATTCAAGAAAGAAAGCACCGACAACAATCTCTATGTGAAAGTGGATCAATATAACCAAACAATTATTGAGGCATATTTAGACGATATAATTTTTGAAAGCAATGATGATAAGTAAAAACTTTACCACAAAGATGCAAAGTGCGTTTGAAATGTCTCTACTTGGCGAGTTGACAGACTTTTTAGGGCTTCAGATATCTCAGCAAGATAAAAGATGGAAGATTGCAAGCCTGTCTTTACCCCAATGGTAACAGGTTACAAGTTAATTTATATATGTGACAGCTTCTCGGCTAGACGTAATGCAGGCAGTTGGACAAGTAGCAAGATTCCAAGCAGCACCAAAAGAATCTCATATTATTGTCGCCAAAATAATTCTTCGATATCTTAAGGGCACAACAGAATATGGTTTATGGTATCCCAAAGGAAATAATCTAGTTATCCAAACTTATACAGATGCAAATTGGGCAGGAAGTGTTGATGATCGAAAAAGTACCAGTGGAGCAGCATTCTATGTAGGTGGTTGCCTTGTTTCATGGTTAAGTAAAAAGTAGTCTTCAATCTTGTTACCCACAACAGAAGCAGAATATATCACAGCAGCAGCTTGTTGTACTCAAGTTCTCTGGATGAAGCAAACTCTACAAGATCTGCAAGTCAAGTTTGATGAGCCTATTCCCATCTTTTGTGATAACACCAGTGCCATCAATATCTCCAAGGATCCTATGATGCATTTCAAAACAAATCACATTCCGATCAAATATCATTTCATTAAAGAGTAGGTCACTGAAAAGAATATCAAGCTTGAATATGTTGTCACAAAGGAACAAATTGCTGACATATTTACCAAACCATTACCTCGTGAAGCATTTAAGTATCTTCGCCTAAAGCTTTGGATTCTCCCAAGTTCTCATTAGACTCTCTCTTATCTAAGTAAAAAATAAAAGGGGGAAGTTGAGATGTGTACAAGTCCACAGGATGACGTTTGTCAGGGTGAGTTACCCTTTGCCATTGATGACAAGGGGGGAATGTTGTAGAAAGAGGTGTCATGATTGTAGGGAGGGTACTTGTGTTGCCGTCAATGCCAAAGGGGGAAATTGTTGATCAATGGTTGTCATTGATGTGAGCCCAAACAACACCAGGGGTTACCCCAATCTTGCATGGGAATTTGACTTGACAACTTACTCTATTCCGAGACAAGGATATTTTGGATGGTTTCTACTTGTCGAGATGTTTCCGTTGATATATGGCACGACACGTAATTCTTCACAGTTTGAGAGATATTCGTGTTGGAAATTAGTAACCCCAGTTAATGGGCTAAAACCCCATGGGGTTGTAGCATGACACTAATAATTGGTTGCAGTCATTGAATATTCAATAATTAATAATTTTTTAAACTCTTAAAATCCCTCCAACGTTCACTTGTTGAAGACCCTCTCAACCTAAGTATTTATATAAATTGTGACCCTCATGTCCTCTTGATGCAAGGATTTCGCTACTTAAAACATGTCATCGTGGCATTATCGCTATAACTTTTTTTTTCTGTGAAGCTTCAGATGCTGAAAAAAAAAAGATCATTTGAGCCGAAATCCTCATGAAGCGCGTGACTGAATTTCAGATATTGGTTCGCTATATTTTCGGAGATATGATACGAGGAAGTTAGGGTTTTTGCAAGCTCTCGAATTTCATGTTAAACATGTGACCTTGGGAAAATCGTCATAACTTTCTCTCTGAGCATTGGATTCAAATTTCGTAAAAAGTGACAGAAAGAGGACGGATTGTAGTTTGTTGGATATCGCTTTCAGGACCAATGATTGAAACAGTGACACGTTGCACTTCGTACAAGTTTTCTCTAGTGAACCAGTGTATAATCAGGTCATCGTAGGAGATTGGGCATAACTATTTCTTGAAGAATCCAATATTGATCAGACCTACGGGGTTGGGAAGAGGACTTGGAAAGCTACCACAAGGCACAATTTCAGACCTTGGAGATCTGAAATTACATAGATACAGCAGATTCGATATCGAGTTTATAGAAGGCAAGAAAAAATATGCATTCAAGGATCACTGCAGTAAGGACAACACATTAACAGTCAAGAGTAAGTCTGCTACAATAAGGTATGTATGATTAGTGTTTGAATTTTAATTTGAATTTCATCTCTGACATGTGTTTTTGCAGGACAATGTAAGTATTTTGGATGTATGTTTGATTGGGTTTTGTTCATAAATGTTGAACGTATTTACATTTGAATTTTGAATATTTCTCTGACATATGGTTTGCAAGATAGTGTAAGTATTTTGTTTGTATATTGGTTTGGGTCTTGTACAGGAAGGAGGACACAATAGGACAACTCGGATACATACTAGAAGGACAATGCAACATCAAAGTACCATTACTTGCAGCAAGCACAACAATACCTCAGCAACTGCTAGTGTTCAAAGAAGCAGTGTCAAGTCAAGTATCAGGTCGTGTCAAAGTGTTGTAAAAGTCATCATTGTAAAATTGTAAAAGAGTCATTATTGTAGAAGAGTCAATCTGCCTAGAGTTGGAGAGGCATTGTTAGGAGATATAAGTGTCATTGTTGGATAATGTTATGGTTGGGTTGTAGGTCATAATGTAATTGGTTGATTGGTCTAGTTCAAGAAAATCATTGTGAATCATATCGTATTGTGGATCATTGTCCCTAGTATGGGAGTCTACACTCTTGTCTTATTTTTGATCATTATAGGGTGGCAAGGAGGTGCTAGTTTGGTGCATGAAGTCACCTACTGGTTGAAGCATGTGAACACTTCAGGGTGGTAGGTCGATCTAGGATGTCGGGTGTCACACCCTTATACCTTTGATGTCTTCCAACCACGCTATAGACAGGTGTGGCACTACCGTACTTTTTCTTTTTCCAAATACTCAAGTATATAGATTACACCTTTAGCAACGCTTGTTCAATTAGTTAAACAAATGTTCTTTCAATATTCGGAAATAAACATAAACATCATTATCAATCCACAAGTACATTCATACATACAAGGGAGGGGCAACTCCGCTCGATAATATGTTTCATAAATATGAAATTATAAGTTCCAATCCAGCAGAAGCCACTTCTGCTCCTTGGCAAAGCAAGTTAGCCTTTTGACCAAGCTCTAAGGCTTGTCAACCATCAAACTAGCCTACAACAATCATTTACAATCATCAGATTTCACCTTGGGAATACCTTGCACAAAACTGCTCAAGTGTTGCCAGGTCACCCGGGTCACTCGAATCGGCACTGCAAATCAGTTCAAACCGTCCCACGAATTCCCTGTGTGTCCAATCCGCTCCCCAACTATATGGTTAGATGCGGCCCGTCAATACGCACATTCTGCAATTTACAGCACTCAATTCCGACTCCCAATGCTCCCGGAATGGCTTCTGAACTGTCGTGCAGTTTGTGCAGAGACGCCTTGTCGTGGGTCACCCGACTCACTCAACCTGCTGTGCGAACGCCCTCATGCACCGTCTGACTCGCCCTACCTATGCACTGCGGACGCCCTCGTGTGCCGCCCAACTCGCCCAGTTGCGCCTTCCTCTGTCGTTCGTCGTGTCACTCCACCAATGAGCTGTTGGCTAGCTCGAGGAGTCCAACGCTTGTTTGTGATTGTTCCTGTTCTAATGCTTCATCGAATGATGCCTCTCCACCATCCGCATGCTTTTATATATATGCGTGTCAAGTGTGGCGTGGGGGTGTAGTGGGTCACTTTAGTGGACCCGAGTCGACCTACCAACGCCCTCCGCTCAACTCGTCCGCTCAAGGTGTGCGTCAGCCACACCCTCAATACATCGGTCGCTATAACGTCCAACACGTCGGCTAGTGCGACGCGCCCGCACGCCCATCGTCGAATGCCCGCGCCCGTTATGGTGCACGGTGCCTGAACTCGTCAAACGCGCCCCGGTGGGCGTGCCCGTTACCTCGAACATGCCTCATGAAGTGCGGGGCCTTACACCGAGGCATCCATTTAGTTGACCACTGAATAAACCAAGGCATTAGGGCATCCTTTCAATGGGAGCTGGAGAAGAATGCTTTTCTAGAATTCTAGGAAGTTGTACCTTTCATTTTAGTTAGCGCTGAAGATGAAAGGATTTATTAGAAAAGTGTTCGGTGGTTTTTGACCCAGAGAGGGTTTTCCATCTAAAATTCATGTGCCTATTGTGTTCTATTGTTCACTGTTGTTACTTGATAAACATCAAGAATAATTGAAGATTAACTAATGCTCTGAAAATATTTAAAAGTGCTAATTGATAAGACGAAATGGCATTTTTCACGACATTTTTTCTTGTTAATTTTAGTTTAAATTATTTAATCTGTATAATTCAAAAATGTATTTTAAACAACAAAAAATCACATTGTTGCCAGTGAAAAATGCCCAAAGAATCCCAGTGAAAAATGCCCAAAAAATCTAATTAGCATATTCCAACCTAGATCCATCTAGATCCATCTAACTCTGGATCTATCATGCATTGAGAAGAATCAATTCAAAAATGTATTTTAAACAACAAAAAATCACATTCTTGCTTGAAATTGTATATTCGGATTTTGGTGAATCCCAGTGAAAAATGCCCTCGTGATTAACAAAAATATCTATTTAAGATATTACGAATTTGATGAGTTAAAACCCTCGTGATTTTATCAAAAAAAACTATTTAGCATATTACCAGCCTAGATCCATCTAACTCTAGATCTATCATTCACAGAGAAGGACTATCATGCACCAAGAAGGATCAATCCCTCATGGTGCAAACCTCTCAAATTCTACACTCCAAAAAGAAGGTGAGAAGGATCAAATCCGTCTACATGCAAACTTCTCCTCAAATTCTACACTTCAAAAAGAAGGTTTGCACATCTAGGGATTTTTAATTGTTTATTTATACAATTTTTTTTTATGAGCCCACATTTAAATGTTTTGTATAGTTATTTAATTTTTTTTATTTTTTTCAATTCTTTAATTTTTTATTTTGGCAGACATGAGCAAAAAAAATACCATTTAGCATATTACCAGCCTAGATCCATTTAACTCTGGATCTATCATGCACTGAGAAGGATCAATCCCTCAAGGTGCAAACCTCTCAAATTCTACACTCTAAAAAGAAGGTGAGAAGGATCAATCCCTCAAGGTGCAAACCTCTCAAATTCTAAACTCCAAAAAGAAGTTGAGAAGGATCAAATCCGTAGAGATGCAAACTTCTCCTCAAATTCTACTCTCCAAAAAGAAGGTTTGCACGTCCAAGGATTTTTAATTGTTTATTTATACAAAAAAAATTTATGAGCCTACATTTTTTTCATTTTTTTTATGTATATTTTTTTCATTTTTTTCAATTCTTTATTTTTTTATTTTGGCAGACATGAGCAAAATTTCAACTATGATGACGGAGGAATACCCTTACACATCATACTGGGCTGTAGAATGCCTCTTCGCACTACAAATGAACAATGTTTGTCCAGCCCAACCCTACAGAAATAACAATTTCAGTGTCAAATCTCTCAATATACAAATTTTTTAACTATATTTATCATGAAAAAACTTATACAGAAAAGAACAATTCATGGTGGCTCCCCATCTCAAAATGAATAAAAAAAGACATATTCTAGATCTATTCCCCACTAAAACTGTACAAAAATATCTTCTCGTGCCTTGCCAGAGAATATTGAAGTTATTGAAACAAGAGAATATTGAAGTTATTGAAACAAGAATAACAGAACGGGTAAAGCCTGGTAAAGAACTTATTAACGATCCCAGATATGGTTTTTCAAAGAAAACAATTCAGCCTCCTGGTGACCTCCAATCTCAAGCTGAAATAGAACTCAGAAATTTCAGCTATACATTTCATCCTTGCTGCTTGCTTAACTATATATTGTGGATTGGTGTTTTATGAGAAGATATCGGAGTTCTTGAAACCATTGCTCGCTGTAACTACAGAAGAAATGGCAAACTTGTTTCTTCTCCTAAATCCCTGGTAAGAACATAACAAAAGTACATGTGAGAAAGAAAGAAAGAAAGAAAGAATTTTTAATGTCCACGATGCTAAAAATAGCCTATGGGACAGATTGCTTCTCTATCTGACTCTTGTATTCGGCCCTTTTCTTGTATTCGGCCCTTTTCCTGTGAAGTTTTACAATGAGCACTCCCAGCTTATCGACAAACTCTTCGCTGAATAGATTATCCCAAGAATTCGCTGCCAGAATACCTGCATAGTTTTCTCTGGTGTCTTTGAAGGCCTCACATTCTAGAATGAAATGTTTTTCTGTTTCCACTTTTCCGGAGGAGCAAAAAATACATACTCTTTCTTCCCACATTTCTTTTGGCCTTTTCCAGCGCCCTGTTTCACAACAGAGTTGATGAGAATTAGTCTTTAATTGAGCAATAAGAATTTTAGATCTCCAAGAAATATCAGCCCCTATGTATGCCTTTTTGTTGATGGTTATGTGAGATATAATGGCCATTCTCTGATGCTGAGTCAGTAACAAAACACAAAATCTCTGATATCTAATCTATATAATAAGCCTCGCATTCATAGAAACGGAGTTTACCTTCAGGAACAAATTTAGGATCTTGATTAGTTAACCAGCACAGGACTGCTTGCCGATACCATTGACAAAACCCACAAAATCTGAGATCTGCATTCACAAACACGTCCATGAGCTACTCATTAACAGAGTTTGCCTTCAGCAACAAATTTAGGATATTATTAGTTAACGAGCAGAGGACCGCTTGCCGTTGCTGAGACATTTGTGGTAATGCATTAACAAAACCCACAAAATATCTGAGATCTGATCTAAATAATAAGCCTCGCATTCATAGAAACATAGTTTACCCTCGCAACAAATTTAGGATCTTGATTAGTTTTTAACCAGCACATGACTGCTTGCCGATACCATTAACAAAACCCACAAAATCTGAAATCTGCATTCTCAGAAACGTCCATGACCTACTCATTAACAGATTTTACCTTCAGCAACAAATTTAGAATCGTTATTAGTTAACCAGCAGAGGACCGCTTGCCGTTGCTGAGACATTTGTGGTAATGCATTAACAAAACCCACAACATCTGAATTCTGCATTCTTCGAAACGTCCATGAGCACTCATTAACAGAGTTTACCTTCAGCAACAAATTCAGTATCATTATTAGTAACCAGCAGAGGACCGCTTGCCATTGCTGAGAGACATTTGTGGTAATGCATTAACAAAACCCACAAAATCTCAGATCTGCATTCTCAGAAACGTCCATGAGCTAGCTACTCATTAATAGAGTATACCTTCAGTAACAAATTTGGGATCTTCATTAGCTAACCAGCACAGGACGGCTTGCCGATACCCGCTCTTCTAGATGACGGTCATCCAATTGAAAAAGGCATATTAGTTTGTACTGTCTAAAATCCATGCTACACAAAAAATTATCATAATGGAAGAAACCGTGTAAGATTACCAATTTTTTCACTTTCAACTGTCATCCTACACAATATAGCAGAGATCGGCAGTAAAAAGAACTCTGATTGTGAGCCAAAGAACTACTTCCATCCCTCTGTTATAAAAAAAAACATGGTGATCACGGGCTCTCAGTACTTGATAAATCTGTTTATTTACGGAAGTCACATTTAGCTAGGAACAAAAATCCTGTCGAATGTCCACAAAGTAGCAATGCAGAGTAAAAAGAACTCTGAAGATCAAAATGAGTTATTTCTGCCAAAGAACTACTTCCATCCCGCTGAGTCAAGGAAATCACAGTACTTATTACATCGGTTTATTTACACAGTCTCATTTGGTTAGGAACATAAATCCCGTCGGATGTCCATAATGTAGCAAGTAGCAATGCAGTAAAAGGAACTCTGAATATCAAAATGAGTTATTTCTGCCAAAGAACTACTTCCATCCCGCTGAAACAAGGAGATCACGAGCTCACAGTACTTATTACATCGGTTTATTTACAAAAGTCCCATTTGGCTAGGAACATAAATCCCGTTGGATGTCATAAAGTAGCAAGTAGCAATGCAGTAAAAGGAACTCTCAAGATCAAAATGAGTTATTTCTGCCAAAGAAAAACTTCCATCCCGCTGAAACAAGGAGATCACGAGCTCACAGTACTTATTACCTCAGTTTATTTACTGAGGTCACATTTAGCTACGAACATAAATCTTATTTTCCAACAGCTAGTTTCCCTTCTTTGCAGCTATTTAAGCTTAATGACTGGATTTGTTCTATCATCTTGTCTTGAAAATGAACCACACTGGTTGGTTTCAGACAAAGTTTGGTCTCATGTAATTACCACCAAGAGATTTCTGTAAAATATCTATGGACTCTGAAGCCAAAATCCAAACATAAATCCTATCAGATATCCATAAATCATAATCCATTATAATCCAAGTCAGGAAACTCAATCATTGTATGTGACTAAAAGTGAATTCTACTTTATTGATCAAAAGTAAGGATTTATACGTGATCTATTGTTGAGATTGTTAAATGCCACTTTTTCATAATGAATTTCTCTAGCTAGGATAAAATAATTATATTAATGTCTGACGAGTAAGTCACTGTGACTGAATGCAACCAGTACGATTACAAATGTGGGAGTGCAAGCGCAACTCATAGTGAAATGGCTCATTTCTTCATAGAGTTTAGATAAACTTGAAATGAGGAACTTCGCACCATTGTTCATATTAACACAGAAGAATTGACCCAGGCAGAATTCTACTCCATTGAGCATTGTTGACACGGGCAATGGCTCATTTCCATGTTGTCGGGCAGAGTCATCGGTAGCAAGTAGCAATGCATTGGGAATCTTTACAATTAATATATCCATTGATTAGACTATTAGATATTTTTCCAGCATATTTGTTATTTTGGCAAGTTATAAGCTCTAGGAAGCAAATTTACTGTTCTTACCTGAGAAGAAGCCACTCCATTAAACTGAAACCTGATAATCTACCTGCAAGACCTTCCCTGTTAGATTTATACATCACCGGCCTCTTGGTATCTTAAGATTCCCCTCAAGGATGGAAGTCTTACGTTTACTTTTAGGTTTTAACAAATTCCTCAATTTTGGTGGCGTTTATAAACGCCTGGGAAAAAGTAGTGGTAGACATCCAGAGGTTCAGACATCCACCAGTGCATGGCAAAGCTACATTTCAAAAAAACGGATCACAAAATGTTAAATACATATCTATTAAAATGATAAAAAAGTAATGGTCCTAGAGTTGTCCATACTACAAGCACAGAAGAAGACCTTACCTGAGAAGAGACCTTTACTCAACCGAAAACTGATGACCGCCAATACAAGTTCCTCACTATTAGATTTGTATTAGACCAGGCTTTTGGTAGTTTAAGATGACCCACAAAACTATATATGTTAGTTTTGCAAAAACCTCTTAATACACTAAAAGTGAAATTGTGTTTAAAGAAATGTGAAAAGCAGATATACCAAAAGAGTATTTAAGATCCCTTGCTATGATAACAGGCAATTTAGCTTCTTCAGTATCTTGATTACAATACTAGTCCATTCCCAACAAGAAAGGAAATCTAATCTATAATTGCAACTGAGCAATATATATTGCAAGGATTAGAAGAATTTATTTCTACAATACAAGCACATTAGGACGAGGCAAAGCTATTATTGGACAATAGCATATTCACTATTTTTACCTAAATATAGAGTTCTTCAATTCATCAGAGTCCAGACTTACACATGACAAGGCTATTGATTGTTGAATATGCCCCTCTATTGTTTAACTATGAAACTATATACTATCTCATGGGAATTTGCAGAAACTTCTTAATAGAACTATATATTGAGTATTTTACAATGAAACTATACACTGTGCCACGAGTGTTTAACAGTCAAACTACATACAGTTTCGTGAGTGTACACTGAAATAGGATTCATGATCATAAACTTTAAAGGCTTGGTCACAGAGCTAGTTATATAGGAGATTTGCTAAATGGGATATAACACGTCTGATCCCCATATCTATCTTAAAGAACACTATGCAGTAGAGATATTACAGTATTTGAAAGGCAAGTGCATGTCCAAGCTAAGAATAGAACATCCGAAAGATTGAGCATCCTTATTTCATGAGTGCACTAAAGCTGCATAAAATTCAAGAACGACAGATGAAAGTATAATAGAATCTAATAGAATCTGCAAGATTTAGCGTCCTTATTTCATGAATGCACCAAAGCTAAATAACAAGTTAGGAAAATAATCTTACATTACCTATGGTGGACTTATGCTAGATCCTGGAGGCACCGTAAAGAAACTTGTTAAAAGCACCAGCTGCTCCTTTTTACTCTTGGTCCTCTTTAAGGTAAGAGGAGCTACCTCAACAATGTTGGCACTTCATGAACGGCAGGGAAAACATTGTGGTGGATATCAACAACTTATTACAATGATTACATAAAATTAATGGATCTAAATCTGAAATTAAAACCACTTGAGGAGGAAGCATATTCACTCTTTTCTACCTGAGAAGATTGCCCTTACTCTATTCAACTGAAAAGTCCTTTATTGGCATACTTAAACCTGACCAGGTCTTTTGTTGCTTAAGATGGCTATCAGTTGACAACAAAACTATAGACGTCCAATCCCACTAAGCAAGGGAGAACATAAGCGTAAGCATATTATATTTGACTGCAACTAAACTATATTAAGTGCATTGTAAAAGATCTATTTATATACCAAATACAATCACTCTAGGACAAAGCATATTTACCTGATAAGATTGCCCCTTTCTATCATTATATAGAGATAATAATCACTCTACTTATCTCAATACTTGTCGACTTTTATAATGCAAATTCTTCAACATCAGGCTTGTAGTTGTGCATGACCAGGCTTTTGGTTGTTTAATATGCCCATCTATTTACGAATGAAACTATACACTGCGTCAAGGTCATAAAGTTATATAGGAGATATGCCGAACCATATAATGCTTTTGTACCCCTCCATGCTACAGATATTATACTACAGAAGTGCATGCCTGGAAATACAAAAGCAACATTGCAACTGAACTACATGAATCAAGAAGGAAAGATCTATTTTATCTTTATTTCTATCTTATTTAGTATCATCATAGCATGAATGAAGAAAAATGCAATAAATTAATATTATATGACCAATATGACTGCTTAGCGGATGTGTGTGAGATATTTATTGAAAGTACCAGCCGCCTCTTTACTCTTGGTCCTCTTTAAGACATTTGGAGCTCCGAAGTCTTGCCAAAACCTAAGAGTCTCATCTCCTGCAGCCGATGCAACCATGAACCCATCTGGACTCTGAAAATACAAAAAAAAAGAAAGTCTGTCAGCAAAAAAAACAAAGGATGTCAACACAAAAACAATTTAGCCATAGATCAATACAATGAATACCTCTGCCAGATGCAGTTCTCTAGAAGTGTGACCAGTAAGCTCTGTAATCTTAACCATCGATGGATATTTCCATAAGGTCAACTAGTTCTGGCTGAATCCATGTGAAATCAGTAGCTCACATTCATGCTTATTCCATAATAATGCTCAAACTTGAGAATGGGTATCAACGGTATTTAGGCAAGCTCCTGTATGAGTGTTCCAAAACTTAATACAACGATCTGCACTGCCACCCCCGGAAGCCAGAAGATTTCTCTGGAAAGGAAACCATGCCAAAGCCTTTACTATAGCGGGATGTTCATCTAGCCTGTGAAGATACTGAGTTGCAACATTAGAGGATGAAATGCTCTTGTCCCATACATGAAGTAAATTGTCATTTCCGCCACTTGCAAGCTGCTGGCCAGACATAGACCATTTCAAACCACACACTTCCTGCTCATGTCCTCTATATGTTTGAACAATGGAATCACGGATGCGAACATCATGATTTAATATTAAACCATCAAGGCTACCAGTCGTAAGAATATGTCCATTCCAAGCAAGCGCACCCACACGGGCGTGGTGACCTTTCAAGGCTCTTAACTGTGTTCATTGAAAAACGTTACCAAGTGAATACGATTGCATCCAGAGAGATAAAAAGAAAAGAAAATGGAACACAAAAACAGTAATTTCCTCTACCTGTTTATTAGATGCAGAGTCCCATAGCTGTACAACGGAATTATTCAGGCCAACACCGATATGTCTTCCATCAGGTGCCCATTTAACACTTGTTATTGGACCAACATCATCTGCGACAGTCAAGAGCTCAGAAGTTGCGCTCCTGGAGGCATCCCATAAGTATAGTGTATTGCTGAGAGCTATTGATAAAATATTGCTGACACCCCAGTCCAGCAGATTCAAGTAATAATCATCCACAAGCTCAGGAGCATCCAAAGTTCTCTCTGCAGACTGCAAACAATGACAGGAGAGTTAAAAATATCATACAAATGTCAAAAATCAAGGACTTTCAAGCACACGGAAGTGTGGTCTAGTTGCAAACGGCTAGGTGAATGCCACTGGAATATTGGCCCGATTCTTGAGAACAATGAATATTAAAACTTCTGAAAAGGGAACAACGCTTCCCGTTGATCAAGACCTTCCCGAGTTGGCATAAAGGTAAACCCAATCCAATCTCTGAAAACAGACCTAAACAGAACCCCACGGTCTACGCACAGTCTACGAACCAAAACCAAACCAATTACAATGGTTTGCAGACAACCTAAGACAGAGTATTAGTTAGGGATCTACAAAACCCTTACCTGGGGAATATAACGCCGCGATTTACTTTTCGGTACAGTGTCAGCAGCAACATTTTCGGAATAGAGAGATTGTATATCCTCAGGAGGAGCGGGAGCTTTGCTGGTAAAGCTTAGAATCCTGTATTTTTTAGAGGCAATAGCTCCATCTTGCAATAAGCTTGCTGCGAGCTCCCTCTTATAAGATTCCTTGGAGGGTGTTAAATGAACACCACTTTCATTTTCCTTCTCAGTAAGCAAATATCGAGCCACGTCAAAATCCATGGATCCCCTGTGTGAAATAAACCTATCGCTCTGAAATAACAAAACAATAAAAATTCAAGGTCCATATTTATCCTAATACACAAATGTATCTGTAACCCTAAACTCAGTACAGAATACAAATACATTCATAAAGTGTAAGCCAAATGCAGAGTACATCCATGAAAGTCATACAAAGTAGGAGCAGAATACACATACTGTGTCTCATATCTATCCTAAACACAATTATATCCATTAGCCCTAAACGCAATACAGAGTACATCCACAAGGTTCATACAAAATTAGAGAAGAATACATAAACTTCGCCCTATATATCCATCATAAAACACAAATGTATCCATAAAACCTAAATCTAATAAAGGGAGCGTCCATGAGGGTCATATAGAACTAGAGAAGAACACATACATTGTGTCTTGTAAGTGCTGAATGGTCCTGCAGAGGAAGCCTTTGCTCTGCTCTTTTGCTAGGTTTCTTAGCGCTCATAGACAGTAGGGATTCGATGCCGGTATTCATGCTTTTTGTATCAAAGAAAAACTGTACCAGGAATGCAGAAGCACAACCCACACAAACAAAACAAAACAAACAAACAAAACTACAGAGCAAAGCAAAATAATTAAAACAAATTACAGGCAAACTTTGTTACTCAGCTTGTTCTGAGACAGATCGCCAATATCAGAAACTTGATCGCCAATATCAGATATCGATCGCCAGAAGAGTTCAAAAGCAAACAGAGGCCTGTAAGATACCAGATATCAAATGAGTTAGTAATGAAAGAATTATTCGTAAGAGAAATGGAAGTGACGAGAAAATGAAATTGAATTTGAATTTATAGATCCTGCCTGCCAACGATCAAAACGTAACGGATACCTTTTAGTTCTCAAAACCCTAATGATGCATCTGGTTATCCTCGAAAACACTGCCGTTGAATATATATATTTTAATGTACCTAAACATTCAATCGTCGGATATATATATATAATTTGAGAATATATTTTTTGGTTAAATATATATATTTTTATCATTTATTAATTTGAGAGTGTTTTTACCGTTCAAAACTTTCGAATTCATTTTTCCATTTATTATCTTCACTCTTATTTCAGGATTATAAATTCGGAATATTACAAATTATATATAAATAAAATAAACCATTTTTTCACTTCGATTTTAACAAATAAAATTAGTATTTAATTAAGCACGTTACCCTCCGTGCCTACCTCTTTTTTCTTTTGAAAATCAATATCTTTATATTCAATTCGGAATCAAACATATTTACCATATTGGCTTTGATTTCACGATGGAGAGTTGTTAAAGTCAAACTTGAATATCTAACGATCCTATTTCTATCATTCATACTACCGAAGAGTTAATATATCTAAGCAAGAATAACCCAAAAAATTTCTTGCAGGAACTTCAACCAAAGAAGAAACAAATCGAAAATAATATTACAACTAATCAATGGTTTGAATATGCAAGACAACTCTATAAGAAAGAATCAGAGGTTGAGCCTCCCTCGGGGCTCAACACAACTACAAAGCTCTTCACATTAGAGGAAGTGGAGATTGGAATTAAAAAGCTGAAAATAGGAAAGGCAAAAGACCTGGTTGAACTTCAAGCAAAGTATCTAAAATGGGGAAGTAACACTCTTGCACCGCACATCATGGAAATATTCAACAACATCATTCAACAAGGATTCCCAAGAGATTGGACAACTAGCCTAGCAATACCCCTTTTTAAAAGTGGAGACATTAATAATCCGTCCAATTATAGAACCATTATGATCAACCCTTTGTTTGCAAAGCTTTTCGGCAGCATGGTAGAAAATAGATCAGTGAGTGGGCAGAAGTGAAAGAAAAGAGGGCAAAAGGACAAGCAGGTTTTAGCTCGAAGAAGGTTTGGGGGGATAAAGAAGAAGTATTTTGCTATTTCGTTGACTTCAAAGAGGCATTTGACATAGTCCCTAGAGATAAGTTGTGGCGTAGAATGGAAGAACTTGAAATTCCTTTGCATTAGAGTTGTTGTCCATAGACTTTATGAAGAGGTGAAAGTCAAAATTAGAACCTCAACGGGTATTTCTGAAAGCTTTAGAAGTGACATTGGAGTCAAGCAAGGTTGTCCGCTATCCCCTACTCTTTTTGGTTTATATATTGATAAACTGGAAGAGTGGCTAAATTTACAAGGTGGGGATGGTGTTCAGCTGGGGGAGTTTGTGATAAAGCTTCTTTTATATGTTGATGATCTTGTTTTGATTTCTAAATCGGCCCATGGATTGCAAATGCACCTATATGCCCTTGAGCATTTTTGTAGAGCAATGGAGATGCAAGTCAATATTATCAAGACCAAGATAATGATTTTCTCTAATAAAAAGAAGCAAATTCAGCATTCGTTCTTCTTTGAAGGCAACACCCTTGAAGAAGTAAATGAGTACAAATAACTCGGGATCGATTTCAACAACAAACTTAATTGGGAGGACTGCAAAAAGAAGAGAATCTTAGGAGGGTGGAAAGCATTTTATGCTCTTCAAAACAGATGCAGAGAAGCAGAGTTATGGGATTGGAAAATGATTAAAGTGTTTTTTGGACTCCTAGTTTGTCCAGTGATGCTATATGGGTGTGAATTGTGGGCTAGCAGCACCCCTATCTCAAAATGGAAGCAAATTGAGAAAATCCAAAAATGTTTGATCATGAGCAAGTTGAAAATAAAAATTTCGGTACCTTATGAGATAATGTTGAGTGAAACGGGAGGAATTCCCATCGAAGCAATTGCTATGGTGCAGCTCATAAGATATCTAAAAATAATTGAGCAAATGGGAGTAGGTAGATGGTCTAATGTTATCTTCAAGGAAGGCATGAAAGAAAGAAAACATGGATGAGACAAAACTACACATGGATGCAAAAATGGAATATCTACCTCAATGCTTGTCCCACAAATAGCAAAGAGCTAAAGAATTTTGTTATGGATAAGTTTTGTAAACAGGTATGGGGAAAAGAGTTGGGTAGAAAGAAGAAGTACTACATCGAAGAATTCAACCCTATGTATGATATCCAACAAAAAAACTACATTGGGGCTACCATTTCGTGGAGAGCAAAGGTTCTTATTGCTCAATTAAGAACCAACTCGCATCATCTTCGGTGTGAAACAGGGCGGTGGAAAAGGCCTAAATAAGCTTGGGAAGAACGAGTGTGTACATTTTGCACGTCTGGAGCAGTGGAATCAGAAAAACATTTCATTTTGGAATGTGATGCGTTCAAAGACATCAGAGAAATTTATGGGATTATGTTAGCATCTGTTTCTTGGCATTGTCTTTTCAGCGATGAGATAGTTGAAAGGTTGGGCCAGCTCATCATCAATTTGAACAAGAAGCGAACTGAAATGCAAAAGGTGAAAAACAGGGAACTCATAGTCCCATAGGCTATTTTAGTCTCGTGGATGTTAAAATTTCATTCATTCATACATACATCTAGATTGGATGCCTCTTTTCAATGCATTGTACAATTTGATTAGAAATTGTAAGTTTGAGTTGTTGAGTTTATTTTAATGTTTTAAATTATTCAAAAATATTAAATTTATTTATACATTTAAAAATATAATTTAAATATTAGATATGAGATTTTTGTGATCTATAAAATAGATAAATGTTTTTTTGGATTAATCACATCATTAGAATTTGGTCGATGTTTCAAGTCAACTAATGTGGTTTATTCCAGGACAATGTGAAAAGGCCAATAGCTCTTGTTGAATAAATAGTGTGGATGCATCATTGCCTGGTATTAGCCATGTAAAACTAGCCGTTTAAAAACTAGTCATTTTAAACTAGCCATTTAAAAATTCCTATTAACTAATTCATTAACAACTAGGTTTTTAACGACTAGTTTTCTTCAGCTAATACTAGATAATTATACATCCACACTATTTATTCAATAAGAGTGATTGGCTTTTTCACCTTGTACTGAAGATGAACCACATTAGTTGGTTTGAAATGTCGACCAAATCATAATCCTAATGATGTTATTAATCCAAAAAGACATTTATCTATATAGTTTAACTAATTAAAAATACTAATAAATTTAATATTATTTATTTTAATAATAAATGGTTTTTTTTTCAAAAATAGTCAAATATCAATATCTCACACGTAACTACTAGTAAATCTCTAGTGGTTTAGAGTATGTCTTCCTCTCCGTAAATTGGGGGATTTGAACTTTGGATACAGATTCACATTACTTCGATCACCAATTGAACTGCCCCCGAGACTTTAAATTTTATATTTTATATGCAAAATGTTTGACTATTTTTTCCCACGGCCATGTCCTTTCTCTCACAGACAATGTAGAGTTGAGATTTTGAGTTTTAATTCTCGTATGAGCATTACTTATGTAGGATATATAATGTAGAGAGTCATGTTGCTCTTTTTTCCCGTGTTTCTCATTTCAGGTTCTTGCAATCCCATATCACAAGGAATGCAAAATGTAGAGAATCTTGTTGCTCTTACTTCCGATGACTGAGTTTTTGTATTCCCACATCACCACATTAGATGTAGACTGTCAGCTTAAGCTTTTGAGTAGTTATTTCCTTATCCACATTTCTTAACTAAGAAGTTGGCTAAAGCATAAGGAAATTAATGTAGAGACTAGCAATGGGTCTCTAAGGGGCACTTTAATTGTGGATCTTAGGTTTTCCATACATTCTATGGGTGGGAAGGTTTACGTACTGCAACTTACAAATCACTCACGCCTCCAGATCTCTCTATACTTCTAAGTCTACATGTTGGGTGGTTGTTAGCCCAAAAATCACACACAAAAAGGAGTTGTTGCTCCACATATCTTGCCTCAAGATCTGTCAAACAGTGGACGGGTATCAATGTCGATGCACTGTCTTGACTTACCACTTTGTATCTACAATGAATAGGAAAAACAACCCCAAAGAATCAAATGAATTGTCAAAAACAAGCCCGATGTGTAATAATTTTATTATATATTTCATTATTGTTTTTGTAGATTGTAAAACATTATCGACACGCATTTACCCTCCTAGACACTCTACCCACCTTGAGTTATCGCCGCCATAGATAGGAGGGAAAGGCCTAGCCAAACTAACACATTACTTAAACAAAGACTAAGATGTGTTGGGCCTACTAAACTTGGATTATTTATGAAACTTTCAGATATTCTTTAGTTATCTAGCAATTGGATTTATGAGGAATTAAGTGTTAATCAATATCTAGATAAAGGGAGAACCATTAATTTCTTTGGCTATTATTCTAATGATTTAGTTTATGGGGTTGTGGTTAAGCATATGATAGGTGGTGGTGGGGAGGAGATCAAGCAATTTAGAATTGTAATCATGTATGTTCATAATGACAATGGTATGCCTTTGTTAATTTTAAATATGATGATGTTAGGATTGTCATCATGATGTTTAAGGCTAAAAAGTCATCTTTAGGAGTTTTAACAAGCCTAAGGATTCAAGGGCAATATTAATGGATTTATTCAACATTATGAATGTGAGTGCAATAAGACGTTAGCTTGATCCTGCAAAATATATATTTTATATGTTATTTGATATGTTTCAATGCCACATTCTTTCTCTAATAGTTTTATGGGTGGAGAGGTCAATCTCCAATAATTTCATTTCTTAATAAGAGTGTAGGCATTCATGTAGATGAACGAGTTAGCTGGGAGGTTGGGATGGTTGAAAGGACCACATATGGAAATCAAGTCAGATTGTTGATGTTAGATATATGAGGGGAAAGGTTGGTTATGCTAGAAATGGAATCATGGGAGTTTGTATTAATTGAGGTAAGACCATTCCAATATAGGTATGGGCAATCCTTGCATCCCTCATACTAATTTTTTAAGACACAAAAATGACAATATCAAAGGCATCTTGTTTTAGGGGTGGTAGGAGTAGGAGGGATGTTATTCAATATTGATGAACAAAAGGAAATATAATACACATAGGGGCTAAGCCAAATGACCAACAACCTTGCCAAGGCATATGACATGTTAGAAGGCACTCTATTGGCTAGATCTTCCCAGATAGAAGTCCTTCATGTGATAGGAGATTCATAGTTAATAGTGCACTATATGGTAAACAATGCCTCACCAAAAGATTGGGAACTAAAAAAAAAATCTTATGAGCCAAGATTATGACACAATCTTTCTTCTAAGTGAGGTTCTTCCACATGCTCAGAGGATATGAAAATTTCATCTATTGCAGCAACTGAAAATTATTCTTCTAATTGTAACTTTAATTATGTAGTTTATTTGCTACGACAAACAACGAATAAAATCACAACTGCAATTTTCACAATAAAATTACTGCGGAAAATAAAATACTGGAAACTAAGAAATTCTAGCACAGACATAAGAATATAACACATACTTTTGGACAAATGTCCCAAGAAAAACCAATGCGGGAAAACTGATGCAACAGATGAGGATTTTCTTATTATTCTTCAATAGCAAATCTAAGTACAAAAATTTTAGATGCTCTACTGGAAATCTAATCTGAGGAAAATACTGAGAGATTTTTTGTAAGAATTTTCTCACACTCCACCGCAAATTTTTACCCCCAATATGGACCCTCTATCCTCACATTGGAACCTTTGCGTCACTCTCTACGCAGTGACTACACAGAGCTAATGTGGAATTCACCCTTCCTCACTTTGCCTCTTCCAGAAGCTGGAATTTTTTCTCCTGGAATTCTGTTGCTCTCCTCTATCACCTGCTACTCACCTTCTGGCTCTATCTTCTCTGTTGAATCCCAACCACTAAGAAAATCGAATTGCCTGGGCATCTGAGTAATTGCATTGGTGTGTTCTCCATCTACCCATCGACTTCTTCTTATAATCTTTTGTTGGAGCACCAACGACTAAGATTAAAACATAATCAATGGCTCATATTACTTCCCTGTCGATCCGTGTGAGTTTTTACATGATTCTCACCTTATCTCAATTAATATTGATTAATTAACCATATTCCCTAAGTTTAGAGTAACGAAATATTTAAAAAATAGTTAATAATCTAATTGAGACACTTCTAGGTGGAATTTCCATAAACGATTTTTAGGTTTTGGAGAGCTAATGTATTCTAGCTTCTCCACAAAATTTTGTTGCTAGAACACATTCAATGCTAAAAAAAATAACACTCCCTCTCGGCGAGGAATGTGTTCTAGTGTTGCACCTGTTGCCAAAACACCATGTATTTGCATCATCTCCTGTCACGTTGTTGTTGTCTAGCTATTTCTACCCACCAACCACTGCGTAAATATGATATGAGTTGAATCTGTGTTGTTGTTGACCCTGTTGTACTGCTGCCAACACTACATCTACATTGAACCCCCCTCTCATCTGTTGTTGTTGCAATTAAAACATCTGCAACTGAGAACCATCCAAAGTAACATGTACCTACTACTGAAACGAGTTCTCCACCATGCCTATTTGTTCCTGAACTGGACGAACTTAGATCTCCCTATAGGTTTCATGAGTATGTCTGCCAACTTCTCTCTTGTGGGAACATACTATAGCTGGAATTCCCCATGATATACAGAGTCTTTGATGAAATTACATCTAAAATCTATGTGCTTCGACCTATCATGAAACATTGGATTCTTAGAGATCTTTATGTAACTATGATTATCTGAGTAGACGTTGGTCACTTCCATCCTCTGCCTTAACAATATTACTAGCAATTTCCTAAGCCATATAGCTTTGCACATAGTTGTGCTAGATTCCATATACTATATTGCTTCTACAGATCTCAGTGCTACTGAATTCTGCTTCCTGCTACACCAAGAAACCATCCATGATCATCCTGTCCACTGAACTACTTGCCCAACCTGCATCTGTGAACCTACATAGTCTATCATCATCCCCTCGAGTCTACCTCAACCCATACTCGATTGTGTCGCGCATATACCTTAGAATGTGCCTCCCTGCTGCCCAATGTACCCTGTTCGGTTCTACCATGAACTGACTTAGGGTATTGACTACAAAACAAATGCTTGCCCTAGTGTTGACCATATACACGAGAGACCCAATGAGTCGTCTAGACAAGGTGGGGTCGACATCCTTGTCATCTGATGCATCTATATTCTTCCAATTTGTCATCATGGGCGTAGTCATGGGTCTGCAATCCTGCATTCTAAACCTCTTCAATATCTCTATAGTGTATCTTTTTTGTCCAAGGAAGATCTCCCCATTCTTCTGCCATACTTCCAATCCTATAAAATAGTGCATCAACCCCAGATCATTCATGTCAAATTATGTTGCTAAGTTCCTCTTGTATTCTTCTATGAGCCCCGATGATCCTATCAAAAAGAGATCATCCACATACAGAACTAGAATGAGTGGCTCACCTTCTACCATCAAATAGTAGAGGTTGGGATTTGCATCACTCTTGACGAATCCCATCTATTGCAAGAACTGTCAATCTAACCATACCAAGCCCTGGGAGCCTGCCCATATAGATATTTCTTCAGTCTACATACAAGAGTGCTCCTCTCATAAGTTTCGAAGCCCTCTATTTGTTTTATGTACACTTCTTCCTCTATCACCTCGTTCAAGAATGTTGTCTTTGCATCCATCTAGTGAATCTTCCATCCCATCTGAGTTGCTAGGGATATAACTGACCTGATAGAAGTGTACTTGGAAACGGGGGTGAAAGTATCCTCATAATCTATTCCTTCTTTCTGTGCATTCCCCTTTGCTATGAACTTAGCCTTGTACTTCTTCACATTGTCATCTGCAACGTACTTGATCTTATAGATCCATATAGAACCTAAAATTGATCTGTCTTTCGGCCATGGCACTACCTTGCAAACATTGTTTGTCATGATAGAGCTATACTCTTCTACCATGGCATCTACCCACACCTTATGATGTCTGGCTTCCTGAAAGATGGAAGGCTCTGCAACCTGAGCTACCAAAGCTCCATACATGTCAAGCTGTATGTGTTGTCTTCTGTCCGTCCTAGGAGTTCCAATAAACTCCTCTACATATCGCAATGTCTGACAAACTTATTTTTTGGCTCTTCCACTGGTGGTGGGAGGTTCAACCAACTCCTCCTCATATTGTCCCTATTGCTCTGTCTGCTGAGAACTCCCTAGATCTCCTACCCCCGAGGAAACACTAGAACTAGTCACTGTCCTTGATCACTGTGACTGTCCTCCTGTCAGTCCCACTGGATGTCCCTGCTGCTGGATGAAAGGAGCTTCTACTGACTGATTCTGATCACTTGCAGGCATCTCTCGAGATCTCCTAAAAGCTCGGTCCTCCATGAACTTTATGTCTCATCTCACTACAATCCTCCTACTACTAGGAATGTAGATCATGTATGTCTTTGAGGTCTCTCTATACTCGATGAGAAACCCCTTCTCTGCAATATGATCCAATTTGGTACGCTTTTCATCTGGTACGTGGAAATAAGCCACACAACAAAAAATCCTCAAGTGACTAACTTTTGGCTTCCTCCTTGTGAAGACTCCTTCTAGCATTTTCTTCCCCAATTCTCTATGACGAGTTCTGTTCTGAATATACATCGTCGTGGTACATGCATTTGCCCATAAAAATCTGGGCAAATCCTGGTCATATAACATGGCCTTTGCAACCCCAACTATAGTTCTTTTTCTTTTTTTCGCTCCAC
Source organism: Pinus albicaulis (assembly GCA_034641835.2). Taxonomy (NCBI): domain Eukaryota; kingdom Viridiplantae; phylum Streptophyta; class Pinopsida; order Pinales; family Pinaceae; genus Pinus; species Pinus albicaulis. Next base: position 66,105,665 of record CM076581.1, on the reverse strand, counting down.
TACCCCATTCTGCTGAGGATTATATGGATTTGTCCATTCTCTTTTGATGCCTTCCTTCGCGCAAATTTCTCTAAAGTTTTTATCAATGTATTATCCACCATTATTTGAGTGAAGTACCTTGATCTTATTCCCTATAGCATTCTCCATGAGAGCTTTAAACTATTTGAACCGATCAAAGACCTCAATTTTGGTCTTTAAGAAGTAGATCCGGGTTTTTCTAGAATGATCATCAATAAAGGTGACAAAGTATTCAGCACCACTAAGAGCTCTGATGGACATCAAGCCACAAATATTTGAATGTATAAGTCCCAACATGCCATCTACTCTTTTGTCACTTCTTCATAATATTTCTGTTATGAAACCAGCTCCAAAAATAGAAGAAAAGAGAGATCAACGCCTTAGAAATAGGCCACTTCAAGGGGGAAACCTCATTTACATTACATAAATGAAAAATTATTGGATGATACAAATGATAAAACCTCATTTCTATATATAGGAGTCCATGGGGTCAAAATATAATACTAGCCGACCTAACAATAATAATGTAAGGGCACAATAATAACAATATGGGGGTTACAAGGGTACAACAATAACAATAAGGGGGGCTACACTAACAACAATAAGGGACTACACTAGTAATATAGGGACCTCACATGCCCCTCTCCTTCAAAAAAGTGTTGTCCTCAATGCTTGAGTAACTTTGGATGCTTCTGTATAAAATTCTCATCCTCCCATGTAGAATATTTCGTGGGTAAGTTCTTCCACTTGATGAGATACTCTGAAATTGATCGATTACGGAGCTGTCAAGTTCTTGTTTCCGTGACTGTTTCAGGTTCCAATATGATTTTTCCTTCCTCATCAAGTTCTGGCAATATTGTTTGAACTAGAAGTTTTTCACCTATAACCTTCTTTAAGCATGAAACATGGAAAAATGGATGCACTCAAGAAGAAGCGGGAAGCTCCAATTTGTATGCCATAGTACCAACCTTTTGCAACACCTTGTAAGGACCATATTACTTTGGCGATATTTTATTATCCTTCTTATCTTTCTTGAGGGACATTTGTTTGTATGGTTCTAGTCGTAAAAAAACCCAGTCTCCTACATCAAAACTTCTCTTGCTGCGATGTTGATATGCCTATTGTTTCATTTGATTTTGTACCAAATTTAGGTTATCCTTTAAGAGTTGGAGAACTTTTTGTTGATGCTCTATGTGATATTCCATTGCTTTAACCTTAGAATTTCATCTTAAAGATGATGTGATGGACGTTGGATGATATCCATAAAGTGCCATAAATGGGGTCATTTTTGCTGCAGTATGGAAGGAAGTGTTATACCACCATTCAGCCAGAGGTAACCACTTGACCCATTGTGTTTGTTTATCAGATACAAAACAATGAAGATATCCTTCCAAACACTTGTTCTCTATCTCAGCTTTCCCATCAGATTGAGGATGATAAGATGAGCTATGAGCTAGTCGAGTACCCAAACAAGAAAATAATTCCGTCCAAAAATTTCTAGTAAAAATGGGATCTCTGTCGCTTACAATAATCTTTCGGTTTCCATGCAGCTTTTGAATTGTTTCCATAAATGCAGTAGCAACCGTACTTTTTTTAAATGGATGAGATAATGCACAAAAGTGTGCATACTTGGTAAGTTTTTCGACTACCACCATGATGACACTCTTTCCTTCACACTTAGGTAAACCTGTGATAAAATCCATTGAATTCTCCTCCCAACATTGACTTGGAATGGATAAAGGTTGTAGAAGATCCGGGGTGTTAATTGTCTCAACTTTATTTTGCTGGAAAACCAAACATTTTGCCACAAACTTTTGAATATCAGATTTAAGGCCATCCCAAAAAAATTGTTTCTTCACCCTGTGGTAAGTTTTTATAAAACCTGAGTGTCCTCCTAAGGGAGAAGTGTGCAATTCAAAAAGAATATTTTATTTTAGTTGGAAAGTATTACAAAGATATAAGCGAACTTTGTACCATAAATAATCATTTTTCCAACTAAATGTATCAGATGTACTAGGATCTTGCTGCAACTTTTGAATGAGTGTTCACACTTCTTCGCCCTTCTTCCATTCATCCCTTGCTTCGGTTATCCAATCTGGTTGGATAATAGAAATGGCACAAAGCAATGCTTCCACCTCTTCATCCTTTCTTGAGAGTGCATCTGCAACAACATTTAGCTTCCCTTTTTTGTAGACAATTTCAAAGTCATAACCCAACATCTTTGTGATCCATTTTTGTTGCTTGTATGAAGATAGTCTTTGTTCCAAAAAGTATTTAAGACTATCATGATCAGTTTTTACCTTGAAGTGTCTTCCCATTAGGTAAGGTCGCCATTTCCTCAATGCACGTAGTATTGCCAACATTTCCTTCTCATCAATAGCTTTCTGTAAATACTTTCCTTTGATTGGATGACTTTCAAAAGCAATGGGTCTTCCTTCTTGCATTAAAACAACACCAATTCCATTTCCTAAGGCATCACATTCCACAATAAAGGTTTTTGTGAATTCTGGCATAGCTAATATCTGTGCTAAGCACATTGCCTCTTTAAGATGTTCAAAGGCCTTAGTTGCTTCAGGAGTCCATGAAAATGCATCTTTCTTCAATAATGTTGTTAAAGGTGCTGCTATTCTCCCATAATTCTTAACAAACTTGCAATAATACCTTGTTAACCCGAGAAATCCTCGCAACTGCTTTATGGTTGTGGGGACTTTCCATTCCTTAATGGATTTAATTTTGTTAGGGTCTACCTTAACACCCTCGTGAGAGACCATATGACCCAGATATTCCACCTCTTGTACTCCAAAGAAACATTTGGAGGTTTTTGCATATAATTGTTTCTCCTCCAATAGTCACACCCGCGTGGATCCACTTCTGGAAAATTAAAAAAAAAAAGTAAACGAAGCTTCATGGACTAGAAGCTCAGAGAGCTAGATGTTTATTGGTCAGGATATGGTCGAGCTTCCTCCCTTGGGCCTCTTGTTCCTACAAAAGAAAAACCTCTCAAAGATATAAGATATTTTCCCATAATAAGTGGATCCATGCCCCCTCCTCCATCTCTATAAATTCATCATCCTCCAATGCCTTTGCTAGTTAGAACAGATATAGAAGAGCATAATAGAGAGAGGTTTGAAGATTTCCATAAGCTTTGAAGACAAAGTTAAGCCCTTAACCTTCTCACGTTAATTTGAAAACAAGTGCTTTGGAGACGTGCCTAGATTCGGACCTGCTGAAGGAGAGCTTTGACATCAAGGTGTAGGTTGTAACTCCTTTTCTATTTATAATATGAAATAAATGATATTTATTTTCCATTATTTTTCATGTTTATGATTAAGAATTCTAACATTCCTTGATCTGTTAGATAGGTTATATATGTGTATGCATGTTGTATTTGTATGCTTCTTGTTGTTTCTTGGTCACTTGTGCAGGTAATTAAACGCTGGTAGCGGCAGAGATCAAGCTCTGAAAAGCGAAGGATCAAGAAGCTTCGATGAAGAGCAACATCGCAAAATTAGATCAAGGTAGACCATCTCCTTCGATCTATGCTTCATTTGTAATCTAGGAAAGTAGGGGTTAGCTTGTTTCCCTTGTTGCTAGACCCAATCTAGGGCTAGAGGGATCGTCTATGTCCATAGAGAGGATTTACCTATACAACACTAGGCACCACCTCCCAGACATTGTTCTTAATGATAGAGGCATACTCCTCCACCATAGCCTCTCCATACCTCCTGGTTGGTAGTGTCCTCATAGCTAGTATGCTCAGAGTCAACAATGTTGGTAGCCTTGGCTACATAACTGCAAAACCGCTCAGGTGGCACACTCTCCCTATTCACTCTCTTTGAAGGACCAACAAACTCTGCTTCCTTCAACGTGTCTTGAAGCCACTTGGGCCTCCTCTTCCCTGAAGAATCTTCCCCACAGGGAACCTCATCATCTACCCCCTGGTCTAGTGAACCTGAAGGTCTGCCAACTGACCCTATAGTGCATGTACCAACACCTTTCCTCAAAGAACCCGTGCTTGTGTTAGCTGAAGTGCGATGTGAGCTTTGTACCAGTGGAATCCCTAAATAAGTGCTCGATGAACTCGCCATTGGTGCCCCAGATGTCACTAACACTGAAGTTCCTCTTATACTAGTCGATTCAGAACCATGAGGTCCTGCTCCCTATACCTGACCTCCCTGCTGAGGAGAAGTCTATGACTCTATCTCATCATACTTTTGCGATATCCTATAGGCCCTCTCCTCCTCAAAATTCACATCCCTCCTAATCACCACTCTCTGTTTAGAAGGAATGAAGATCCGATAGGCCTTCGAAATCTCGTTGTAACCCATAAAGATACCCTTCTCTGCCATGGGTTCCAGCGTCGTCCTCTACTCCTTGTGGATATAAGAATATGTGAGACATCCAAAGATATAAATATGTCCCACATGAGGCTTCTCTCCAGTGAAGGCCTCCTCCGGAGTCATATTCCCCAATACTCTGTGAGGACTCGTGTTCTGAAGATAAGGCCTCAGCACACAAAAAAAAGGCAACCCCTGATCATGAATCAATGTTCTAGCAACCCCAACAATAGATCTGTTCTTCCTTTCAGACACCCCATTCTGTTGGGGGTTGTAAGGAACCATGAATTCTCTCTTAATGCCCTCATGTGCACAGAAGTCAGAAAACCCACCATCGGTGTACTCACCATTATTGTCTGACCTCAAGGCTTGAATATTCCTACCTGTCTGCTTTTCCACAAGAACTTTGAACTCTTTAAAGTGATTGAAGACCTCACCCTTGGTCTTCAGGAAATATATCAAATTCCTCCTAGAGTAGTCATCAATTAATATAACATAATACTCATAACCACCCAAGGACACATGAGACATACGACCACTAACATCAGTATGAATCAAGTCTAGTATACCTGTAGATCTGTTGTCGCTCGTTGGAAATGGTAACTTGGTGTACTTGCCCAAAGCACACCCTCTGCAGACCTCAGAATGCTTGACACTGAAATCAGAAACTCCTATAATGATCTCCCTAAGAACTCTCAACGCTCCATGATGCATATGCACCATCCTCCAGTGCCATAACTCGCACAAGTCTCTATTACTGGTGGTACTAGTGTGAGTGCTAACATATGTGCTACTCACCAATGCTCCTAGTAACTGAACTGAACCTGTATAGTTTCCTAGAGTGTACTCCAGTCACTTTGGCCGAAGTGATGGAAACTTCCCTGGGATGCATCAATACCTATCCTCCTGAGAAAGTGACATCAAACCCCTTATCCTCCATAGAAGACACTGAAATCAAGTTCTTCTTCATCCCTAGAACATGAAAAACATCCATTACCTTCAAAGGAGGCAAATACTCCCTCTCAAAGGTCACAGTCCCCACATCAAAAACTCTCATAGTGCAGTCATCTCCTAGTACAATCTCAATATCAATTGCCCTCTCTGCAAGATTTGAAAAGAACTTGTGTGCACCTGTCATATGGTGGGAAGCCCCGTTGTTTATGTACCACACATCAGATGTTGTAATCCTACTAGATGTAGAAGTAATAAATGCAAAATCCCTGTCAAATTGTGAAGCAAACTGCTCCACCTCTGCTGAAGCTGCAGTACCCTTCTTCCCCTTGCTTTTCCTCTTAGGACACGTAGCAGCATGGTGTCCCATCTTCTGACATGTCCAACATTTGACTTTGGACATAATCATATCTTTCTTCTTCTTCTTCTCTTTTCCCTTAGCCCCATTTGATGAGGCCCCTTTCTTGGCCTTCCCTTTGTTCTCCCACCTAGTTGTCAAGGCTACATCCTCCTCATTTGCTATCTTCACCCCACCACTTTCAATCTTCTGTATCTCATGCTACACACAATCATCCCAGAATATGTCTAAATTGGGAATATTCTCCCTAGATGTAACAATATATCCAAAGACCTCCCAAGACTTAGAAAGTCCCACTACGACTATCCTGACTAACTCTATGGGTGAAACTACCTCACTAATAGCAGTCAAATCATCACGTACCCGTTTGACCTTGCCAAGGTAATGAACTACACTTTCAACGTTTGTCATCCTAATGTTCTTCAATTGTTCTTTGAGTACCATCTTCCTGCTCACATTGGTACTCTAATAGAGAGTGGTTAGAGTTGTCCACATCTTATATGCATATGTGTTTCCTGTCACCTAAGGAACCACATGATCCTTCATACTGTCCATCAAATCATTTTTTCCTTTGCATTATTTTTTGTGAATTCAGCAAGTTTGTCTGCAATAGTAGGAGGTACAACCTCTTGCCACACTATGTCCCAAAATGTTGCTTCCTCAAACACTGTTTGAATTATGTCCTTCCAAACGACATAGTTGGATATCCCATTCAATGTGTCCTCTATCCCTAAGAATATGGCCATGAATGTTGTCCAAAATTCACAAAACCAAGAAAATGGAGAAATGAACTTTCGAACACACCTTATTGTTCCAAAAGTTTAGTCTGTGTGAAATTTCACCTTGTTGTCCCAAAATATCAGTTTGTTGTCCAAAAATTCAATTTGTTATCCAAACCACTATTTTTTGTCTCAAACTAATGTCTGCTGTTCAAACTGCAATTTTCATCATGTAGCTCTGATACCATGTCGAAATTTGATGAATAAAAAATTTCTTGCAATCCCAACCCGGTTTTAATTTCACCTTATCACTCCCATTCAGTTAAATGCCCTTTTCCATAAACTTACATTCAACATATAAAATTTTGTAAATGAAATTTTCAGATTAAAACACATGGACTGTCAACACATGCTAAAAATAAATATGGACACAAACAGACCAACAACACATAATAAAACATACACAAGGATTTTTGGTCAACTTAGACCCAGGCAAAACCTCTTAATCTTCTCCAGGGAAAACCTGTTAGAGAGCTCTTCAAATTTATTTATCTTTCAAGTTCAGGTAAAATACATTTGCAGACAAAACAAAACAACAAAATACAACTTATCTCTTCAGCCCAAAACTCCTTGAAAATAGTGTCCACTTTGCCTTGTTTTTCGTGCCCACTTGAAGCTGAAACTATACTGTACGGACACAGACTGTATTGTGTGGATTTCGTATGGACTATACAGATTTTTTTTCCATTTTTTATTTTTTATTTTTTGCTCGAAAACTGCTCTCAAATTCCGTGCAACTCACAACATTAAATGTTGTTCGTACTGTAACTTATGATGTTTTCTATGCCTTGATGTTCGTGCCTAGCTTTTCCCAAAAATCACTCTTTCAACTTGCTGCAACAATTTCTCTTTTAAAACTTTTCTCCAACTCTTAGTCTCCTTTCTCCAATCTGCTCATGAAGAATGAATGAATGCATTCTCTCTTTTCTTTTCCGCATTTTGTTTTCCTAAATAACTTTTGAGCAACCCTAAGATCTAATGGCTCAGATTCATTTAGATCAAGGGATGAGAATAAATGTGCATTTAATTCTCACTTTCTATTTTTAACTCATCCATTAAATAAAGTATCCACATTGTACTTTATGTATAAAGTCACTTTTGACTTTATAATTTAACATTGACTTTACCACTTATAAAGTCACTTTCACTTTATAATTTAATATTGATTTTATCACTTATAAAGTCACTTTCACAATATAAAGTCACACTTCGGAAAAAATTATTTTGGACACTTTTCCCTAAGTAAAGACTAACTCATGAGAAACCACTTGTCCAAAATACATTAAAAATCACCAAAATTAAACTTATTATAAACATTTTATACTAGTTTCATTTCATAAAAAAAAAAGAGATTTATATTTCATTATAAGTATCTAATAATTTTGATTACAATTCCATCTAATTAAAAAAGAAATAACTAAACCCACGAAAAATAAGTTGCAAAATATTTCTAAATATAAAAAATACACTCATTCACATCCAATGATGCTCATTTAACTAATTTTTTTTTGTCACGAGGGTAATATGCAACTGCTTATTACCCTCCCTTATTATTTTTATAATATAATTAAAAATATATATTAACTAATTAAACTAAATTAAATATAATATAACAATAAATTATTTAATAAATTATTTCATTTCTCTCTCTTAGTCAAACTAGATGTTATATCTTAACGACTAGTTGGATCCTCTCCGTCTTTTTAAACATGTCTCTTGATCTGATTTCTCATGTTGTCCTCAAGATGAACCACACTGGTTAGTTCTAAACTTGTCGACAATTCATGATCATATGTGATTATGGATTCCAAATAAAAAACTTCATATTACACTTGTTTACATCGTGTTCTTGTCCATTTTTTATGTAAACGTAATTATCTGGATTCCAAATAATAAACTTCATATTACACTTGTTTACATCGTGTTCTTGTCCATTTTTTATGTAAACGTAACTACTTGCTTAAATTATGGTGGACAACTATTCACACTGTGCAACTAGCTTACTTAAATTTGTATTGTACAAACACTACAATAGCAATCATTATAATTTTATTTAGATTTTATTTTTTTATATAATCTTTATATCTAACTAGTAACAATTCATTTTAAAACCACATAAGATTAACAATTTACATTCATTTATTTATTTAGTTTTCAAAATATTCAGTTTAATATTTATTTTTTTCAAAACTTTAATGAATAAAAATTTCAAAACTAATTGGAATCTAAAGTTTTTTAGTTCTTTTTACCAAAGAAAAAAAACAATAAACACACAAAATTATTTATGTCCTTTAAATTTATTTAAATATGATATTTGTCACAATTAGTTTTAAATTTTACTTTTTATTGTGCAAACACTACAATAGCAATCATTATAATTTTATTTAGATTTTTTCTTTTTTAATATAATTTTTATATCTAACAATTCATTTTAAAACCACATAAAATTAGCAATTTGCATTTATTTATTTATTTAGTTTAATATTTATTTATTTTCAAAACTTTAATGAAATTCATATAATTTGTTAAAAATTTCAAAACTAATTGGAATTCAAAGTTTTTTAGTCTTTTTTGCCAAACAAATTTATTTATGTCCTTTAAATTTATTTAAATATAATATCTGTCACAATTAGTTTTTTTTAAGTAAGTCATTCATCTATACATTAACGCAGTTGAATCCCAAAAATGATATCCAGTAGTAAAACTTATCATATTGTAGTTGTCAAATTAATAGTGAGACCACTATTATTGGTTGCAATTTAGAAATGCAGGTTGACTCATCATTGTTATTCAAGGAAAACCAGGCCAAGTGGAATTACTCTGCTCATGGTTGGTGAGGGGCATGCTTTCACTTCTCCCAAATCATGTCTTTGAGACTTGGAAAGTGGTAAGGGGCATGCTTTCACTTCTCCTAGATATCTTTGAGACATGGAACTCTTTTCGTAAGTCAGAAAAAGCTAAGTTTTAACTAAACATAAACAATTTTAAGACATACTAAAAACCTAATATTTATTGAAACATAATAATAATAATTATTATTATTATTATTATTTATATTGTAATTTATTTTAATTTAAATTATATAGGATTTTTTCTGGATACCCTCAACTTTATTTTTAATTTTCAGGTGATATTTCTCACTAATTTTGAACATTCTAGAATTTGTTGTGAAGTTAATTCAATTTTTTATTTTTATTTATTTATTTATTATTATTATTTTTATATATACATTTAAATATAATTGTTTTTATTTTACAATTTCTTAAATATAAATTATTATTTTTACACCGTTAGGCGTCACTATTTGAAAACAACTCCCCTAGTTGCCATTGTGTCCATGTTTGAGCCATTGGATCAAATGTTAGACAATTGAAATGTTTTAGGCCATTAGATCAAGTAAATATTTTTATATATGTTTTTTATAATGTTAGTTTTTTTCTTTTTAAAAGTTAGATTGAATTTAGGTTTTGGTGACTTTTAAGTTAAAATGTTGTTATTAAAAATTTGTTAGATTTTAACATAAAATGTAATGAACATTTTTACTAGATCAAAATACAATAAGAAATAAAAATAATAAAATAAAATAATGATAAACTATAAATACAGCCCATGGTGTTGACCCATGGTATTCATGTGGAATGTAGTTTCTTTATTGGGGGAACTAAGATGACATAAATCAATATTAACTCTGGATCTAAACTAATTATTTAATAAAATTATTTTTATTTATTTAATAAAATTATTTATCTTGAGCAATAATGATAAATGTTCATAATTCTCATTTCTTAAATAACACTAAATTTACCTTTAAAGGGATTTTTTTTTAAATTGTGATCTTTTTTTAAATTTCCAAATTATTTCAGAGGACATGATTTATCTTGAGCAATAATGATGAATGTTCATAATTCACATTTCTTAGATAAAACTAAATTTACCTTTAAAGGGGTCGGTAACAATTGTTTGTATCAAAGTCAAGGATATTAATAATGATTTTTTTGAGATATGTGATCTTTTTTAAATTTCCAAATTATTTTAGAGGACATGATTTATCTTGAGCAATAATGATGAGTGTTCATAATTCTCATTTCTTAAATAAAACTAAATTTACCTTTAAAGGGATTGGTAACAATTGTTTGTATCAATTGTTTGTATCAAAGTCAAGGATACAGAAGAAATGATATATGGTGAAGAGAAGCTTCCAACCTTACAACAAGCCCTAAAAAGGCATAACCTTGAATGTATGGAATCCATTTTCACTGATGCAAATGAGAAGTGCAATGAAAAATCTTGGAATTTGGAAATGTCACGAAGCTTATCTCATGTTCCATTCATTTAGATCTAAAGTATATGGAAGAAGAAAAGCAGGACAATGGATACTTATCCAGAATGTATGATTTTTTAGAAGGAAAAGACTTTGACAAGGTTATGAAGAAACAAATAGTAGAATTAAAAACAAAAGAGGACTCTTCAGAAAATGGGTTACTTAAGGATTTTGGAATCCAAATGAGCTACATTATCTCACTAATTCTGAAAGCAAGCGCTCAAAAAGAGACAAACAATAGTGATATAGAGACAATTTATTCATAAACAAGAGAAAGCTAGAATTATAACCCGAGATAGAGTTATGGGAAGAGAAACATTCCAATTTTAAGGAGGACTCAGAAAATACTAGACAAAAGACACTTACCTGCAATCAATTGACAAAAAAAGTATCTCTAAAGGGTCACTTGGGGAGGAATCTATTATTTAAATGATCGGGAAATAATTTCATTTCAAAACAAAAATGTACTATCACAGGGAAGGGACTTATTACATTTAAAGTTTGTTCCCATTCTTGTCACTACAAAATTTGATTGTTGTTTTTTATTTGATGGGAAAATAAATGATCTTTAAAAGGCATTAAAGTCTTGAATTAAGATCCTTAAAAAAGCTAGATTCCCTGGTTATGAGCTGATTTTTTCTTCTTACTTTTGGGTCTTCATGATGTTCGTTATTATGACTGAGGTGAAAAGTTCCAAAGAAGTGGAATATTCGTAAATAATTTATTAATATAAATTATCTGAACTGAGATTAATTAATCATCCCCAAGGATTAAAAAGGGCCCAGATGTCTCTTATCCATAAAATTGACGATTAAGATAACTCTATGCTCTATGTTCAAATGACAGGTGAAGGTGGATTTACCATACTTGAGCTTCTTAGTAGTCTCTTATGAATTACAACATGTTATAGTGATAAGTTTTTATTCCATTAAATAATTATAGCTGTAGAGACGAATGTGATAGAAGCAAATAATTTCATGGAAGGGTGAAGTATGCCCAACTCGGTCATAAAAACCAAGTGCATCCTTCATGCAGAAGAAAAGAAAAAAAAAACATGTAGATTTCGTCATATAGAGGTCTTGAGTACTTTGGCCAAAATGTCTCATCCATTATGAAAAAACACATCTAACATGCAATTAATAACAAAGAAGTTGTTCCACATCAATTACCCAATATGGATATTTTGATTTGAGGTCCAGTAAACATAATTCTCCACCCCTTATTCTGGAGAATCAGTTGGAGCCTAGAAAGTTCCTACTACCTCTTCTTTCTTATATGTTATTATTTCCTATACCACAACCTTACTTTCTTATATGTTATTCTTTCCTATACCACAACCTTAAGACGTTTCCTTTGCAACATGTGGTGCAATTGCTAGTTAATCATATCTTTAATTAACAAACATATATATGGTGTAGTCTAATTTATAGAAGAAAATCCATCATAACTGAGTTGTCAAATCAACAACGATTGTTATTTGCCAATGCATGCTAACTCATCACAATTAGTCAAGGAAAACCACCCCACTTAGAATGGATAAAGTTGTTATTTGCCAATACATGCTAAATCAACACAATTAGTCAAGGAAAACCACCCCACTTAGAATGGATAAAGTTGTTATTTGCCAATACATGCTAAATCAACACAATTAGTCAAAGAAAACCACCCCACTTAGAATGGATGAAGTTTTATCCGTGTAAAAAACAATCACACTTTTAGGAAATACGTTATGTAATAAATAACTAAATTTATTTATATATATAAAAGTGTGAAATATATGTAAAATATACCTAATAAATATAGATGTAATTAAAGTAATAATTGATATTTATAATCATTATATTATGAATTTCATATTCAAATTTAATGATTAAGAATATAAAAATATAATAGTACTTAAAAGAGTAGTTTAAGTAGGCTACTTGAAAATATGGATTTGTCTAGTAAGTTTTAAAAATATATATATATATATATATATATATATATATATAATGGTCTTTTCCAGTATATATTTTCTGGCTAATTTTAACTAAAATATGGTAGAAATTTTTAAAAACTTGACTTTAAGTTATTTCATTTTTAGAATTTGAGTGCTCTATGGGGTTTTTCCTATGAGTTCCTTGTTTTTAATTAGGATTTAGTAGACATTTAGAACCAACTAATGTGGTTCATCCTTAGGTCAAGGTGATTAATGTCTTTCAGATTAATCACATCATTAGGATTCCATAGACTTTTAGAACCAACTAATATGGTTCATCCTCAAGATAAGGTGAAAAAACTAATCGATTTTTATGAATAATCTATTTATGCATTCAAAAATGCATTTTAAATAACAAAAAATTACATTTTTCTGATGAAATTGTTTTGCCTCGTGAAAATGTCAAACACACATATTTATAAGTGTATATTCATCTTTTAATAAATTATAAAATTTATATAAATAAAAATAATATTATTAAAAATCAATATAAATACATTTTAACTTTAAATTTATATCGACAAGAATCAAATATTTATTCAAATTTTACATTTAAAAAAGAGTTTATGGTTGAAAATTTTGATTTTCTTAAAAAAAAAAAAATTGATGTTAGAGAAATTTGATCCTCTCTCGCAAGTAGATAGATATGGACAAATATTTTTTTTAATAACTATTTCTTCTATTTCCACTTTAAAAAAAAACTTTAAATTAAAATTGTTTTTAAAAATCACCTGATTTTCCTTTATATATATAAATATTCCATAAAAATTAAGTTTATATTTTATTAAAATTATTTAATAGTTTTTGTTTCTTACAATTTCATAAAATTGGAGTAAGAAATATCTAAACCATAAAAGGAAACAAAATGCACAATATTCGTAAGTTTTAACATTGTGATAGATGTAAATATAAAATTATGATTTATTATTAATTTATTTTTTTATCATCCCATTAAGAACATGTGGCACAGGTACAATCTGAATGTTTTAGCGGATAATCAGCTACATTATCAGGGTTTAACAAGCTTAAAAGTATCCGTTATATTTTGACCGTTGGAATGCAGATCTATAAATTCAAATTTAAATCTTTCTTTCCTCTCACATTTGATTCATTAGTTACTAACATCACTGGTGCCTGCTATCTACAGGCATGTCTTTGCTTTGATCTCTGCTGGCGATCGATAACTCACTGATATTCGCGATCAAATCTCTGATATCTGGCTATCTGTCTCAGAGGAAGCTGAGTTGCAAATTTGCCCTTATTTTGTTCTAACTTGTGTATTTTTCTCTGTAGTTCTTTCGTTTTTTTTTTGGTTTTGTTTCTGCATTGCTGTTACAGGTTTTTTCACTACGTAAAGCATGAAGACTAGCATCGAATCGCCAGTGTCTGTGAGTGCTAAGAAAGCCTGCAAAATACCAGAGCAAAGGCGTCCTCTGCAGGAGCATTCAGCACCTTTAAGACAAAATGTAATGTAGTATTCTCTAATTCTACATGAATCCTCATTGATGTTCTCTATATTGGGTTTAGTAATTATGGATACATCTGGTTTTTAGGATTCAATATGTAGGACACAGTTCTTCCTCTAATTCTGCATGAATCCTCATTGATGTTCTCGATATTGGGTTTAGGAATTATGGATACATCTGCTTTTTAGGATTGATATGTAGGACAGAGTTCTTTGTATTTGGGCTTTACTGCCTGTGGATATATTGGTGTTTTAGGATTGATATAAGATACACTGTATACATTCTTCTTCAACTTGTATGACCCTCAATGATATTCTCTGTATTGGGTTCAGGGTGTGTGTATATATATATTTATGTTTTAGGGTTCATATATGATAAACTCTGTACTCTTCTCCAACTGTATATGACCCTCATGGATGTACAGTGTACTCTGAATTGGGTTAGGGCTTTATGAATAGGATTGTGTTTTAGGATTGATACGATATGCATTATATTCTTCTCCAAATTTATATGACCCTCATGAATGTAATCTGTAATCTGTATCGTTTTATTATTGCAGAGCGATAGGTTTATTTCGCACAGGGGATCCATGGATTTTGACGTGGCTCGATATCTGCTCACTGAGAAGGAAAATGATAATGATGGCGTTTATACAACGCCCTCCAAAGAATCTTATAAGAGGGAGATTGCAGCAAGTTTATTGCAGGATGGAGATATTGCCTCCAAAAAATACAGGATTCTAAGCTTTACGAGCAAAGCTCCGGCTCCTCCTGAGGATTTACAGTCCCTCTATTCTGAAAATGTGGCTGTCGATAATGTGCCGAAATCCAGTAAATCACGCCGTTATATTCCTCAGGTATGGCTATTCTAGAACCCTAACTAGTACCATATTTGGTTCTGAGCCAACCCCAGCTTACGGCTCTGTCTTTGTATATTGAACTTGCAAAGTTACACTTCCATGTTAGTTTCATGTTTCATTTTTGGGTTTTTTGTCTCTTCATGCTTGTAATGGATAGATTTTGATATTTGAGCAAATAGCCCAGGTTGGGATTGAGAATGGACAAGTTACAAATCCTCCCTTGTCTCTGAATGGGTTTCTCTTGGAGTCAAGATAGTTGAGATCCACTGCTGTATCTATCTGTGCAGGGGATCTGCCTTTTTTGAGAGTCAAGATAATTTTTCTTTTTAGAAATACTGCTTATAGAAAAGCTGCTGCCCTAGGATGTGTATCTATGCCGTCAATCACTCACGACTTGCAAATGGCCTTAATTCAATCCCAAGCCTTGACTACCTCGCTGCTTGCCCCAGGACCGTACTCCTGTGGGATGTTAGGATTTTAACATTTGTATTTTATTTTTAACTTTCATATCCTTGTTTACAGTCCGCGGAGCGAACTTTGGATGCCCCTGAGCTTGTGGATGATTATTACTTGAATCTGTTGGACTGGAGTGCCAATAACGTTTTATCGATAGCCCTCAGCAATACGGTGTATTTATGGGATGCCTCCAAGAGCACAACTTCTGAGCTATTGACAGTCGATGATGATGTTGGTCCAATAACCAGTGTTAAATGGGCACCTGATGGAAGACATATTGGTGTTGGTTTGACTAATTCTGTTGTACAGCTATGGGATTCTGCATCTAATAGACAGGTAGATTAAATTATTTATGTTTTCTCATATTTTCAGTTTCATTATTTGTTTCTAGATGCAATCTCATTCATTTGGTAATGTTTTTCAATGAACACAGCTAAGAGCCTTGAAAGGTCACCAATCCCGTGTAGGTTCGCTTGCTTGGAATGGTCATATTCTTACAACTGGTAGCCTTGATGGTTTAATATTAAATCATGATGTCCGCATCCGTGATTCCATTGTTCAAACATACAGAGGACATGTGCAAGAAGTGTGTGGTTTGAAATGGTCTATGTCTGGCCAACAGCTTGCAAGTGGGGGGAATGACAATTTACTTCATGTATGGGACAAGAGCATGTCATCCTCTAATGCTGCAACTCAGTATCTTCACCGGCTTGATGAGCATTGTGCAGCAGTAAAAGCCTTGGCATGGTGCCCTTTCCAGAGCAATCTTTTGGCATCTGGTGGAGGTAGTGCTGACCGCTGCATTAAGTTTTGGAATACTCATACAGGAGCCTGCTTAAATACCGTTGACACTCACTCTCAAGTTTGTGCATTATTATGGAATAAGCATGAGCGTGAGCTATTGAGTTCACATGGATTTAGCCAGAACCAGCTGACCTTATGGAAATATCCATCTATGGTTAAGATAGCAGAGCTTACTGGTCACACGTCTAGAGTACTGCATCTGGCAGAGGTATTCATTCTATTGATCTATCGCTAAATGGGTTTGTGCTGACAGACTTAGCTTTTTTGCTGACAGTATTTCCTTTGTTTTGTATATTCAGAGTCCAGATGGGTACACTGTTGCATCAGCTGCAGGAGATGAGACTCTTAGGTTTTGGCAAGTCTTTGGAGCTCCTGATACCTTAAAGAGGACCAAGAGTAAAGATGCTGCTGGTGCTTTTAACATGTATCTCACGCATATCCGTTAAGCAAATTTTCCTCCTTCAGGAATGAGCACAGGGGCATTATCAGTTCACATGGATTTAGCCAGAACCAGCTGACATGGACATGGAGATGCCATGCTGGACATGTACAAGTCTGACATGGATGGGCTTGCATTCAAGAATTTGATATTAATCTTCTCAGGTAAGAGTAGGGAATATACTCTGTACCATAGTGATTGTGTTGTAGGAATAAAGTTATATTCCTTGCAAATAGGCACGGACTTGTTTGGCATATCTGCGTTTCCTTTTTATAACAGTTCTCTGAGCATTCATGAATTCATTTTTAGTGTATTTAGAGGTTTGTGCATATATATAATTTTGTTGTCAACGGAGGGGCATATTAAACAACCAAAAGCCTGTTCATGTATTAGGTCTAGTGTGACGGATTGCATTGAAGAAATTGACCAAATTTTATTTTCAGTTGAGTAAAGGACTACTTCTCAGGTAAGAAGACTACTTCTCAGGTAAGAAGAGTGAATGTGATTCATCTAGAGTACACAAATCCCATTACGTTTTTATTAAGATTATGTATTTGGCATTTCACGTAATCGTGTTGGTTGAATTTATAGCTTTGCCAAGTGTTGGTGGACGTCTGCACTTGTGGATGTCTACTGCAGAAAATTTCCAGGCGTTTTTAAACGCCACCAAAGTTGCGGAGTTTGTTAAAACCTAAACGGGCTTTCATCCTTGAGGGACGTCATCCTAAACGACCAGAAGTGTGTGGTCAGTGACAAACCTAGCAGGAAAGGACGACAATGACGAACTCAGTGAATACAGTGCTTGCAGTGTGGACTGATTTACATTTTTATCATCTCAAAAAGTTTGTATTTGACACTATGTTGGTGGACATTTGCACTTACAGATTTATAATGTCACCTAAACAGCTTTCATCTGCACCGATTTCCTTTTAGTTGAATTGTAGCTCTGCTAAGTGTTGGTGGACGTTTGCACCAGTGTTGTCTTCCACAAAATTTTTCCACAAAAAATTTCCAGGGGTTTATAACATCACCAAAGCGGAGGAGTTTGTTGAAACAGCTTTCATCCTTGGACTACTTAAAAACATAGTCAGTTACAAATCTAACAGGGAAGGACTTTGTACTGAAGGGCCTTCTTCTCAGGTAAGAAGAGTGAATATTATGTAACTTGCTAATATGTTGACAAAATTGAAAATCTCCAATACTTAAATGTGTAAACAGAAAAGCATTTCATTTTAGAATGTGAGGCCTTCAAAAACAGCAGGGAACAGTATGCAGATATTTTGGCAGCTAGCTTTTGGGATATTCTATTCAGCAAGGGCTTTGTCTAGAAGCTGGAAAAGTTTATTGTGAAACTTCACAGGGTAGAATACAAGAACCAGATAAAAAAGCAATCTGTCTCATAGACTGTATTTATTAGCCTAATGGACATTAAAATAACTTCTTCTAATTTGATCTAATAAGTGAAGAACAGTTTTTGGAGAGAACACTGACCAGATGGATCCGTACATATTTGACAGCCCCAGGTATATAAAAAGATTGGTGAACAATGATGGAAATTTCCTTCTTTAGAGTTTGATAGGGTTTTTAAAAAGTTCCCGAGTGCAGATCTCTCAGGGACATGTGACAGGATTCATGTTCCTGGCTCTGATCTCCTCATTTTAAGAGCAGAGGGAATTATATTCTTGGCATATTTTTATGCATAACAAATATGTGTTGATAGTCTGATCTCCTTGAGCAGAGGGAATTATATCCTTGGCACATTTTTATCGTCAGAGATTTTTTAACTGCTAAGCTAGTCTTTTAAGATGGAAAATATGGTATGTGAGATTCCGCAGGTATTATCGTGTAACTTTCAGGTGTTTGTAATTAAAGAATTTCCACAGACATCTTTTCACTGGTGGTACTTCTGTTAGGTGAAGAAACAAATTTGCCTGCTGTTGTTATTGCTTAATTCAATGGTTTCAAGAACTTTATTATTCACTCAGAAAGCACAATATACAAAAGATATCTCTCGACTGATTCAAAGTGGGAAATTGAGTCTTTTGGGCAATTATATCCTTGGCATATTTTTACCATCAGAGACTTTTTAACTGCTTAGCCAGTCTTTTAAAATGGAAAATAATGGTATATGAGATGAACATGTTTTTGCCGGAGATATCAGAAGAGCTGGTATATGAGATTCTGCTGGTTATGTTTGCAACTTGGTAACTTTCAGGTGTTTGTAATTAAAGAATTTTCTTATAATTGCTGACGGAGACATCTTTTCAAAGTGGGAAATTGAGTTTTCTGGGCAATACTTATCCAGAATATGGAGTAAAGTTTTTGGAAGGAGCCAGGGTAAATGTATATGTTTTTTGTGTCTGGGCAGCTCTGCAGCAATTTAGTTAGGGAGATCTCAACTGATTCGAAGTGGGAAATTGAGTTTGTAATTAAAAATTGTCTTATAATTGCGAACGGAGACATATTTTCACTGGTCCCACTTTTGTTTAGGTGAAGAAACAAATTTGCCTGCTGTTGTTGCTTCATTCAATGGTTTCAAGAACTTTAATATTCACTCAGAAAGCACAAAATACAAGAGAGATCCAAAGTGGGAAATTAAGTTTGTGTCGAGTGGGTAAGTGTTTGTAATTAAGGAACTTTCTTAGTAGCACTAAAAGAGACATCTTTTCACTGGTGGCACTTCTGTTAGGTGAGAAACAAATGCTGTTGTTCTAGCTTCATTAAATAGTTTCAAGAACTTTACCCAGAAAGCACAAAATACAAGAGAGATCTCGACTGATTCAAAGTGGGAAATTGAGTTGCAAATTTTTTGACGACAAGCACAGTTAAAAGTTACTTTGTTAGCTAATACATTTTAACAATTTTTTAACAAAGGCTAAATATGTTTATGAGAGGTGATGCAAACACACAGTGAAAAAGAGCAGGGTTTGCTAACAACAAAGAGAGTTGGTTTTTCACAGCAGAGGAATGATAAATTTTTTGAAGATAAACATAGTGGTTGATTGGGAATAGGGTTTCCAGAATTTTAATTTAATTATTAAATGGATGGTAGGGATTTAACCTCTACAAAATATTTTTATAGTGGTATACAAAAATCAAAGGTTGAGATTTCTCCTTGGGATTAAATTTATCAATTAAAAAAATGTGTATGAACATGTGCCATATGAAATTAGTTATGATTTTTTGGACATGTGGTATTGATAAGCCATAGTATTAGCCCACGATATTGTAACAACGCCTATTACATATTAAGAATCTCCATGATAAGGTGAGATAAATCTACATGATTAAGAATGTTATTACATGTTTTCCTAAAATAAATATGTTCAATTTATATATGAATTTATTTGATCACGATTTAATAAAGTACAAAATTTCTGAAGATAAACATAGTGGTTGATTTAATAAATGAAATGAAATGATATTTATTAAATCAAGAGACTAAACATAGTCTATGGGACCAGGTCTTGTTTGCCTTTTGCAATTTAGCCATTTTCTTATTCAAATTGATGATGAGCTCCAATGTACTCTTTTTGTTGGAGATCATATCTAGGGTTGAATTCCCCATAACCGTTTAAGAAACTTCTCCATAACAAAATACTTTAGGGCCTTTCTATTTGTGGGACAAACATTGAGGTAAATATTCCATTTTTGCATCCATGTGTAGTTTTGTCTCATCCATTTTCTTTCTTTCACTCATGCCTCCCTTGAAAATAACATTAGGCTCATTTGCTTAGTTCTTTTTAGATATCTTACCAATGGCACCATAACAATTGCTTAGATGGGAGTTGTTCTTGTTTCACTTAACATTATAGATGGGAGTTGCTCTTGTTTCACTCAACATTATCTCATAAGGTACAATAATTTTTATTTTGAAGTTTTTGGATTTTCTCAAAAATCACTCGTAATTATCTAGTTAGACCTATGCATTTTGGAATAGGATTTCCAGAATTTTAATTTAATTATCAATAAAAACAAATTGTGAATAAGATATTTCTATTAACTTGCTCTTGTTTCACTCAACATTATCTCATAAGGTACCATACTTTTTATTTTGAAGTTTTTGGATTTTCTCAAAAATCATTGGTAATTATCTAGATTAGACCTATGCATTTGGAATAGGGTTTCCAAAATTTTAATTTAATTATCAATAAAAAAAATTGTGAATAAGATATTTCTATTAACAACGAAGGCGAAAAATTACATCATGTCGAGTTGGTGCAAGCGACACATGCATCAACAGCCAAACTCTGAAAGATTTATCATGGCAGGATTTTGGAGTTGCTGGTAATGCCATTACACAAAATTTTACAAGTGGAGAGAACAAAATTCCCCAAAGTGTAGTGTGAGCGTGAATTTACATTGGGGTGCTGAAACAAAAAGAGCTGCATAACAGCCAGTTGTCGGTGACCTCGCTGGCCAAGTAGGGACAAAAAGGGCTCTCAAGAGTCGAATACATAGTAGTAGCGAAATAGGAGGCTATAACCATACCAAAAAACAAAATCTGAAATGGTCGTGGTTACGGCATATCCTCGACAGAGTTAGGCCTCCAGGCTGATTGGCCTCTCTGGAGTGTTGCCTTCGATGGTGGCTTCCTGGGCTGGCTTGTTGGTGGTGGCACCCCTGAGCTCTCCTTTGACCATGGGCGAAGCGTCAACACTTGCCATCCTCTTCTTTAACGATGAGTAGTGAGGAGAATCTCTGGTGACAAAGTGGTGATGGTGAAAAACGTCGACATAAAGAGTGAACTTCTCGGTGAGAGCATCCAACTTCTTTTACAAGATGTTATTGTGCTCCTGGTTGGCTTACATGACAAGACCTAACATGGTTTTAGTCTACCAATGCAATTTGATTGCTCTGCTGAACAAATTTTCCCTAGCCCTAGTTAGGCTAGGGTCGGGAATCCAATTGAAGTCTTCATCAACCTCCTGAGTGACAATTCGCCGGTGAACCAACCTGGCTTGGTTTTCTAACTCAACAACCCTGTGACGATGTCTAGATTGACCACAACCTCATAGTTTTGAGCAGTGGGCCGCATCGCGGACTCTGCCCTGGTGGTGGGAGTCATGCTAGGAGAGGCCCAGTGCGAGGCATGAGGCTTCCCCTCTGAGCGAAGGAATTAGCATGACGAGTGGACATATTAGAGTAGAAGCTAGGATTGCAGGGCGAGTAGGGATAGTTTGGGCGATGGCCGAGAGGAAGAGTCGCAAGAGGGTTGAATGTAGAGAATGGAGAGAGGGTCAGGTATACATAGGCATGGGAAGGAGGGGTCGGGTGAGAAGACTTGGTGTGGGGAATAATGAACTCTCGAGTGGGGTGCGGGGTAGTTAAAACTACAAGTGTTGCTCGACGAGGGTAGGCCTTTCGGGCGGCTCAACATGATGTGCCTGGTACTTCCTATGTCGCGATCACGCAAAGTGGAAGTTGGGGTCATAATTCGAGTCTAGAGGTGGGGTACTGTGCCCCTGAACCTCGTCAGGCCTATCCTGGTGTTCTTTCCTCATAATAATGGCACACTCTTCCTTGAGCGTCCCTTGGCTGAGCTCGTCCCAGGTCATCGAGAGAAGCCCGTGGGAACTCTCTACCCCTGCGTTGGCCAGCTTTTCATCCAGTTGGTTGCCAGATCGTATGACTACCTTAAAGGTGATACCTATGGAATGATGAATGTGTGTCTGAATCCTACTAAGGATCTTAGTCTCCAGCTGTCCAACACCTACATAGTTGTTCTCCCATGTTGGATTTTTCTGCAAAAAATCGGTAGCGACGGTCAAATCTCCCTCGACAATAAGAGGCCAAAAGTTCCTAGTGTGAGAAATCTCAATTCCATGTTATAGAGCTTGCAGTTTTGTTGCATTGTTGGTGGAATGGCCAAGATTTTCGGCATAAACCCAGATGATTTGCTCTCTCGAATTCCTGAAGACACCTCTGAAACCAACCATCCCAAGGTTGCCTTTAGCGGCCCCATCATAATTTAGCTTCAAAGTTCTAGATTCTAGGGGGAGGCAAGATTGATCAGGGAAATGTTTGGTGGAGGTCTCGGATGTCAGGGGAATAGTGGAGATAGGGATGTCCAACAATGAAAGGATACAAATATCTTCCTGGGTTAGAGGGTTGGTAGGAGCTTCCAGTTTCGATGTGGTGATCGATTCTCTAAATTCTTGTTGGAATCACGATTACCGTTAGACCAAAACCCGCAGGCATTAGTCTCCACTACAATCGCTAGAGTTAGGATCCACGAGAGGCGGTTAGTCCATGTCGCGAAACACACGGGGAGTGTTGAACTCAATGTCCAACAATCTCCCCCCCCAACGCGAACCGGGTGAGTTTCGAACTCGAGACCTGTCGCTCTGATACCAGTTGTTGGATTCACGATTGCCATTAGACCAAAACCCGCAGGCATTAGTCTCCGCTACAATCGCTAGAGTTAAGATCCACGAGAGGCGGTTAGTCCATGACGCGAAACACATGGGGAGTGTTGAACTCAATGTCCAACAATCTTAAATCATCTGTTTGATTGAAGAGATGATTTTTTCTTCCATGTTGATAATTCCCTGGGATGTTCTTGCATTCCTCTCCTTCCACAGGGACCAACAAATCATCCCCAAGAGGAGATTTCAGGCCCAGTTAATTAGAGGTTGTTTAGAGATGGTAGAACACCAGAGTTCGATGGTGTTCAGAATGGAGGCGGGGTCTCTGTCGGTGGCATTGAAGACCAAAAAGGCCCAATTCCAGATGTTGTTAGCATACCTAGATTCATTTAATAAATGGTTGGTGGTTTCCTCATTGACTCCATAGAGAATGCACCTAGAGGGGCTGATGAAGCCCTTCTTTATTAATTTTTCCTAGGTCAGGATCTTCCTTTGCATTGTGAGCCAGAGGAAGATGGAAATTTTGGGCCATTTCTTTCTCTCCCATAGGATCTTCCATTTCTTCTCCAGAGGCTTCTTTGATGTTGAAGTTTCCAGCCGAATTCTTCCCCCATCTAAGCTTGTCCTCCTCATTGTCTATTTTAATCTATGTCCTAGTTCTTCAGAGAGTTTTTGCTAGGCCTCAGGATAGACATTGTGATCCCACTACTCTTCAGTGAGCCAGAACCTCTAGCCGTCATCTTCGTTGTTGGGTTGCCAGTAGTGATTGACCTGTGTTTTGTTTTTGTTAAATTGTTCGTGGTCCAGTTTTTGGCACTGCTGTCATTCATCTCCCTAGAACAAGGCTTTCTCTCCCGTGCCAATTTCCGAGAAGCAATGGTTTTGAATGACTTCTCTATTGACCCAAGCCTGGTTACAAATAGCAGATCCTTTTAGCGTACCATTAAGCCTAATAAGCTGATTGTGATGGTGTGAGGGGGCGTATTTTGCCTTCCATAACTTACCGCATGGGGAGTGAGGGTTGGTGATCCACCTACACCAGGTTTTAGCTCCCAAGGTCTTACCCAATATTTCTGGGTCTTTGAGGCCTAAAACACCTTCATATTTGGGTTTGCAGACTTTGTTCCAAGCAACCCTCGCCCATTTGCCTTTATTCTCATTGCCTTTCCATAGGAAGTTCCTCTGTATACTTCTGAGATGGTGGGATATGAATGACTTAATTATCAATAATTATAAGTGGATGGTAGGGATTTAATTATCAATAATTATTAAGTGGATGATAGGGATTTAAACTACACAAATCAAACGTTGAAATTTATCTCCTTTCGATTAAATTTATTAATTAAAAAAATGTGTATGAATAAGTGTCATATGAAATAAGTTATGATTTTTTGGACATGTGGGATCGATAAGCCCATGATATTGTAACAAAACCTATTTACATATTAAGAATCTCTATGATAAAGTGAAATAAATTAACATGATTAAGAATCTTACTACATCTTTTCCTAAAATAAATATGTTCAATTTATATATGAATTTATTTGATCAATAATAATATTTAGTTAAGAGTGCAAGCTTTTGTGATCCATAACATTTTAATTAAAAATCTTCCGCGAAATCACATAAGAAATTTAGGAACCGACGCGTTTCGAACTACCATCTGTAATTCATCATCAGGATAATGATGGCTGATCTGACATACACATTTATACCATGAAGAGAGAAGCAACGGTCAAAACCCAAGAAAAATTAAAAAGTTAAAAACGGTCAAAAATAAGATTAAAAATATAAAAATATAAAATAAACCAAAAATAAAATTCTACAAACCCTAAAAAGTTCCAAAAGTTAAAAACAGTCAACAATAAATGGAATTTAAATTAAAAATAAAATAAAAATAAAAGGATTTAATCAATAAATTAAAAATAAATACATTAAAATAAAATAAAAATAAAAATAAATTATTTTTATTTTCAAATTATAACTGAATCAAAAAATATAAATAAAATAAAAATAAAAGATTTAATCAATAAATAAATAGATAAATTAAGAAATAAATAAAATTAAAAACTAGAGTACAAATAAAAATAAAAATAACAATAAATGATTTAATCAATAAATAAATTAATAAATAAAAACATTAAAAAATAGGATTTCATCTTATTATTATTATTATTTTATTTATTTTATTTTATTTTAGTATTTTATTTATTGATATTTATTTATTAAAATAAATTTAAAATAAATTATTTTTCTTTTTCTTTTTCTTTTATTTGTATTTTGTTGTTTTATTTTGATTTATTTTTAATGTTTTTATTTATTAATTTATTAATTTATTTATTGATTAAATCCTTTATTTTTATTTGTATTATAGTTTTTGATTTTATTTATTTATTATTGTATTTATTTATTAATTTAGCTCTTTATTTATTGATTAAATCATTTACTTTTATTTTATTTATATATTTTTAATTAGTTTTAATTTAAAAATAAAAATAATTTATTTTTATTTTTATTTTTATTTGTATTTTAATTCTAGTTGGGTTTTGGTTTATTTATCTATTTATTTATTTATTTATTTAATTAAATTTTTTAATTTATTGATTAAATCTTTTTATTTTTTATTTAAATTCTTTTTAATTTTATTTTTTATTTTTTAAATTTTTTTATGAAGGTATTTTTTTATTAATTTATTTATTGATTAAATCCTTTATTTTTATTTTATTTTTATTTTTGACTTTGACTTTGATTTTTTGGACTTTTAACTTGATTCAGGTTTTTAACTTGTGTTTTTAAGGATGGGGTAGTTGAGGTTTTGGTTCTTTTTATATTTTATATTGTTGACCATTTTTAATTTTTGGAACTTTTTAGGGTTGGGAGAATTTTATTTTTGGTTTATTTTATATTTTTATATTTTTAATCTTATTTTTTTACCGTTTTTAACTTTTTAATTTTTCTTGGGTTTTGACTGTTGCTTCTCTCTTCATGGTATAAATGTGTATGTCAGATCAGCCAATCTTCATTATCCTGATGATGAACTACAGTTGGTAGTTCGAAACGCATCGGTTCCAAAATTTCTTATGTGATTTCCCCGAAGATTTTTAATTAAAATCTTTAGTTAATTTTTATAAATTTTTAATTTCAACAACATAACCAATCTCTGCTTTCCAATCATTTAGTTTATATAGTTGGGTAGGATACATCCCAATGATAACAACATTGACTTGATCTATCTATACTAGGTGGTATTTTCATCTAAGATAAATTGTTTTGGTCACTCTCAAACGTGTGTTCCATTTTGGTCCTTGCAAACTTTGGCCAAGTCCTTAAAGAATCTATTGTGAGTCCTTCAAGAGTTTAACGCGACAAAGGTGGGCTCCACGAGACTATTTCAAAAGCATCCAAATTCAACACCCAATACAACAAGCAAAGAAATGCCCAACAGTGGGTTCGGGTTGTCCATTCTCCCTGTTTGTGGGTACAAGGGAGTAGTTTACAGGAACAAGAGTTTGTTCAGTATGCCACACTTAAGGTAAGTCCCTACTGCATCTACCTTTCAGTGGTGGTTTTGTTAACGTTTGGGTTTCTTTCGTGCCTTTCAAACACAAAACAAAACCCTAGCAAGAGTAAAACAAATTCCAGAGATTGTGGGTTTTCCTATGTAAACACTAAACCTAGGAATATTGTCAGTTTGGTGCAAAACATCATAGTGTTGAGGTGGGTTTATCAATGGATCTCTCATAGTTGGAAGAAATCTGGGAAAGTAATGAGAGGGGGAACATAAAGAAACATGAAACCCTCACATGCACACTAGAGAAATATTAGCATTTGTAAATGCCAAGAAATACAAGAGGATCCTACAGTGAAGGCAGGTCAAAATAACTAAAAGAGTAATAAGCTTATCACAATTCTCCCAAAGGTAATAAACTTAAACCAAACAACAATAATACATGAAACGAAACAAGAGCAAGTAAAAACAATGATAGAACTACAATAAAATTATGAAAACTTGGAAAAAAAAGTTGGAAGGGGATATGTTTGCAGAATCAACAACATAATTGCAATGAGGGAATGAAGCAACAAGAGGTAGAAATTCAATGAGGGAATGGAGCAACAAGAGGTGGAAACAATGGGGGAGGTGGAAGATGAAGGCAAGTTGAATCAATACTTGGTCTTCAAATCTATATGTTAATGAACTAATGAAACTAAAGAGGAGACTTGAAGGTTTAGAAGCACTCGATAACAAATGGCAAGAGATCATGGATATCAATCATAAAGACACTTAAGAAAACAAGTTATTTAAAGTGGAAATAATCAAAGTGCAAGCCAATATGAAAATAGGTCAGCAAGAAATATCGATATCGATCTTGATGCATGAACTAAAGCAGATTAAATTCCAAGTAATACAAGAGGATCCTACAGTGAAGGCAGGTCAAAATAGCCAAAAGAGTAATAAGATTATCACAATTCTCCCAAAGGTAATAAGCTTTAAGCAAACAAAATCACCGAGAAACACAACAAGAGCAAGTAAAAAACAATGATAGAACTACAATAAAATCGTGAATACTTGGAAAAACAAGTTGGAAGGGGATATGTTTACAAAATAAACAACTTACTTGCAATGATGGAATGAAGCAACAAAAGGTAGAAACATAGGGGGAGGTGGAAGGTGAAGGCAAGTTGAATCAATACTTGGTCTTCAAACCTATATGTTAATGAACTAATTAAACTAAAGAGGAGACTTGAAGGTTTAGAAGCATTGGATAGAAAATGGAAAGAGATCATGGACACCAATCATAAACTCACTTAAGAAAACAAGTTATTTAAAGTGGAAATAATCAAACTGCATGCCAATATGAAAATAGGTTAGCAAGAAATATCGATATTGATCACGACGCAGGAACTAAAGCAGATTAAAGACATAAATTCCATCAATAAAACAGAAGAAAGAGGCACTCCACCTCTACAAGATTTCCAATTAGAAAAATCAAACATAGAGATTAGGGAAGCTAAACTAAAGGAACAACTAGAAGAGACAAAATCACGAGCACAAGCTAATGAATGGGTCGACATAGTGTCAAAGAGAACTCATAGAGAAGTATATTAAGGTGAATTTAGGGGAAGAAAAGCATAAAAATGATAGAGAAAAAAACATGATAATAAAAGGATTGAAGGACAATGGAGATGATGAGCACACCGATAAGTTAATGAAATATTTTTTAGTAGATAATTTGGAGTGGGTAGGACATATCCATCAAGCAAGTAGAATTGGGAGTATTACAAGATGGGAAGAATAGGAATGTAAGGGTAACATTGAAGAAAGAGAGGCCAATAACTAAATTATGAGGAACAAAAGGTTTCTCAAGGGAACACAATTCTACATAGGTGAATATTTAACCCCATTACGATTAGAAGAGATAAGAAAGGAGTAGGAAAATGTTGTAGCAACAATAAATGTAGGTAATGAGGCTTGGATGTATAAAGGAAAAGCTTAGTTCAACAACAAAACAACACATGGTAAATAGGAAAGAGTCCCCACCCCCAAGAACACCTCTTAATTATACATTGGAATTGTAGGGGCTATCCTTGGAGTAGGGGGCTTGGTTTAGGGTCCATAGATGAGGGGATGGACATAATTGTCCTTCTTGAGACACACGAGCACGATGGTTGCAAGGCTTTGAATTTTGAGGGCTACTCGAAGATGTCACTATTCAATGAGATAATTGAAAGTGGAAATTTCTATGGAGGGGTAACAATTTAATAAGAGAATCTTTGGAAAAAATCATACAAGTGGAAAAGTAAGACCCAAATAATCGGTACATATGGATAAAAATTGAGGTTAAGGAGCTCATAATTTACCTTGCAGCATGCTACTTCGCTACACATGGTTCAAAATTATATAAGACGAAGAAATTAGACAAAGAGGACCAATATGCATCCCTGAAAAAGGATATATCAACATACAACCACAAAGGAGAAATCATTTTAATTGGAGACTTTAATAATAGAATGGAAAATAACAAGTCTCTTTGCTTTAGTAATGAAGAGGGAATATGAGACAACCCTTTACGGTTGGAAGAGGAAGGGGGCTAAAAGTGGGAAAGCGTATCTCAAGATGAAAAAGGAGCTATCACACAATATGGTCAAGTATGGTGGATTATGTTATAAGCTCAAACAAACTCATGACAAGTCTCATAGACATAGAGGTGAGGGACTGCCTCATAGAAATGAAATGAAATCACAATCCATTACATGTAAAGATCAACATGCATAAAGATAATCAACACCAAGAGGAGATGCAACAAAATGAAAAGAAAGAGACTACTCATGGTACATTCCTTTTGGTGCATGGAAATCAATAAACCTTTTGAACAACCCTTGAAAATCAATTCCTCTCTCAATTCTTGGAAAAGGTATAGACCTAAAAGAAGTAACAAAAATAACTTTCCAGCAAACCCATTGTATGATGAGAACTGTAAGGCAACAAAGAAAATTCCAAAAATACGGGGCTAGTTTGATTGGAAATATAAGTTTATATGCAAACAAGAAGGAATTGATTTCACTTGGGAGGCACAATCCAAGAGGCTTTGGGAAATAATTGCAACAAAAAGACATGAATATAGAGAATAACATCACAGATTTTGAATGGTTAGAGTATGCAAAGCAACTATATGAGAGAGGGTCAGATAAAGACAACCCTTCGACAATCAATTCAAGTTCTAAAATTTTCTCTTCAAAAAACATTAAATATGGAATAAATAAGCTCCGATGGCTAAAGCTTGAGACATAGATGGTCTATAGGAAGAATACTTAAAAGGGGGCTTGGAGTTCTTCATGGCTCATATTAAAATCATTTTTAATGGGGTTATTCAGAATGTGTTTTCGACAAATTGGACAACTAGTGTTGTCATCCCCTTGCTCAAAAGTGGTGACATCAACAACCCTTCAAATTACTACACTACAATGATCAATCCTCTCTTTGGTAAAATTTTGGGAGCATAATAGAAAAATGGATCAATGTTTGGGCTGAAAATGAGCGAAACAGGGCGAAAGGGCAAGGGGTTTCAAGCCAAAGCATTCTACCATCAACTATTGTATCACCCTTAGACACTTGTTCAAGAAGGTTTAGGATAAATCAGGAGGGGAGGTCTTTTGCTGCTTTGCTGACTTCAAGAAAGATTTTGATATAACCTAGAAGCAAATTGTCGAGTAAAATGGAATAATTGGAAATTCCAAAACAATACAGGGTTATTGTCCATAGGTTGTATGACCAAGTCTGGGCCAAAATTTGAACCAAGCAGGGATTTTCAAAATGTTTTGGAAGTGATATTGGGGTCAAGCAAGGATGCCCATTATCCACTACTTTATTTGGGATATACATTGGCAAATTATATGACTGGATAGACAAATTTGGTGGTGGGGGATTTACTTGACGAATTATGTTATAAAATTACTTCTTTATATTAATGATGACAAAAATAACATAATATTTGAAGGAACGCTTGAAATCTCTACAACTATTTTTTCATGAGGTGGGGATGCAACTGAACACTAGCAAAACTAAGGCCATGATTTTTTCCCTAAAGAGAAAGAAGGTTCATGGGGAATTTGTTTTTTAACACAACCCCTTACAGTTGGTCAATCAATATAAGTACCTTGGCCTTTATTTCCACAACAAACTCAACTAGGAAACATGTAGAGCGAAAAGAATACAAGGGGGGTGGAGAGTTCTATACTCATTGCAAAATAGATACAAAGAATTGAGTTATGGGACTAGTAGACAAAGAAGACTCTTTTTGGGCTTCTAGTGGTTCTGGTGGTACTATAGATATGAGAAGTATGGGGTAGCAACACTTCAACAAGAAAGTGGAGACAAATAGAGTGATTATAAAAACATTTAATCAGAAATAGCCTCAAGATTAAATCAACTATTATGTATGAGATTGTCTTGGCAGAAAGTAGGGCTTTTAAAAATTTTCATAGATGTTATATGCTTGATGCAACTTTACTTTTTATCCTAATATCAGTCAACAATCACATAAACAATAAAGTAAAATGCTGATAGAACATACTAGTAGATTGACAGAAGACAAGCCAGAAATATATAAGTGTGTTG
Source organism: Pinus albicaulis (assembly GCA_034641835.2). NCBI lineage: Eukaryota > Viridiplantae > Streptophyta > Pinopsida > Pinales > Pinaceae > Pinus > Pinus albicaulis. The sequence continues at coordinate 66,074,415 of CM076581.1, read as the reverse complement.
GTGCGTTACGACGATCAGCAGGATGCTTCAACCAGCAAAGTTTCAAAGTTTCAATATGGTCAGCCAACCAGCAATGTCACACAACCCTTTAAGACAACCAAAATAGTCAACCCAAAAGTCAACATTGTCAGTCAATGGTCAACGCAAATAGCAACAACAGCTAGGTCAATGCAACCAAGTCAAAGTCAACGTTCAGCCTTGGGAATAGTGCCCAAAAATGCGGATTTGGAAAATCGAAATTTAGGGAGAGTTTCAAGTCCGTTTGACCTTGCGTTGACCAAAGTCAACGCTGGTAAAAGCTCTTGCAGAAACCCTAGGCCGAAAACAGAAAATTGCTGCTGTTGAAATTTTCCCACGTGTGAAGAGAACAACCTCCAAGGTGATCGAGCCAATCAGATGAAGAAAGAGATATTAGGGGAATTTTGAGGTCTAAAATGGGCCTCCTACGGAAAATGTATAATCAAAATTCACTTTATGGGAACCAATCACATTTTAGGGGATGACATCATCCCTAATGGTTGAGGTGGCATTACTTGAGTTAAAGGTACTTACTTGTCACATTCTCAATGGTGGATAAAAACTCATGGTTAACCATGGTAGTGCTATAAGTACTTTTAAAGTCAAAGTAAAGTACTCATAATAAATGTCATTTCACACTTTTTGAATAAAAATATATTATTGTCATTTCATATTTCTTGAAAGAAACAATGCATATCCCTATACATTTATTATATTATATTATTTTTATATACTATATTAATTACATGTTATTATGCAATTTAAATAATATAAATTTTAATTAATAACATATAATATAATTAATAATTTATAAATTTATATTTATATTTTATTTTAAGTTATTTAAGTACAAAGGACAAATGCATTAGTTGTTCAATGATAATGACTTTTTATTGAAAAACTCATTCTTATTTATAGTTACATCAATACAATTTTTTTTATTAATTTTATTTTGGTACAACTTTTGAATTGAATTTAACTATGGTTACATGGATTGTGGTGCAAAAAGTGAATTGAAAATTCATAAATATTATTTTATTGGTTTAGATATTATTTTATTATTTCCTTAGGAAGCCCATTTTAGACCTCAAAATTCCCCTAATGAATGTGTGAGATGAGATGATTGAAATGTCCTCTAACGTTGACCAATATATATCCATCAATGAGGGTGTGTGACACAGCTGCTGGGGCACAAAACCTTAAGGTCGACTTGCACATATTTTGAATAAATTCAAAATCAATGTTATGTTCATCAGATTAGGATGATCTTTAGATTGATCTTGCACCTCTCTGAAAGAGGAGTCCAGTAAAAATATTGGCATATTCATCTGTGCATCACAACATGGAGTTTGGACCTAGTTGTCCAAAATTAACACTCCCTCTCAACTAGGGAGAACTCCATCCACCTATGCAATCCAAACATCATGCGTCATCCCACCGTAACTTGCTTTACTAGCCTCTTTATTTCATAACATAAGTGGGTCAGTCACAAAGACATCATTCTCGGCTGACAGATTCAGCCCGGAGGTCCGAAACCTCTATAGGACTCACAAAGAGTCTCATACCAACCCGAAGTTGGTTTACCTGACCTGAAGTCAGTTGGAGGTCTGAAACCTCACTATACTTGATCCCAAATCAAGTGGTTGGACCGTTCCATCCTAGATATAGAGTATGACAATCTCTGATGCATCCATCAGTATTTTCTACTAGTCTCTAACTTTTCCCACCTCACTGGCCAAATGAGAGGTACTTCCCATGAGCCCTGAACTCAATGGGTAGGATGCATACGGGGCACAGATCATGAGAGGTGAACCAACTCAATAATCATAACGGTGGGGCAGAAGCATACCAACAAGGTTCAACAAGCCTAGCCTTGTGGTTGCTTATAGCTCCGAGAAGCTATCCCCAAAGCCCCCTAGAGCTCCAAGAGCTCATCGTCCAACAAGACCCTCAACATAGGGTTGTTCCACGATACCAAGAATCTCACGAAAGGTTAGGAACTTGACCTTCCCTAGGGGCTTTATGAGAATATCAGTGACCTGCTCATCAGTTCCTATATGATCGAGCCTTACGGCGCTTCGATGTACCATATCCCGGATAAAGTGGTACCTGATATCAATATGCTTGGATCGATCATGGAACACGAGATTCTTGGACAATGGAATCGCCCTCTGGTTATCAAAAAGTATCACAGTGGTATTTAGCACATGCCCAAACAACTCACTGAAGAGATTTCGCAACTAAACTGCTTCACAACAGGCCATACTCGTTGCAATGTATTCGGTCTCCGCAGTGCTCAAAGCCACCGAATTCTTCTTCCTACTCATCCATGATATCGAAGTAGAACCAAGTGTGAAGCAGCATCCCGATGTGCTCTTGCGATCCACCACACTGCCAACCCAATCAACATCAGTATATCCATGGAGTGTCACACTCTCGGTAGTGTATCTCGACCCATGGTTTATCATGCTCCGAAGATATCTCAACAAATTCTTGGCACCTACCTAGTGAGTGTGATGAGGCTCAACCATATGTTGACTCAAAGTGTTAAGTGAAAAACATATGTCCGGACGGGTGTTCACTAAGAACATCAGCGCCCCTACGAGTTGACGATACTCGGTAGGATTTGCTAACACGGGCCCAACAACGCTGCCACCCAACTTCTTGAAGTTGAGCTCCATCGGTGTCGACACGGATTTACAGTCCACCATACCAAATCTTTCCAGAAGCTTCACAATGTGTTTTCCTTGAGAAAGGAAAATTTCGCCAGGTCTCTACAGACCTCCAGGCCTAGGAAGTAATGCATTAGTCCTAGGTCCTTCATCTCGAACTCAGCAGCGAGCTCCCTCTTGCATTGATGAATGAGAGGGTCAACACCCGTCAGGAAGAGGTCGTCCACATACAACACCAGAATGAGAGGCTTTTCTCTATTAACCTTGAAGTAAAGGTTTGGATCAACATTACTATGAGTGAAGCCCAGCTTCATCAGGTAGCTATCTATCCTCTAGTACCAAGCTCTAGGTGCTTTCTTCAACCCATAGAGTGCTTTCTTCAACCTGCAAACATGGGTGTCCCGATCCTGGACTTCGAACCCCAGAGGTTTCTCCATATACACCTCTTCCTTTATCGCACCATGAAGAAATGTGGTCTTCACATCCATCTGATGAAGAATCCATTCTTGTGTAGCAGCAAGGGCTATGATAGATCAGATGGTGGTGTATCGGGCCATAGGTGCAAATATATCATCATAATCTACGCATTCCTTTTCAGAGAAGCCATGGGAAACTAATCTTCCCTTGAAATTTTCAGCACTTCCATCGGATCCATGCTTGATCTTGTAGAGCCATTTCGAGGTGAAAACTGTTTTGTCCTCCAGTCTTGGAACCACATCCCAGACATCATTCTTCATTATGGACTCATACTCTTCGTGCATAGCATCCTTCCAAACTTGATGCTTTACGACTTCCTCAAAAGATCCAAGCTCAGATTGTACGATAGTACTCATGGCTGCTAGATACCCTTGGTATCTATTCAGCTTCTTGCTTTCACAGAATGTCCCCCTTAGGGCTATATGACCCTAGGCATCCTTGAGAGTGTCCCTGATCCATGATGGTCTCTTCCTCATCGAAGGAGGTGGATCAATTGGGTCCATCGGTACTTCAACATCGGGCATCGTCTCATCCTTCACTTCTTCTTGATTCCTAGGCCTTGCTACATGATCTTCCTCAGATCTCGGAAGATTGACTACTTTCCTCAGGGAAGCATTTTTGTCAAAGGTAACATCGTGGAATATCTCTTCTTCCCTTTGACAAGGCACATAGACTCTATAGGCCTTCGAAGTTTCGTTGTAGCCCACAAACATTCCCTTCTTCCCAAAAGCATCTAGCTTACTCCTCTTCTCCTTCGGCACATGAAAATAAACAGGACATCCAAAAAATCTAAAATGTGAGATGACAGGTTTCTTACCAAAGAAAACCTCTTCAGGAGTTTTGGAGTCCATAGCGGAATGTGGGCATCGGTTTTGTATGTACACAACAATGTTCGCAACTTCTCCCCACAGAAACTTCAGTAGCCCTTGGTCACATAGCATGGCACGGGCAGCTTCCACAATGGTCCTATTCTTTCATTCAACAACACCATTCTGCTCAGGAGTATTGACAATTGTGGTCTCCCTCTTGATGCCAGTTTCTCTACAAAAGTTCTTGAACAACAATGTTACCGATGAAATAGGTAACCACAATGTTACCTACTTTTTTTTGGTAGCATAAAAAGCACCCGATTTTGAAAAGTGGTGATGCAGAATCACCATTTTTTTTTTGGTGCACATTTTTGACACTTTAATATTTTTATTTATGAAGTATGAATATTTGTTTTAAAATGTTAGTGATTTTCATGCTAATTTTGAAATGTATTGATGCAGCATCAATTTTTTTTTTTTTTTTTTTTTTAGAGCGGTGATTTTCATGCTAATTTCGAAACGTATTGATGCCACCGCATCAACCTTTTTTTTTTTAGAGTGGTGATTTTCATGCTAATTTCGAAACGTATTGATGCTGCATCAACCTTTTTTTTTTAGAGTGGTGATTTTCATGCTAATTTCGAAACGTATTGATGCTGCATCAACCTTTTTTTTTTAGAGTGGTGATTTTCATGTTGGTAATAAAACACAAAACTTAGATAAAAATATATATATATAAAAACAATAAAAAAACCAATAAAAATGTAAAAAAAAACAAAAATAGCTCGTAAAATTAAAAAATTTAAACAAAAATAATTTAAAAAAAAACAAAAATATTTGAAAATTATATCAAAGGAAATGACAAAATTTGAAAAAAAAAAAAACACATAATTTAAAGAAAAAAACAAAAATTGACCAAAAAATTTAAAAAAAAAAACATCAAAAACATTTTTTTCTAAATTATTAAAAAAAAAACATATAATAAGAAATATATAAATAAATAAATATATATATATATATATTTAAAAATAATTAAAAATAATTAAAATTACAAAATTAAAATTTAGATTAAAAAAATAAATAATAATAATAATAATAATAATAATAATATAAAAATTTAAATTAAAAATAATAATAATAAGAAGAAAAAAAAAACAAATTTAAAAAAAAAAAAAAAAAAACAAAACAAAACAAAACAAAACAAAACAAAACAAAACAAAAAAACAAAAAAACAAAAACAAAATTTATTTTAAATAAAAAAATTTAATTAAAAAAAATAATAATAATATTTTGAAAAAAAAAAAAAAGAAATTTCAGCCTTTAGTGATGATAGAGACGGCCGTAATGTTGCAGCGCGCAGCTTCACCCTAACGCTGAGTACCGAGGACGGCGGGGCGGCCACCATGGGGAAACCCCACGAGCGCCCGATGGCGGGATCTAACGGCCGTGGCGGAGGAGCCGATTCGCGGGGCGTGGCGTCCACCACGAGGGCGACAGTGCCACCTCACGGCGCTGCCGCCCCCACGACCACCACCAGCCCTTTTTTTTTTTTTTTTTTTTTTTAATTTTTGCTTCTTCTTCTTCTTCTTCTTCTTTTTTTAATTGATTTATTATATATATAAAATAAAAAATCATAATTTTTTTTTTATTATTTAGTTTTACGTTTAGTTTTTTAATATAATTTTATAAAATTTAATAAATTTTGTTTTTGTTTTGTTTTGTTTTTTTGGATTTATTTGGATTTAATATTTTTTTTTAAATGTTTTACTTTTTTATTATTATTTTTTTGTTAGTCGCATAAAATTTTTATATTTTTTTATTTCAATTAAAATTGTGTATTTAAAATTAGATTTTTTTTTTTTTAATTAAACTTAATTTTTAAAAATTAATTCGTTTTTATATATATATATATATATATATATATTTTCAATTTTCCATTTTTAATTGATTTTTAAAGTTTTTCTTTTAACAATGGCTTTGGCTCTTTTTTTTTAAAATATTATTATTTAAAATTTATTTTTCTTTCAAAATTTATTTGTTTATTCATTTATTTATTAAAATTTAATATTTTTGTTTTTAAATTTAATTTGTTATTTTAATATTAACTTTTTATTTTCATTGTATTTTATTTTATTTTATTTGTTATTGTTTTTAAATTTAATTTAATATTTTCATTGTATTTTATTTTTATTTTTTAATTTTAATTAATTTTTATTTTTTTACTTTTAAATTTAAATAATGTGTTTGTTTGTTTGTTTTTTTTTAATTTAATATATTTCCTTAAATTTAATTTTCTGTTTTTTTCTTTTTTCTTTTTTTAGGCATTTTCTTTTTCTTTTTTAAATTTAATTTCTATATTTTATTTTTTATAATTTCCATCTTTTTTGAACCTCTCTTTTTCTTTTTCTTTTTTTTTTTTCTTTTTTTTTTAAATTTCTATATTTTTTAAATTTTAATCTTAAATTTTAAAATTTTTTTTTCCTTAAATTTTAGGTTTTTTTTTTTTTTTTTTTAATGTTTGAATGGAAATTTTTATTTTGTTTTTATTTTTTATTTTTTTATTTTTATCTTCATATATTTTTAAATTTTAAGCTTTTAAATGTTTTTATTTTTTAAATTTATTTTTTTTCTTAAATTTTAGGTTTTTTTTTTAATGTTTGAATTTTAAAAATTAAAAAATGTTATTTCTATTTTTTAAAATGCCAAAAGTATGACACAATTTTTTTTTTTTGTTATTCCAGCATCAACTTGTTTTGTTTTGAGGGTGTTTTTTCAATCCTTTTTTCAAGAAACAATTTTGTTTTTACCATAATTTTATAAAATGTTGAAATTTGACCTTTAAAAAAAACGAAGTGCGTTCTGGAATACACACTTTTTGTTTTTGGGGTGTTTTTTCAATCCTTTTTTCAAGAAACAATTTTGTTTTTACCATAATTTTATAAAATGTTGAAATTTGACCTTAAAAAAAAACGAAGTGCGTTACGAAATACACACTTTTTGTTTTTGGGGTGTTTTTTCATGTTTTTTTAGTCTTTTTGGGCTAGAGTTCCCGTTTTGAGGTCAGGTTACCTATTTGATCGGTAACAGTGTTGAACTCATTCGTCTCATATTCAGTGCCATTATCGGTCCTCAATATCTTGATTTTCTTCCCTGGCAGATTTTCCACCAAGGCTTTGAAGGTACAGAACCACTTGAACGCCTCATCCTTCTTTTTCAAGAAGTATATCTAGGTTTTTCGAGAGAAGTCATCTATGAATGTCATATAGTAAGAACATCCTCCCAAGGATGTCACGGGCAACATACTAGACAGATCAAAATGTATCAATTGCAAGACGTCAAATGTCTTTGTGATACTTGAGGGGAAAGGTCCCTTTGTATGCTTTCCTTCGGCACAACCCTGACATACACCTTCATGATTATTTGAGAACTCGAGCATCCCCGTCACCACCTTCCTTGCTTTGGGAAGGGCCTTGTAGTGAAGGTGTCCAAACCTCCAATGCCATAGTTCAGTCTATCGGATAGTATCACATGTCATCGCTCCCAGTGGACTTCCTCCAACTTGGTAGAGTGTATCAACTCTCACTACAAGGAAAAGACCCTCTAGCAGAGGTTATAAAGGAGGTTTTCAGTGTTATAAAATTGGCCAAAATTGTCAAAAAAACATATGCTACCACATCTGTTTCTGGTAACGGAGGTTTTGGTGGAGCTTTTAACGGAAATTCAACACAATTAAAAAAAAATGGGTAGCCGGAGGTTATTATGGATGTTTTTTCATCGGTGCTCTTATCAGGTTTTAACACACCGGTGCGTATCGGTAGACAGTGCACCGAGGCGATCGAAGGAGAATGCACCGCACCGTTAAGGAAAACAATAGCACTGGGCCTGGTGTTGGTGATACAACGCACAGGGCCATTCTAATTGGTCTTGGGATTTGAGCGGTGCCCATAGGTCGTATAAGTGCACCGGTGCGTGTATCTTTATGAGGCACCAATGCTCCATATCACAGAAAGGAACCGAGATTTATAATTGGTATCGGTATTCATGCAGTGCACATGGCATCTACAAATGCACCGGTGCTTATAGATACATAAATGCCCCGGTGCGCAGTATCACACAAACGCATCGATATTTATAACTGGGATCGGTATTAGTGCGGTGCCCATAGAATCATAAACGCACCGATGCGTATAGACACATAAACGCATCGGTTTTCATTTTGTTTTTTTAGAAACATCCACCTCTGATCCAATTATTGTGATTGTTTTAAATTCATTATTCATCAAAAGTTGACACATCTTATAACAATATTCATATTAATTACACTTTTATTAATGCATTTGAATGTGCTGTTTGGATTAATTTGTTATATCACATCAGAATTATTGTGGTTTTTTAAAATTCATTATTCATCAAAAGTCGACACATATATAATCTTGTAACAATATTCATATGAATTAAATTTTTATTAGTGCATTTGAGAACGACAATGGATAACGCAATAGCGACAATGGATAACGCAATAGCGACAATGGAGAACGCAATAGAATAAATTAAAACACACACACACACACACACACATACATATATATATATAAGACAGTCTTTATCATACAAAATGGGACAATTATTCGTATCCCTTTGTCTTTCAATTGGGACACTATGTCCATTACATTAAACAAAATGTCTGATTTCACAGACATATTTCAAAAAATAAAACGCCTTGCTTTGATATCCAAATTACATAGTGATTATCATTCTTAGATTGATCTGTTGTCACTGCTAGAGCTACTTCCATGACTTGGGTTATTTTCAAGAATGTTGTGTTCATGGCGTTGATTGTTTTCTTCTTCTTCACTTTCCATCTACAAACATAAAAATAAACTGAAATGAGTGTATATACATTGGTGAGAATAATGAAAATTCCAATATTAAATAATATGCATCAATGTAAATCGAAAAGAAAAATGACATACCATAGCAACAATTGACTCATAAACTATACACATTCTTTCAAAACCATGTACCATGCCATCTTTCAAAATTTCATCTATTGGCGCAGTTCCATACTTTGTTTCCTGCAAGTTTTATACCCCATAACAAATCATATATTTAATATAAAAGATGTTTTTGTTCTATTAATTATAGACGGAGCTAATTAAAACAAGATCGATAGATTCTTACAAATTCCACAATTAAATTCTGATATGCCAACATATACTCACAACCCATATTTAACCCAATTTCAATCAATTCGTCTGATGGTTCTTCTTTGTATGTTAGCACCTGTTTGAAGACATTCAATGATGATTTTTGTAAAACAACTTAAAAAATACAAAATGAAATCTAGTTAAGTTGTTATAAGGAAGCAACAATTACTCACAAACTTAGAGATCAACCATTTTCTTCCTTGTCGTCTTGTTTTATGTGCTGAATGGGTTCCATTTTCTTTTCTTTTCTGTAAGAAAATTCTTGAAAATTAATATTTAATGCTAAATTGTTTATTTATTGTACCTAATGATCGAAAAATTCAATGATTACATATTACATTTGAAGCACGTTGTTGTATTCGTTCCACTAGATCCCTCAAACTTTTGTAAAAGTTTTTCCCCCTTTCGTTAACTTCCAACACCACTCCAGATGAGCCAAGGAGCAATTCATTTTCATTTGCATGTTCCATTTTTTTCCTTTTTTTAGAACAACATTCATTTTCAGAGTTGTTGGTCCCTGTAGAACATTAAACATATGTGAATTAGTAGATTGTTTGACACATGTTATTTAATAATTTTAATTATATTATTAATGATAATTAAAAAAAGAAACTCATATTGAATCGATAGTATTGTTTCATTCACCTGATTCATCTTTTTGCAATTTTTCCATTAAACTTTTATGCTCTTCTGGTCGTAGATCAAAAATAATCATATCAAGCTTCGTCATTTTGTGGCTCTGCACGATACACAGTAAACAATACATATTAGTTAAAGTTACATATAGTTCAAAAATAATATTTTTTATAAAGAATTTACAAAGAACTTGCATTTTTTGCTTTTCTTGATGCGTTACCAGTATTTTTGTTACTTGATATCTTGTCAGTTATTTCTTTATCAATCTGAAACTTTTAACATATCATTCATTAATATATTTATAAATAAATTCTCAACTTTTCAAGTCGAAAATAAATCTCGAGACATTGGTGCGCCTTTCATGAAATCCGCACCGTCGACGATGCGTGGATATATTAACAACGCACTGCAAAACAATATAATACATTGTACGATACATTCAGTATTATAAACGCACCGCAAAAACCGTGTAATAGATCTAACGGTGCATGAGGTATTATAAACGCACCGCAAAAATGGTGTAATACACCGTACGATGCTTTCCTAGTTAAAGAGAGCACCGATGCCCTATTTCAGATTTGGCGCACGGATTTAAAAAAATGTTTTCGTTTTTTTACAACACAGAACTTGCACGGTGTGCTGTAATAATACAGAGCACTAGTGCAGTAGTGTACGCAGGGTGCACCAATAAAGAAAAATCCATTTTTTCAAAAATTCACGCAATGACCGAATGGATTGGGATTAGACTATGCAAATCGTCCCATGGGTTGGACGTCAATCTAAAATGAAAAACCCTAATTCTGAAATCACTGAAACAGGGAGAAGAAAGGGCAAAAACAAATGAAGGGTTTAGGGAAAAATGGATAAAACTGCAGGAAAAAATAAAAAACTGCGGAAAAAAGTAGAAAAAAGAATTAAATTTAATCACGAAATGGTTTGAAATTCTATAATAAAGGGCTTGAATCACCAGAGTTTTGGTTTCTGATTGTCTGAATACTTCTGTTTGAACGTGTTTCGCCATCCACAGTGCCCTCGTGCTCTCTTGCTCCAGGTTTGTCTCCTGCAAAAATCTAACTGAAATTTTTTAGCAAAAATAGTAAAATAATGAAAAGTGTTTAGTATTTAAAAAATTATTTTATCAAATTAGATTTTCGAAAATATTTTTCCTCGCATTTTTCAAATCGCTGCCTTTTTTTAACTTAAACAAAATAGATTTGCGCTTTTTTATTTGCGTTTATTCGTTTCCGGTGCGCGGAAATGTGACGACGCACCAGGGCCTATTAGGATAATAAGCGCACTGGACTTTTTAAAGTTTTTTTTTTTTTTTTGGTATGTAAGATCATAATAAAATAATGATAATTATAAAGTACATGAATTTATTTTCATTATTTTCTAAACTTTATATATGTAAGATCATAATAAAATAATGATAATTATAAAGTACATGAATTTATTTTCATTATTTTCTAAACTTTATGTTACAAAAATTCGTATTATTCTAGATTGTTATTTTATAATTATTTGCAAATTTACAAATTTTAATATTTTAATAAAATCATTTCACATTAATACAATTAAAATTTTCACATTAATAGAATTAAAATTTTACATACAATTACATTAATTAAAATTAAAATTAAAATTACAATTACAATTACAATTTTACATTAATTTCACATACATGAATTACGATTAGAATTAGAATTACAATTCTAATTTTACATACAATTACATTTACAATTTTACATATATTTACATTTACAATTACAATTACAATTTTACAAATATTTTACAGACAATTCAATTAAAATTACAGTTACAAATACAATTACATTTACAATTTTACATAGAATTACATTTATAATTACAATTACAATTTTACAAATATTTTACATACAATTCAATTAAAATTACAATTACAAATACAATTACAATTTGTGAAATTTACATACAATTAGAATTACAATTACAATTTTACAATTTTTTATATATACAATTACAATCATTTCAGAATAAATTAAATATTACAATTACAATTAAAATTTTACATTAATAAATATTTTACATACAATTACACTTAAAATTACAATTAGTACAAATACAATTTTACAATTTTACATAGAATTAAAATTTAAATTACAATTACATTCATGACATAATATTTAATAAATATCATGGTCATTTAATAATATTAAATTAATTAATAAACATCATCACGATCATGATAACCATCGTACAAACATCATATTAGACTAATAAACACATTCAATTAACATCAAATTAACATTATATATTAACATCATCACAACACAAACATCAAATATACATCTCAATATAATGTCAAATAACTCATGCGCCTATCACATATACATATCTATCTGCAAGCTAAACATTAAATGAACATATTTAACATGACTAACAATATGTGCCACATCATGATGATCATCAACATGAAAATTATGTACAACTGCAACATGAACATAAAATACATGGACCATATATATAAAACTGAATAATGTTAAAAATATACAACTGTAATATAAATGTCATGGATCAGGCGCTGGTGGTAGTATAACAACATCAATAACACTAGTACAAGTGGATGCGGCCTGCTCAGTAAAGCTGGGTGCAGCCTCGACAATCGATGGTCGACTAGCCTGCTCATGATCATGATGATCACTAGTACTGATGGATGCATCCGTTGGTGGTAGTACAAAATGATCAATATGAGGCGTAGTAGTAGTGGAGGCCTGCTCAGTCAATAGTACTGCAACCTCGGCGGTCGATGGTCCAGATTGCTCATGATGATCGTGACTAGTACTCTTGATGGATGTTGCAGGCTGCTGACTGGACGTGGCCGATGGTCCAGCCTCATCTCGATGATGAATAGTGTCAGATGCTGCCAGTGGAGCCTCATGTTGATCATCAGGCGCGTCACGAGGTGAACGATCACGAGATGCATCTGAGTCGCTGCTGGCGGACTGTCCATCACGTGTCGCAGCTCGACTACGCCTATAGCTACAGACAATCCTCCTCAATCGCGTAACAGCTGTTGCAGCTCCTACAACATGCCGCATCAGTCCATACATGTCACGCGGCATGCCTCTCCACATCCGTAACAGTCTATCATCGCCCTGTATCTCTCTGTAATGAGCGGGCCTGATGCCCGCATCTGAAATCAATCCACAGAGTTGGCTGCCCAACTCCATCCGGTATCTGGTCTCAGGTTGACCACGCCTAGCAAAAGGCGGTACCGGTGCACCATGAGACACAGGATCAACACATCTCTCTGCTGCGCCACCGGCCTCATCCTTCGGTGCATCAGCCATCTCCTGATCGTAATCATCAGGATCGACACCTGGATCATGTGGTGGATCCGGCATCTCATTGCCATCAAAAGAGCCAATGTCTGCAAAATATATACAAGTACACAACAATAATTAGACAATTTAATTACACAATTTAATAAAAACAAGTTAAAGAACATGTTAGAATAAATATAAATAAAACAATAATATTACCTCTATCATCTGGCGACTCATCAGAAGTGAAGAGGATATTGGGACACCCTCGCCAATCTAGTCCAACATAAGGACATGGGACCATAATGAAGGGATGCAGCCCGCCAACACTGGTTATTAAGTTCAGCGAATCATGTGATATCCTCGTTGGAAACATAGTGTCTCCCCTATTGGGAATCATCTGCCCCCACATGCGCATCCGGGCCTCGAACATCGGCTTACGAGGTTGTTGAACAAAACTAGGTCTCATCTCTGGAAACCTCTCAAAAAATAAACAAAACAGCTCTGAAGCAAAAGGGAAGTTGACCCTCCCTTGTGCATGAGCACGACATCTATCTAAGGCCGTAAAAAACTGTCGCAAAAAAATGGCAGACCACCTGACAAGTTGTGGCTGTTGTACTAAAGAATCAACGTAATATAAAAGCGAGCAACTAATGCATTGCCCGTCACTGGTGTTGTGCGAAATAATCGAAGCGATAATAGAGAGGCACTGCACGTCCTATATACCAAAAGCACCTATACGTAACTAACCTCCAAGTACCTGAAACTCTGAAGGAGACAGTACATGTGCTCCAATGTATCTCTGGGAGTAAACTAACTGACTCCCTGCTACACAACCAGATGGCACTTGGGAATGAGGGATAATCCACCCCTCTCCTCGATAGTCCTGTAATAAAATAAATTTCCTCCTTAGTGGGTGTGTACCACTGGTCAGGACCAACCTGAAAATCCTGTCGGTGGGCATTCCACCTGCCGATAAGATGTCTCAAAAGCACACTATGGGCCTCTAGGCCGGAAATAGCCTCCTCATAGAACTTGAGGAGGCCTACCTGCATAAGGATCTCTCGGGTATCTGCAGTAATAGGGCAAGGGCATCCATCTCTCTCCCTCTCTCTCGCCTCCCATTGTCGAATCATGTCATATTGTTCTGCTTGTTGTTGCTATTGTTGCTCCTGTTCTCTCTGAATCATTGCCATATTAAATTTATTTATTTATTTATTTATTTTTATTTTATTTATTTATTTTTTATTTTATTTTTATTTATTTATTTTTTATTTTTTATTTTTTAAATTAAAACATATATATATATATATATATATATATATATATATATATATATATTTTTGAAAAAAAAACAAACATACAAGTCGGTGCTCCATAAACACAGTCACGCACCGGTGCCGATGTGTCCTAATATTTTAGCGCATTGTCCCTGGGGCCCCTAATGAAACAGACCACACCGGATTCGATGCAGATGTCTATTTTTCAAGCACCGTGGACTGTATATAATTCAGAATAGCGGTGCGTTGATTGAAATATACGCCTCGGCGTGTATAGTCGTGTCAGCGCATCAACTTCATGAAAATGACATAGTTGACGGTGCGATCTTTTACCTGGCCGCATCCTTGACCCTCTCGGAATGCAAAATGTGATGCGCTCACATAAACCGGGGCGGAAAATGAAGTCAACGCACCGCACTGTGATTGTGGGGTCAACGGTGCGCCTGGATAAATGAGCGCACCGCCTTTTTTCTTTTTTCTTTTTAGTTTAAAATTATTCGGGGTGCCTTCCGGCACCACCCCGAAAACGGTGCGGTTACCATTAGCACCGGTAGCGGTGCTACCTGTAAATTTTACAGGTATAACTGCTATCTGGTGCGAACCAAATAGCTCGAGCGCACCGCGCGACAATTTTTTTTTTTTGGGTCTTTTTTAATGGTTATTTTTAAGTTTATTTCAATTTCTAATCCGCTAAAAGGCTTAATTATAGAAAAACTAGAAAAATACCTGTACATTTCACCGTCGAGGAGGCATATTGGTTGTAATATTTGGAAAATAAAATTTGCCCACTATTTTTCAAAATGCAAGCTAGAGATTGGTGGCCAATGCAGAGCAGCAGTGCATGCAATGGGTGAAATGAGAGCACCGATGTCAGGGCGGCTCAGAAATAAGGAAATAGCACCAGGGCTTGAGAGCTCTGGAGCACTGAGGAAAGTGAATATTGAAGTTTTTTGGCCATAATTTTTTTTTTAATTAACCCTGTTTTGGTAAGCAGGGTTTTATAATCGCACCAGTGCGGTTAAATAAAACCGCACCAGGCGGTATCAATTTTGGCACGTTATTTATAATGTGTCGGGGCGTTTCCCTAACTGCACACTGGGATGTTTCAGTTTCGGCGTGAAAATTTGATGATGCACCGGGGCGGCGTAATGGTAAAGCACCGGTGCGTAATAGTCGTAAAGCACCGGTTTTTTAGTCTATATATTAACACTATTCCAGTGTGTGCGGTTTCTGGCGCACCAGTGCTCTTAGAGAAGAACGCACCGGCTCGTTTCTGTTTTGGCGCGGTGTTTTATGATGCACCAGCGCGGAAGAGTATTAACGCCCCGGTGAGTTACAGTAATTGGATGCCCCAGCAGTGTGTGTACTTTGCACACGTTGTCCGGTGTGCCAATGTTCGGTGTGCACCGGTGTGTTCTATGGTATCGTGTGCACCGGTAATTGATAGCTCAGGAGCACTGTGAAACTCAAAAATCCGGGTTTTTTGTCGTGTTTTTTTTTTTTTTTTTTTTTTTTTTAAACCCCTTATCAGTGCGCGTTGTTTACAGGCGCACCGATACTTTTTCTACAAACGCACCAGTCGGTTTGTGTTTTGGAGTGTTTTTTATGATGCACCAGTGCAGTTTCTGTCTACCGCACCAGGTGGTTTCGATGTTGGCGTTGTGTTTTATAATGCACCGATGCAGACGAGTTGTGAGGCACTGGTGCTCTATTATATTATGACACATCGAGCGAGTGTGTACGGAGTGCACGGTGTCCGGTGTGCCAATGATTTTGTCCGCACCGGTGCTTTCTTTTTTTGAGAGCACCGAGGTGAGTTTTAACTATAAGAGCACCGATAGGAAAACATCTGTAAAACCCTCCCCCCGCCAACCTCCTCTAGTGACCTCCGCTAGAAACGAGTGTATGGGGTATTTTTCTTTGTGGTTCCTCAAAAACATCCGCTAGAGGGTCTTTTCCTTGTAGTGTCTAAACCCAATCGTGATAGCTTCCTTGAAACTATTCTTCCAGATACACACCTTCCCATCAATGAATGCCACTTTGAAACCTTTGTCTTCCATGGTCGATATAGACCCAAGGTTCTTCTTCAAATTAGGTACATAAAGTACATCCTGCAAGCAGAGGACTTGACCTTGAGACAAGTGGAGGGTCACATTCCTTGTCCCTTTCACAGGATATGTGGCATTATCTCCAAGGATAATTTCCAGATTAGTATCCTTCTCAATCATATCAGAAAGTGCTTCCTTGAACCCAGTGATGTGCCTTGAGGCACCACTATCTAACAACTAGACATCCATAGTGTCAGGTGGAGATGCAGTAGAGAGGGCAGATACAAAAATGAATTCATTTCTTTTATCAACAACATTTGATTCCTTGTACCTGGAATTTCTCGACCTTTTGAAAGGTTGACCATTTTATCCAGAGGGAGCCTTCCTCTTTCCATTGAACCTGTTGTTCCTTTGATTTCCATTCCTCCAGTTGTTGTTGTCATCATCATCGGGATAATCCTTCTTGAAAGGGAATTCTCTAGCATAGTGACCTGGCTTATGACAAGTGTAACACTTGCCCTTCTTTCCTTAGGCCCCTGCTCTTCCTTTGTTCCTTGGACCACCAAAGTTCTTCTTCCTAGAATGAGCAACGAAGGCAACATTTCCTTCATTTTCATATTCCTTTATCCTTGTCTCTTCTTGTATGCATCTCGATAGTACTTCGTCAAAATCAGGTATCACATTGTTATTGAGAATGGTAGTGTTGAATACATGCCATTCGGATGAGAGACCTCCAAGTGCGGTGATAACCTCCTCTCGATCAACTATTGTTTCCTCAATAGACAACAGATTATTCCTTATCTCGGTCAACTTCAAAAAATATGATTGAACAGACTCATCCCTGCCTTTCTTTAGATTCTTCAATTGGCTCTTGAAGAATATGAATTGATTCGCATTGTTGGCCTTGAACATGTTGACCAACTTATCATACATCTCCTTGGATGTGCCCAACTCAGAGATGTAGGCAACCAGACTCTTATGAATAGAGTCCTTGATCATCAGCTTCGCTTTGATTTCTCCCTTCTTGTACTTTGTTTTGGCAACAACATTGTAGTGGATGGAGGCTCTTGAATTTTACCTAGTACACAGTCCATGACATCTTGGTCTTCCAACATAAGATCCAATTTCATCTTCTAGGCATGGAAGTCATCCTTCCCAGTCAATTTGTCATCAGCCCAAAAGTCATTGTAGTTTGAGGAACCCATGCTCTTCTTTGGTGATTCCTACAAACTAGGGCTTTGTTTTCATCTCAGCTCTGATTCCATGTAAATTTTCGTAGATGTTCTATGCTTGATGCAACTTTACTTTTTATCCCAATATCAGTCAGCAATCACATAAACAATAAAGTAAAATGCCGATAGAACATACCAGTAGATCGACAGAAGACAAGCCAGAAATATATAAGTGTGTTGGTGCGTTACAGCGATCAACATGATGCTTCAACCAACAATGTCTCAATATGGTCAGCCAACTAGTAGTGTCACACAACCCTCTACGACAACCAAAACATACAACCCAAAAGTCAACAATGTCAGTCAACGATCAACGCAAATAGTAGCAACAGCTAGGTCAACGTCAAAGTCAATGTACAACCTTGGGAATAGTGCCAAAAATGCGGATTTAGAAAATCGAAATTTAGGGAGAGTTTCAGGTCCGTTTGACCTTGCATTGATCAAAGTCAATGCTGGTCAAAGCTACTGCAGAAACCCTAGGCCGAAAACAGAAATATGCTGCTGCTGAAATTTTCCCACGTGTGAAGAGAAAAACCTCTAAGGTGATCGAACCAATCATATGAGGAGAGAGAAATGCGTGAGATGAGATGATTGAAAATGTCTTGCAACGTTGACCAATATATATCCATCAGTGAGGGTGTGTGACACAGCTACTAGGGCACAAAACCTTAAGGCTGACCTACACATATTTTGAATAAATTCAAAATAAATGTTCTGCTCATCGGATTAAGATGATCTTGAGATCGATCTTGCACCTCTCCGAAAGAGGAGTCCAATAAAAATATTGGCATATTCATCTTGGCATCACAACATGGTGTTTGGACCTAGTTTTCCAAAATTAACAGCTTTCCCTATTTGAATCATCGACTATGTTCCAGTTGTCAAGTTATCTAAGAATATTAGATAACATGGAGACTCATCGTTGGTCAAGAACGAAAATTGGAGAGAAATTAGATAGAATGAAGAGCATGTGAATGAAACAAAACATCAAATGCATGAATAAGTGGGGTATTAGCATAAGTGAATGTCCAAAGGGAAAAAGGAAAAAGGCAAAAGGAATACTATATCAAACATTTCAATCATGCATATGATCATACACAAAATACTTATATAGGAACGGAAAGCGAAATTGTTAATCCCTCAAATAAGAACTAGTTCCCATGAAACCAGAACATGGATGACACCTAAATAGGACCGAGCAGACAAAAGGTGTAGTTATTACGCTCAAGAAGTGGGAAAAAGGCAAAAGAAATACGATATCAAACATTTCAATTATGCATATAATCATACACAAAATACCTATATAGGAAAGGAAAGCAAAAATGTTAATCCCTCAAATAAGAACTAGTCCACATGAAACCAGAAGATGGATGACACCTAAAGAGGACCTAACAGACAAAAGGTGTAGTTATTACACTCTAAGAAGTGGTAGAGACCAAATGACATTACATCATGGAACATAGAATGTGTAGTTATTACACTCAAGAAGTGGTAGAGACCAAATAACATTACATCATGGAATGTTCATCTTACAAGGATATCTAGATCAATTATATTAAGACACTAAAAGTGAACGACTTGAGTAATTTGTTTGAAGGAGAGAACATAATAAGAATTGCAGATTTCCTAGTCAAAATACACAGTAGAAGATCCAAGATGCAAAACAAAAAGAAACTTAAAAGGCTTTTATTTTTTGACTACCCATAAGTCCCATAAGTTGCTTGGCCTTGTGGATCTGATTAAAATGTTCTATTCTATTCTATTTCCAAATGTTTCTGATTTCCTCGAACAATTTCTGGATTTTTTTTAAAGGCTGGAACTGCTGCCTTGTTTGTTTTGGGAAACCATGAAGGTAATTTTTCAGCGATTTTATTTAAAAATGAAAAAACTTCAAAAACGGATTACCCTAACCCCTAGGGAAACCATTCTAAAGCACGTAATGTTGTAAAACAAAACAAAAAATCTTTTCATGAGAGGTGGGGCGAGTAACATAAAACAATTTTTTCACAACAGAGGAATGATCTCTTCACAAACTTTTAGCGTTAATTTTAGAAGATTTTATTTAGGAAGAGGGATTTGAGAAGTGATGTGGCAGCAAGGCACATGTTCAAGACTCTGAGTATTAATTTCTAGTGACAAGCCCTAGGAATTATTGAGGTTACATTATGAAAACAAAGTTTAAGATGATTTTGAGGTCTGTTCACAAATCCAAGATGTAGCAACTATATGACACCATTCGATGATGAAAATCTAAAACAGATGATAATATCTGGTTTATGAAAATAGTTAATTTGGAATCTCTTGTAAATTATCATGGTAATGAAATTTAAAATGTTGTTAGAGTGCGACATTTGAAGGGTTGAACATTTTCAACATTTGTATAGAGAAGATTAAAAGGGTTTGTTGAAAGATAGGGGAAAGATTAGCCTTTTAGTCCATAATTCGATGTGAATTAAATAATATTTCTCTTAATCTGAGAAAGATTAGTCGATTTATTTTATTTTTATATTTTATTATGCAACGTCGCACTATAACACATTAGGTTTTAATTGACTTTATATTACTAATTTGCTTTATTTTATTTTTATTTTTAACATAATAGTTTAATAATTAAATTTTTCAATTATTTAATAGTATTTAAATATATTTTCTCAAATATTGTTGGTTAACATTATTAACATCTTATTTCTTAATCATAGCATTGTTCTTTTCCGGGTGGTACTACTATAATAGTTGATAAAAAGTATAGTTCAATAATACTATAATAGGCCGGTACAAAAGCGTATAGTTCAATAGCTTTGGTGCGTGATGTGGGATTCGTCTCGTATTAAACATTTAAGTCCTAGTCCTAAATATATTTCACTCTTTTTTTGCTCACTGATTTACGACATCTTTCAATGTAACATGTAACTCTACAACTTAGCCTTTAAAAAAAAAAAAAAAAAATTACATACATACATGTATATCAACATTACCGTTATGAAAATATGAACATTAATATCATAAGAGGTTCCATATGGTGTCATACATTTCATATCAATAAAAAATGATGATATGAATAGTTACATCTTAGCACTAAGATATAAGACCATGGGTATACATTAGAGTTTTTTTAATAAATTAAACATCGATGTTATATGCAGATACCTCTTAACACTAAATTATAAGATTTTGGATATACATTAAGGTTTTGGAAGTAATGTGTGTGACAACTCAGACATATTATGATGGATTAAATGTCGACCACCACAGTTGTTCAATCTGTAAGAATGCGGTACACTTGATCTTGGTGAACACACCTGGCACGAGATTGTCGTTTGGAGTCCCAATGTAAGTCTGCCCTGAATGATCTAAGCTCTTCATTCATTCTCATTGGATGGTGGCAATGGCATCGTATTTTTTTGTTGGCACTCCTCGATGATCCCGCGTTGGTCATCCAATCGTCCATCTCACTGGACGGTGGATATTGTGCAGGTGAGGTTTTATCCTAACCAAGTCTGTGATTTCGGAGTTCCACCGCCATTTGCAATCTTGGTTCTGCTGCGTTGTCAGTTCTAGCGTTTCGACTGGGGCTTTCTCAGGTTACTATGATGGAGTGTTATAATTTTTTGTTGGTTCTCTTCCGCATTACCTTGCCGATGTATTCTGCAATAGGATGGTCCCAATGGACGAATTCAACCTCCATTTATCCTAACAGGTATCAAGCTTACTTGTATGTTTGTATTTTCTGTGTTTCTTTCAAGAGGGTTATCTAGTTTTCAAGTTTTTCTCATGTCAGAACCTGTCTCCACCGATGTTTTTCCATACTAGGTTCTTCCATGGGGTCCTCGCAAGGTTTTGTTGTTGGATAACATATTTTCACGCCCGAATTAGTACAGGTAAGCATCTGGTCTATTTATTCCATGTATTCTTTTCTAGTTGATTAGTTTTCCGCAATCTTGCATACCAAGCGGTGCTTAGTCCTTACAGGTCGTTCGCCTCTATTCTCAACTCTTTCTACCATCTCACAGAGTCAGTCAAGTTTTTCTCTTGGCTAGAAATGTCGTCTCCTAATTTTGGCAGTGAATAGCACAATTTTATTGTTTAATGCTTGTGAGGTTTTTAATGAGAATGGGCCATTCGTTAAAGTTGTAATTTTTACGAAATATGTCTGTATAGGGTTTGACAGTAGGCTAGTCACCCGTGAACATTACGAGCCATCCAGGCAGTCTCCAGGTTGCCTTTGCTGGACATCATACAAACATTTTACTGTTGTGTTGTTTTTAAATTAAGCCACTCGTCTTTCCCATTAGCAAAGTTTATGTAAAAATTATAAATTCATGGATTGTTGTTTCACAAATCTCAATCATTTTCTTCAGGTGAGATTGGAATATTTTCCAGTGGTGTTGTGATTATGAAAATGTTGTTGATATTCCTTTTCTTCTGTTTGTTTTAAAATAATGTGGGAATACATGCACAATATTACAAATCACTTCAATTTTGTCTCTACAACAATACATTTTCTTTGTCTTTTCGAATGAATAATATACCTGCATGTATGGTTTTAATTAGACAGTCTACTCCTGAAATTACCTCTTTACTTCAGGCCCTAGTTTGGACTCAAATATTTAACTTTTGGGTCAACACGGGGTATATAATTGTCAGGTTGATGGCTTTGTTAATAAAGATTAGTTTCTTCTATCTTATTTTTGTTTGGTTGCTGATGTGTTTAGTAGTTTAAGCTTCTTTCAATATGGTTAGCATGCGTTCACTTGTCCCTTGGTAAGTTTCTTTCTGACCTCATATAAAACAAAAATTTAATCTGAGGTAGTTACATAGTTTTGGCCTTGTTGGTTGGGAACCCCAGGTAATCCAGAGTTAAGGACAAATTTTTGAACATCGTCACTAATCTTTGTCTCCTTTATTGGTTTCACTAGGCATTCACACCCAACCCAGTGATTGCATGCACAATAATTTTCTAGGGACAAGGTTCTTTTGACACACTATTTATTTTTCTACATTTTAAAGTAGAACTATAATGAAATCACAGATCTATCCTTTCTAGTTATATAAATATTCTATCACAGAATTCAATCACATATTTGTACTTTTCTGTTGAGCAAGACAGTTTAACAAGGAAACTGTGTTTATGTTCAATTAAGGAACCTTAAAAAAAAGATTGTATTTACATACCTGTTTGTGTTTTTCATTCAGTTAAGCAATTTAACGAAGAAACTACAGAGAACACATTTCTATACTTACCTATTTTCACGTTAACAATTCCTAACGAGCTTGGCTAACCTCCCAACCATGAGAAAGACGAACACACTCACTTCTCCCCACCGAGCTCTGGTGCTGAGCAATTCACAAGTTGCTACATAGTTCCACCTTGGCAACGAGACTTCAATCCAACCTCTGGGGTTATATAGAGATTACTCAATTGGTTCACCCAGTCCAGCTCAAGAGTTCTCATAGGCAGCATCCTACCTCCAATAGACTTATGTATTTTGTCGATTCTAAGACCATTTTTCTCTACGGAGAATTGATGAAGAAAAAACCAATTCTTTCCCTCTCCCGTTTCCTTTAAATCTACATGAAATTAGTTATAACTACGCAATTGTCTCAACTACTTAGGGCTCCACTTTATTACCCGAGATAACTCTTTCTTTTATTAAAATAAACCAAAAAATGTGAAATTTACTAATACGGTACATTGTCTTTGGACTCCCCGAGATCTAACAAATTAATCTTATGTTAAATACAGAATCCTTGCACTTAATTCTTTGCGGAAATTAAATCACCAATTGCAAACACATGAAGAAAATAAATCGCACATAAACACAATTGTTTAACAGGAAAGCTTAAAGCTAAAAACCCCAACTATTATATATTATGTATATAAATGGAATCATGTAAAAATCTCATACAAAGCTTAGTACATCAAGCTCTTAGTACAATATAGAATTGCGACACACTGTGATGCAGAAATTGGCATACCTATGCACCAATTTCTTGCCTCTGACATTTGCCTCTTACACAATCCTTCTTTGAAGAGGCAACAGACAATTCAAATTGGCTATGCCTTATTTTTAATACTGTTGCATCTTCGACATGTGTTAGATGCATTGAATGCATCACTATAATCACAATATATAGTCCATCTCACCCTTTCCCCTATCTCTCCACTAGGTCTCCACTGGAACTGACATGCAAATAGTTAACTACTGTATTTGTTCAGTTGCAAGTGAGTCTCTAGTTATAAATTAATTAAATAATTAATTCACTAAATTCTCACTAGTGTATCTTCATTTATAACTAGATACAACTACTGCAGCCAGGTTGCTCACTTGGCAGGTTAAGCTAGCTAACAGCTCTGATAACTACTCTTCCAACTCCGTCATAACTTTTCCACTTCAGTTCTAACTGAGTCCTCCATGCATGAACTCCAGTAAACCCTTAGGAATTGCGTAATTCTTTCATCCCACTAATTTGACACATCTGTATATTGAAATTAAGTGCTCCAAGAGAATAAGTTGTTGTTTAGAGTGTGATTGTTATTAAGGGCTAATAATAACCGACATGCATCTATTTTTAGATCGACGATCCATAAATAGACTTTGCCCAATCTTCTAAAAATAGAATTTCATCTATTTTTCACATTTGACCAACCATCTACAAATAGCATCTTGCAACTTATAGAATATGCTCACCATGTCTAAAAATATACATACACCTAAAAATAGCCTGCGGGCCCCACTTAGTGAAGGTGCTTACTTTTCACTAAGCTCATCATCTTGTTGAATCTCAACACTCCTTCTCAACAAGATAGGGAATTGTTGAATTCAACAAGAGTGAGCTTAGTGAAAATTAAAATACTAGTGGTACTGAAATTATTTTTTTAACAAAATCTATTTTTGCCCAGACTATGCTATTTTTAGACATATGGATCATATTCTATGAGTTGGGGGATGCTATTTGTGGATGGTTGGTCAAGTTGGAAAAATAGATGGACTTCTATTTTTAGACATATTGGGCGGAATCTATTTTTAGATTGCCAGTCTAAAAATAGATATATCGAATATTATTAGCTCTTAATAATATTTGGACTCTAAACATTATCTTATTCTCTTGGAGCACTTCAGTTAAGTGCACAGATGTGGCACAGTAGCTGACAGAAGGAATTACGCTATTCCTGAGGGTTTACTGGAGCTAATGCATGGAGACTTCAGTTAGAACTCATGTGACAGAGTTTGGTGGAGTTATAGAAGTAGTTGGTGGAGTTGTATTTAGTTTAACTCAGTTAGACTCAGTTGAGCTAGTTGTATCTAGTCTAACTCATTGATACACTAGTGAGAGTGGTGTGAATTAATTAGTTAATTAATTCACTAAATAATAACTCATTAATCAACTAAAGAATACATCAGTTAACTACAGTGCATGGAAGTTTCAGTGGAGACCAGTGGAGAGGTAGGTGAAAGAGCAAGTGTGACTATAAGTTGTGACTATAGTGATGCATTGATTGCATCCAACACTCAGTGGAGATGCCAACGAGGATTGCGTGAGAAAGGCTGGGGAAATTCGAGTTCATTCAGAGCCATTCTTCATCGGGGATTGCGCAGTAGAGGCAGGCTAGCAGGTGGCAAAGATCAGTGCATGGATTTGCAAGATCGAGCCTGATTAGTGTGTAGCGATTGTATTGTACTGAGAGCTTGATATGATTAGCTTTGTATGAGGATTGTTACATGATCTCTATGACATATATTATATACATATAGTTGGGGCTTTTAGCTTCAGGCTTTCCCGTTAAACATCTGTGTTAATGTGTGTGAATTTTTATGGTTTCATGTGTGCATTGCAATTGATTTAATTTCTGCATGTGATGATCAATGGTGGAATAGATTATGTATTGTGCATGAAGTTAAAATAGTGTGTGATCAGGAGAATCTTGGATATATAAAACATAAGTTATATAATTTCTACATGGTATCGGAGCGATATTGATCAGAGCAGATTGCAATTATTGAAGCAGTTGAGTTTTGTGCTGGTGGAATTTGAATTTGCTGCAGTGTTTTCTTGGTGTCAAAGTTGAGCGTTCATTGAAATGTCTTTCAACAGATTGCGATTGGAGTATGCCCTTGATGGTATCTCGAATTATATTTCATGGAAGGACAAGATGGAGGTGGTGCTGGATGATAATGGGTTAAAGGAGTTCATAGATGCTGAAATTCCAAAACCTTCTTCTAGCGATGCAACCGCACTTGACGCATGGCAAAAGAAGACATCAAAATGTCGAAGGATTCTGTTGGAAGGTGTGAAGGATCACATAGTGTCCAACTTTCACAGTAAAGCTTCTCCATTCTTAATGTGGAAAGATTTGACAGACTTGTTCTAAAGCATAAGCGACCAGAGGAATTTGGCACTTAAAGACAAGCTCAGAAAAATAAAAATGAAGAAAGGCGACAATATACCAAAATACCTCATGAAGTTCATCCACTGCAAGGATAAGCTAGGAAGTGTGGGGGTTACTATTGATGAAGAAGACTTGGTGAGCTTGGCTCTCCTTGGACTTCCGAAGAGTTGGCATAGCTACGAGGACTCTGTCAATGGTCGGGAGAAACTTCCAGGATGGGAGTGACTTTGGTCGAATCTTGTGCAGGAGGAGATAAGGCGGGGTACCAGGGATGGATCTTCATCGAAGAATGAAGATGAAGAAAATTGCGCTTTGGTTGCCAAAGCAAGGAAAGGAAGGGAAAGAAAAATCCTTCTCAATCCGGTGTGAAAGGAAAGAAGCAGGACTTGTCCAAGGTGAAGTGCTTTCACTGTCACCAACATGGAAATTACACCACTAATTGTATACAGAAGAAGAAAAATAAGCAGGCTGCTGGATTTGCAGCTAGAGAGGCCTTAGCCTCGCAGTTTGAGCTGGATTTTTCACTGATTGCATGCTTGGTTTCAAGTGTGATGGGATTAGTGTGGTTTCTTGACAGTGGTGCATCTTTCCATATGATCGGAGACAAAGATTTGTTTAGTGATCTAGATGAGAAGGATCTTGGAGTGCACATCGAGATGGGCGATGATGGTAGATACATTGCGACTGGTATTGGGACCATTTCCTTTGAGAGGGAGTCTGGAAAACCTTTCATCTTGAAGGATGTCATGCATGTTCCAGGATTGAAGAAGAATCTAATCTCTGTGGCGATGTTGGAAGACAAGGGTTATGATGTTGTTTTTAGCGAGGGAAAGGCTTTCCTACGTAGTAAAACAACTGGTGAAACCCGGAGGATAGGGATTCGAGTTAAGAACCTTTATCAATTGTAGGTAGATGGCTGCGCAACAATGGCAGGCAAAGCAGAAGGAGTGGTGAGCCGATATGAGGGCGAATTGTGGCACAAGAGATTGGGCCATCTTCACCATGGTGCTTTGAAATTTTTGCAGCAGATTTCTACCGGGCTTCCCAAGGGTACACTCGCGCAGTCAGATCAGTGCAAGGGATGTACTTTGGGAAAATTTGTGAAGACCACTTTTCATGAGAAGGATAGTCGTGCCACGACGATCCTTGAGAGAATTCACACAGACGTGTGTGGACCTTTCTCAGTAGCTTCGAAAGCAAAGCACAGCATAGATATTTGTCATGAATTTTCCTCAGAGGCCGATCTTTCATGCAGAAGAAGAGCAAGACATACTCAAAGTTCTGTGAGTTCAAGGCACTGGTTGAGAAAGAGTCAGGGAAGCAGGTGAAAGATCTAAGGAGCGATAATGGTGGTGAATACATCTCTCGCGAATTCAAAGACTTTTGTAGCGCAGAAGGAATTCAAAGAGAGCTCATAGCGCCTCATAACCCACAATAGATTGGGGTCGCGAAGAGAAAGAAAAGAACGATCGTGGGTGCTGCACGGGCGATGTTGCATGATCAGGGCCTTCCCATACACTTGTGGGCTAAATCATGCAACACTGCGGTTTATGTGCAAAACTGTTGTCCTCATAGAGTACTTGGCATGAGTACTCCCGAAGAGGCGTTTTCTGGTAAGAAGTCTGATATTTCTCATTTGAAGATTTTTGGCTCACCTGTTTACATTCTTGTGATGAAGGATGCCAGGAAGAAGCTGGAGCTGACCACAGAGGTTGGGATATTTTTGGGGTACACAGAAACACCCCACAATTATCGTGTGTATTTTCCAGACAGTCAGATGACTGTTGTGCGACAGGATATCAAATTTCATGAGGAGAAAGCCATGAGGTTGTCGCTTGAGAAGGAGCTACACTTGCATGCAGATGAGGAGCTACTTGTTCCTAAATATGAGCCTTAGGATGTGGATCAGCCACAAGAGGAGGTTCATGGAGTGGAAGAAACCACTCATGCAGCGCCAAACATCAGAGGGCAGAAGCACTACGTGGGTTTTAAGAGCTGACTTTAACCCTGATGCGCCGTTAATGTAGGAGCCCCTACATCACAACGCAGACAGAGACAATCACCTGACCGATTTACTGGATACATGGCTCCGATGAGCAAGTGTATCGTGATAAAACCATCCTCTTTCGAGGAAGCTGTGGAGGATCCCACATGGGTAGATGCCATGGTGGAAGAGTATGATTTGATTGTCAGAAACAGTGCATGGGAGATTGTCCCAAGGCTGGAAGGGAAATCAATGGTAGGTTCGAGATGGATCTGTCAGTGAAGTAAGGTCGCCGGGGCGGGAGCATTGAGGTAAAGGTAGTGATCTGTTCCGGTTTCTGCAGATTGAGGATGACATAGTACCTGCATTGTCTCATAGTATTTTCATGGCTTTATCTGCTCTTCTTAACGCAGATACACATTCACTACAGATGGATGTGAAGACTGTGGCAGTTTCTCAACAGAATGTTGAGCAGGGGAGAAGGTGTACATGAAAGGCCCTTAAGGATTCAAATCAACAACTATAGTCCTGATGTGTACAAGCTCAAAAGAGCGCTCTAGATGGGCTGAACAAGCACCTCGTGCTTCGGGTACATTCACCTGACAGACGCTTATTTTATTATTTCACTGTGAATGGATTTCACCAAGAGTGAGAAGGATCCTAATCCCATACCATTGTGGGTGGAGGGTAAGTTGTCGATCATTGTACTTTATGAGATATTTTTGATACTAACGGGTGATGAACTGTTAATACACTCATGCAAGGCAGATCTTGCAAAGGAGTTTGAGATGAAGGACTTGGGCCTCCTTCATTATTTCCTGGGATTGGAAATTTGGTAGCGGAAGGGTGGACTATTTGTGTCTCAAGGAAAGTATGCCTGGGAGATACTGGAGAAGTTTCACATGCAAGGCTGCAAGCCTATCGACACTCCTCTTTCTGGTGGTTGGAGGAAAGAGGATGCTACATCGGCAGAGGTAGTGGATGCCACTGTTTATCACAGTTGGTTGGTTCGCTCATGTATCTAGTCAATACACGACCGGAAATATGATATGCTGTTAACCAGATTTCATAAGCTATGGTTAAGCCTACCAAGCTTTTTTGGAAGGCAGGAAAGCATGTCCTGAGGTATCTCAGGGGCACATCGGGATATGGATTGTGGTACAGACAGTCGGATGAGTTGAAGCTGCATGGCTTCACGGATGCAGATTGGGCAGGGAGCCCAACGGATAGAAATAGCACATCTGGAGGGATATTCAGTATCAGGTCTACAACATTTTCTTGGTACAACATGAAATAGAGATCCGTGGCACTCAGTTCAGCGGAGGCCGAGTACATGGCAGCAAGTTTGGTTGCATGCGAGGCTATATGGATGAGGAAGATCCTGGTCGGGTTGTTCGGTTCACACTTAGATCCTACTGTGATATATTGTGATAATCAGATTTGCATTAAACTCTCAGTTAATCCAATATTTCATGATAGATCTAAACATATTGACATCCCGTACCATCATATCAAAGATTGTGTGAAGCGGAAGATCATGTTGCTTTCTTACATTCCTACGAAGGATCAGGATGTAGATATTCTGATGAAGGCGCTCACCAGGAGAAAATTTGAATACCATAGAGACAGGATCGGGGTGGTAGATAATCCATATCTTGTTGAGAGGGAGTGTTGAGATTCAACAAGATGATGAGCTTAGTGAAAAGAGTCGCCTTCACTAAGTGGGCCCGCAGGCTATTTTTGGCGCAAAGTCTATTTTTAGACATGTCGATCATATTCTATGAGTTGCAGGATGCTATTTGTGGATGGTTGGTCAAGTTGGAAAAATTGATGGACTTCTATTTTTAGACATATTGGGCAGAATCTATTTTTAGATTGCCAGTCTAAAAATAGATATGTCGAATATTATTAGCTCTTAATAATATTTGGACTCTAAACATTATCTTATTCTCTTGGAGCACTTCAGTTAAGTGCATAGATGTGGCACATTAGCTGATAGAAGGAATTACATTGTTCCTGAGGGTTTACTAGAGCTAATGCATGAGGACTTCAATTAGAACTCATGTGACAGAGTTTGGTGGAGTTATAGAAGTAGTTGGTGGAGTTGTATTTAGTTTAACTCAGTTAGACTCAGTTGAGCTAGTTGTATCTAGTCTAACTGATTGATACACTAGTGAGAGGGGTGTGAATTAATTAGTTAATTAATTCACTAAATAATAACTCATTAATCAACTGAAGAATACATCAGTTAACTACAGTGCATGGCAGTTTCAGTGGAGACCAGTGGAGAGGTAAGTGAAAGAGCAAGTGTGACTATCAGTTGTGACTATAGTGATGCATTGATTGCATCCAACACTCAGTGGAGATGCCAATGAGGGATTGCGTGATTTGTTGGGAAATTCGAGCTCATTCGTAGCCATTATTCATCGTGTGATTGCGTAAGAGAGGCACAGCAGTGGCAGATTGGTGCAGTTTTTTCCAAGATCTGCCTGATTATAGCGATTGTATTGTACTGAGAGCTTGATATGATCAGCTTTGTATGAGGATTGTTACATGATCTCTATGACATATATTATATACAGATAGTTTGGGTTTTTCACTTTAGGCTTTCCCGTTAAACAACTGTGTTAATTTGTGTGAATTTTTATGTTTTCATGTGTGCATTGCAATTGATTTAATTTCCGCATGTGATGATCAATGGCAGAATAGATTTTTTATTGTGCATGAAGTTAAAATAGTGTGTGATCAGGAGAATCTTGGATATATAACACATAAGCTATATAATTTCTACAGGAATATCCTTCACCTCGATTCTGCCTCTATGGTATTTGAATTTGCTCCTGTTGAGCGCCTTTGTCAGAATATCTGCATCTCGATCTTCCGTAGGAATGTACTGAAGCAACATGATCTTCCGTTGCACACAATCTCTGATATGATGATACCAGATATCTATATGCTTAGATTTATCATGAAACATAGGATTAATCGAGAGTTTAATGCAACTCTGATTATCACAATGTATCACTGTAGGATCTAAATGAGAACGAACAAACCGACCAGGATATTCCTCATCTAGATAGCCTCACATGCAACTGGACTTGCTGCCATGTATTCTGCTTCCGCTGAAATAAGTGCCATGGACATTTGTTTCCTGTTGTGCTAAGAAACTGTTGTAGATCTGATACTGAAAACCCCTCTTGATGTGCTCTTTCTGTTCGTTGGGCTACCTGACCAATCTGCATCTGTGAAGCCATGCAACTTCACCTCATACATCTGTCTGTACCATAAGCCATACTCAGATGCACCCCTGAGATATCTCAAGACATGCTTTCCTACCTTCTAAAAGAGCTTGGTAGGCTTAATCATCGTTTGACTAAGCTGGTTCACCGCAGAGCATATGTTCAGTCTTGTATTAACTAAATACATGAGTGAACCCACCAACTGTCGATAAAGGCATCCACTACCTCTGTCGATGTAGCAACCTCTTTCCTCTAGTTTCATCGAAGAGGAGTATCCATGGGCTTGCAATCCTGCATGTGAAACTTACCAAGTATCTCTCAAGCATACTTGCTTTGAGACACAAATAGTTCACCTCCTCACTGCCATATTTCCAATCCAAGGAAATAATGAAGGAGGCCCAAATCCTTCATCTCAAACTCATTTGCAAGATCTGCCTTGCATGAGTGTATCAACTGCTCATCACCCATTAGCATTAAATCATCAACATAAAGAAAAATGATTAAAAGCTTACCCTCCACCACAATTTGGTACAGGTTTGCATCTGCCTCACTCTTGGTGAAGCCAAGTCCAGTGAAATACCTGTCGATCCGTGTGTACCAAGCACTGGGTGCTTGCTTCAGCCCATACATCACTCTTTTGAGTCTGCACACATGCACTCGCTGTTGAAGATCTCAAATCCTTCAGGCTGCTCAATGTACACTTCTTCCTCAATGATCCAATTAAGGAACGCAGTCTTCACATCCATCTGATGAATGTGCCAGCCCATCTACGCTGAGAGGGCAAGGATGGTCCTTATGGAAGAATACAGTGCGACATGTGCAAAGGTTTCTTCATAATCAATCCCCTCGATCTGTGAGAAGCCCCGGGCAACAAATCTTGCCTTATACTTCTCAACGCTCCCATCAGCAGCTTGCTTTACCCTATAGATCCATCTTGAACCTACCACTGATTTACCAACCGGCCTTGGAACAATCTCCCAAGCATTGTTTCTGACAATGGATTCATACTCCTCCACCATGGCATCTACCCATGTGGAATCCTGCTCTGCTTCCTCAAAGGAAGATGGCTTTGTCATGATACAATTGCTCATGAGAGCCATGTATCCAGTGAATTGGTCAGGTGACTGTCTCTGTCTACGCTATGAAGTTGGGATTCCTACATTCTGTGCTGCATCAAGCTTCAGTCCCTCAGTTTCTGTGGTACGCTTTCTGCCTGTTCTGATGTTTGGTTCTGCATGAGTGGACTCCTCCACTCCATGAATCTCCTCATGTGGCTGATCCACATCTAGAGGGTCATCTTTGGGAACAACAAGTTCCTCCTCTGCATGCAAGTGTAGCTCCCTCTCAAGCGACAACTTCATCGCTTTCACCTCATTGAATTTTATATCCCATCGCACCACAGTCATCCGACTGTTTGGAAAATACACACAATAATTATGGGGTGTTTCTATTTACCCCACAAATATCCAAACTTTTGCAGTAGGCTCCAGCTTCTTCCTGGCATCCTTTGTCACATGAATGTAAACATATGAGCCAAAAATATTCAAATAAGAAATATCAGGCTTCTTACCAGTAAAAGCTTCTTCGGGTGTACTCATGCCAAGTACTTTATGAGGACAACGGTTTTGCACATAAACCACAGTGTTGCATGCTTCCACCCACAAGTGCATCGGTAGGCCTTGGTCATGCAGCATAGCTCGTGCAACACCCACGATCGTTCTGTTCTTCCTCTCCAGGACCCAATTTTGCTGTGGGTTATGAGGCGCTATGAGTTCTCTTCGAATTCATTTTTTGCTACAGAAGTCTTTGAATTCGTTCAAGATATATTCACCACCATTATCGCTCCGCAGAGCCTTCACTTGCTTCCTCGACTCCTTCTCAACCAATGCTTTAAACTCACAGAACTTTGACAATGTTTTTCTCTTCTTCTACATGAAGAAGATCCAGCATCTACGAGAATATTCATCAACAAATATAACATAATACGTGTGTTTTGTTGTTGAAGCAACCGAGAAAGGTCCACACACGTCTGTGTGAATTCTCTCCAGGATCACCGAAGCACGGTTCTCCTTCTCATGAAAGGTGATCTTCACAAACTTACCCATAGTACATCCATTGCATTGATCTGACTGTGCAAGAGTACCCTTGGTAATTCCAATAGAAATTTGCTGCAAAATCTTCAAGGCGCCATGGTGAAGATGGCCCAATCTCCTGTGCCATAATTTGCCCTCATCCTGGCTCACCACTTCATCTGCTTTCCCCATCATTTGTAGCGCAGCCATCTACCTCCATCTTGTAGAGATTATTAACTCAAATCCCTATCCTCTTGGTTTGACCTGTTGTTTTATGTCGCAAGAAGGATTTTCCCTCGCTAAAAACAACATCATAACCTCTGTCCTCCAACATCGCGACCGAGACCAAGTTCTTCTTCAAACCTGGAACATGCATAACATCTTTCAACAGAAATGGTTTACCTTACTCCCTCTCAAAGGTAATGGTTCCAATGCCGGTCGCACTGTATATACCATCATTGCCCATCTCTATATGCATTTGGAGATATTTCTCCTCCAAGTCACTAAACAACTCCTTGTCTCCTGTCATGTGGAAGGAAGCATCACTATCAAGATACCACACTGATCCCATTGCGCTTGAAACCAAGCATGTGATCAAAGAGAAATCAAGTTCAAATTGTGAGGCTAAGGCCTCACCCGCTGCAGCTCTAGCAGTCTTCTTGTTCTTGTTTTTATGTGGGTAGTTAGTGGCGAGATGCCCATGTTCGTGATAGTGAAAACACTTCACTTTGGACAAATCTAGCTTCTTGCCTTTAGCCTCGGATTTTGGATGGGATTTATTCCCCTTCCCTTTCATTTATTTGGCAACCAAAGTGCAATTCTCTTCATCATCATTCTACGATGAAGAGCCATCCTTGGTACTTCGCCTTATCTCCTCCTGCACAAGATCCGACCAAAGTAGCTCCCAATCTGCCAATTTCTCTCGTCCATTGACAGAGTCTTGATAACTGTGCCAACTCTTTGGTATTCCAAGGAGAGCCAAGATCACCAAGTCATCATCCGCAACTGTGATTCCCACACTCCCTAGCTCATTTCTACATTGGACAAACTTTGTGAGATATTTTGGAATACTGTCGCCCTTCTCCATTTTGATTTTTCTGAGATTACCTTTCAGCACCAACTTCCTATGGTCGCTGCTGCTTTGGAAAAGATCTGTCAAAGCCTT
This sequence comes from Pinus albicaulis, assembly GCA_034641835.2. Classification (NCBI taxonomy): domain Eukaryota; kingdom Viridiplantae; phylum Streptophyta; class Pinopsida; order Pinales; family Pinaceae; genus Pinus; species Pinus albicaulis. Next base: position 66,039,885 of record CM076581.1, on the reverse strand, counting down.
CCACATTTCAAATGGAGTGGCTTTCCCGTGAAGGCTTGACCCAATATAGTCTTTCACACCTTCCAAAATAATTCTTCTTGTCTTCGCTACCTTCTTTTGCCATGCGTCAAGTACTGCAACATTGCTAGAAGTAGGCTTAGGAATATCGCTATCGATGAACTCCTTCAGGCCATTATCTTCAAGCACCGCCTCCATCCTCTCCTTCAAAGATATGTAGTTCGAGCTACCCTCAAGGGAATACTCCAACTGCAACCCATTGAAAGCCATTTCAATGAATACTCAACTGTTGCACCAAGAAATTTCTGCAGCAAATTCGAATTGTCCACCAACACAAAACTTAGCACTGCTTCACAATTGCAATCTCTAGTGATTAACACTGCTTCGATACCATGTAGAAATGTATTAATACTGATAGTATTACCGGACTCCCCTGATCTAACAAATTAATATTATGTTAAATACAGAATCCTTCCACTTAATTCTTTGCGGAAATTAAATCTCCAATTGCAAAACACATATGAAGCAAAATCAATCGCACATAAACACAATTGTTTAACGGGAAATATTAAATCTAAAAACCCCAACTATCATATATTATGTATCTCAATGGAATCATGTAATAATCTCATACAAATATTAGTACATCAAACTCTCAGTATAATAAAAAATCGTTACACACTGTCATGCAGAAATTTGCATATCTATGCACAATTTCTTACCTCCTGACAGCCTACCTCCACTGCGCAATCCCTGCTGAAGAAGACCTTTGAATTAATTCGAATTTGCATTGCCTTGACTGCGCAATCCTCAGTGGCATCTCCAATGTGTGTCAGATGCATTGAATTCATCACTATAGTCACAACAGATAGTCCATCTCACCCTTTCACCTATCTCTCCACTGGGTCTCCACTGGAACTGACATGCAAATAGTTAACTATTGTATTTGTTCAGTTGCAAGTGAGTCTCTAGTTATGAATTAATTAAATAATTAATTCGCTAAACTCTCACTAGTGTATCTTCAGTTAGAACTAGATACAACTAGCACAACTGAGTTTAACTCACTTAACTGAGTTAAGCTAAATAACAACTCCCATAACTACTCTTCCAACTCTGTCATAACTCTGCCACTTCAGTTCTAAGTGAGTCCTCCATGCATGAGTCACCAACCACCCTAGGAATTGTGTAATTCATTCAGCCCACTGATTTTCAAAATATGTTCACTGAAATAAAGTGCTTCGAGAGAATAAGTTGATATTTATTGTCGGATTATTATTAAGGGCTAATAATAATCGACATGCATCTATTTTTATATTAGCGATTTATAAATAGACTTCGTCCAATCTTCTAAAAATAGAATCTCATCTATTTTCACATTTGACCAACCATCTACAAATAGCATCCCGCAACTTATAGATTATGCTCACCATGTCTAAAAATAGACATACACCTAAAAATAGCCCGCGGGCCCCACTTAGTGAAGGTGCTTAATTTTCACTAAGCTTACCATCTTGTTGAATCTAAACAAAAAATAATCTTTATATTAAAAATAAAATGTTATGAAATATTCTCATTTTTGTTTGTATTTAAAAATAAAATAGTTACCACAGTAAATCTAAGTAACCGATAGTTTCTAAACTACAGGAGGGTTACAAATTCCCCCTCTCAACGTAACACCGTCCTTGGTGTTCATTCCATGGTATGGAATAGATTAGAGTCAACTTGTTTCATAAGCTCTTCATCTCCCCATGTGGCCTCTTCTGGGCTGAAGTGCATCCACTGCACCTTAACCTGGGTGACCACTCGCCTCCGTAGTGTGGCTTCTCTCTTGCCAATAATACACAGGGGTTCTACCCTGAATTCTCCGTCCGACTCGTCCTGCCAATAATTACAGAGATTATCAAGACATATTCTTGTAATTAGACATATCTATCTTTTATAAAGAACTTGGTACACCAACCTGTACATCTTGCCACTTAATTATATGTCGGGGGTCATATACGTATTTATTTTACAGAGAAACGTGGAACACATTATGGATTTTTATGTAACTATGAAGGGCCAACTGATAGGCTAATAGACCCACCCTTTCCAACACTTGGAGGGGTACGCAGTAGCGAGGTGCCAAATTAGCACAACCATTCCACTAGAAGGTGCTTTTTCTGGGTTTGATCCTTCAGTAAAAGTGATCTCCCACTTGGAACTCTTTATGAGTTATTCTCTTGTCTGTATAAGTATTCTGTCTGTTCTGGGAATCTTGTAGATTTTTCCAAATCATTTTAACTCCCTGCTCCTTCTCTCTGTGCATATTTGGACCCAAAATCATTTTTTCCTCTAGACTGCTCCAATTGGCGGGTGTTCTACACTTTCTGCCATACAAAACTTCATAGGGACACATTTTAAGCGACTCATGGTAGATATTGTTATAGGAAAACTCTACCAGATGGAGATAGTCTACCCATTTAGTAGGCTGATTCATTACATACATTTACAACATGTCCTCCTGTACTTGATTTACTCACTTTGTTTGACCATATTTCTGAGGATGATAAGCAGTGCTAAAATGTATTTGAGTGCCCAATCCATTAAAGAGGTATTTCCTGAAAGCAGAGGTAAACTTCACATCTTGTTCGAAGATGACTACTTTGGGTATTTCGTGCAATATAAAAATATCCCTCATAAAAATGTATGTTATATCCAATAGTTTGTAGGTGGATTTTACCAGTATAAAGTGAGAAATATTTCTCAGTTTTTCCACCACCACCATAATGGAATCATGCTGCTTCTTGGTCTTTGGTAGTCCAGTTATAAATTCTAGCGTGATCGTTTCCCATTTCCACTATGGGATGGGAAGGGGGTTTAAAAAACCTGTAGGGTGCTAGTGCTCAGCTTTTACTTTCTGACATTCCAATCATTTCGATAGATATTTTGTGATATCTTTACGCATTCCTGGCCAAAAATATTCCTTCTTCAAAGTGGAAGAGAATTTCTGATATCTCGGATGAGCTGCGTAAGGAATACGGTGATGCTCATCCAGTAATAAGTGTTTAATTGGTGCTTGATTAGGGACATAAATCATTCCTTTGTAGTTTAATTGACCTCGGTCATTAATTTCATACTCATGGCTTTTACCCATTTTCTGTAACTATTGAGTGTGCTGCCATAGATGTTGGTATTCTGGTTCTTCATGAGCGGCCTCTGCAAGTTGTCCTGACACATCAAATGCAAGGTGGTGAAATTGAATTTCGTACACACACTGTATCTTCCTACTTAAGGCATCCGCTACACGATTTTCTTTGCCCTTCAAGTGCTTTATATCGAAATCGAGCTCGCTCAAAAAGGCATTCCATCTGGCTTGTTTAGCATTTAGCATTGGCTGACTAAAGAAGCTGGTCAGACTACTGTGATCTGTTAGCAGTAGAAAAAATTTCCCCAAAAAATAATGATGCCACATATTTAATGCATGAATTACTATTGTGAGTTACAAATCATAAGCTGAGCATTTTTTTTCATGATCCTTTAGCGCGCGGGACTCATATGCCACTACCTTATCTTCTTGCGTAAGAACTCCTCCCACTCCTTCTTGACGTGCGTCAGTACACACCACAAAATCCTTTCCGGATCTGCCACCTTCAAAATTGGGACTGAGGTTAGCAGTTTTTTTAGTTGTTCAAATCTTTGTTGGAATTATGTTGTCCATCTAAAAGCCCTCCCCTTCTTTTGTAGGGAAGTTATGGGATACACGATTTTAAAGAAGTTCTTGATAAAACGGCGGTAGTAACCTGCCAAACCAATGAATGATCTTATATCAACAACATTTTTAGGAACAATCCACTCCATAGTTGTTCGGATCTTTTCAGGGTCCACAACTATTTGTTCAACTGATATTACATGCCCCAAATACTGAATCCGGTCCTTGAAGAAGTCACACTTGTTGTATTTGGCGTAAAATTGATTCTCCCTTAAGGTTTGTAACACTATTTTGAGGTGTTTTTCATGTTCTTCCTGATTTTTAGAGTAAATCAAATATCACCAATAAATATAAGCACAAAACTGTCTAGATAAGGCTAAAATATGCCATGAATCAGACTCATAAAAGGTTGCAGAAGCATTGGTAAGGCCAAATGGAGGTACCAAAAAATCGTAGTGACCATAATGAGTTTGGAAAGCAGTCTTACAGATATTCTCATCCTTGATCCGTCTTTGATGATATCATGATCGAAGATCAATTTTTGAGAATACACTTGCTCCAAGACCTTGATCAAACACATCGTCTGTTCGTGGCAGCGGGTATTTGTTTTTAATAGTTAATTTATTTAGTTGGCGGTAATCGATACATAATCACATGGTCCCATATTTCTTACGCACAAATAATAACAGGGCTCCCCAGGGGGACACACTCAAACATATATATCCTTTCTCAAGCAGCTCCTGCAGTTGCATTTTGAGCTCTATTAATTCAGGTACACTCATTCGGTAGAGAGTCCTTGATACAAGGGCTACTCCTAGAATTAGTTCAATTGTAAATTCAATATCCCTCTTGGGTGGTAATCCAAGAATTGACTATGTAAATACATCAACAAAGTCTTGGATAATTGGCAAGTTTTCAAGTAGTTGTTTTGTCCTTCGAGTTTGTATATCCAACCTACACATCATAAATTTGGAAACACTTCTGAATACACTTTCCTAATTGATTGGCTGACAGTTTTATGTCTTTATTAATACCTTGCAACTTCTGCCTCACTTCTTCATTGGTGAGAAAGATGACACTCTTTTCCTTGCAGTCCACCACAGATGAATGAATTTCCAGCCAATCCATTCTAATCAATACGTCGTATGAACCCAAGGGAAGCATGTTGAGATACACATGAATATGCTGTCCTCACACTTCAATTAAATAGTTTTATGTTTTTGCAGTTACCCACTACTTGGCATCAGTAGCCAACTAGACCAACCAAGATTTTTGGAATTTAAGGCTGAGTAGCTGACATAGTTCTATAACTTTCGGGTGGATATAACTTAAGATAGCACCAGGATCAACTAAAATAGAGACATGCTCGTTAGCAATATTTCCTTCACACTCTATCAATGAGACTTGGTACTCCGCCTGTCGGTCTTCTAATGTTGTGTTAATTCAAGGTATACTCCTTGCTACATCTCCCACAGTCGAAGCCTCTTACACATTAGATGCTTGCTCAATTCTTTCTTTGTGTAGCTAGTTCTGGTAATAATGTGCTTCGCCGCAACCCCATCACTGTAAGGGAGGTTTGGGCACCTGCCCAGGTTCTATTTTGCTGGTTGCTTCTGCAGTTCTATCCCCTGGCTTCAACTTCGCCTTCCACTATGATTTCTCCAACCCTCGATTTATTGAACCCCTCTGTGCATTTTTAGGGGTTGACTTCAAATTTCTGAAATTTTGGGAGCTCCTTGGTGCTTTCTTCCGGTTCCAGCTTTTTCCAGAGTCCCTCTACTTGGTTTTCTAGTAGCACATTCGCACCTTCTTAATTGCCTCATCCATTGTTTTAGAGATGTGAAATTCAATCCTTTCTTTCATAAATGTGGGTAAACTACTCAAGAATCTCTGCACCTTAGCCCTTTCCTCATGTAAATAGGGTACATACATCAATAAAGAAATAAAATTGGTAATGAACTCGTCCATAGTTAGCTGTACCAAGTGTAAGTCATGGAATTCCCTGGATTTCTCATCATAGAAATGCTCTGTCAACAAATTATTCTTGAATTATTTTTGGAAATCTTCCCAATTAATTCTTTGTTCATCAACCTTTTGCACAATATTTACCTCCTCTCACCACTAAGTGTCCTTTCCCCGTAATTGGTAGATTTCCAATCAAGCTTTGAGGCTACTATTATAGTCATACACCCGAAAGTATTTATTCATTTCAATAATCCAGGCTTCAGCTGCCTCCTCCTTTTCTCCATCATAGGTTGGTGGCATGGTTTTCCGGAACTCTCCTTGTAGTTCTGTTCACTATTTCTTTGTCATTACTGGATCTTGGGCATTATTTTACTCTTCCTCATATTCACTCTTATGCCTCTCCTGGTGATGACTGCATTGAGTATGAATCTCTTCTTGGTTATGTTCAACATACTGTTGCTCCCTCTCATACTGAGTTTCATGATCAGGATTCGATTGGTATGCCCCCTTATTATGTTTATCATAGAGAATTTTTAGATTTGTTTTATTGTTCTTAGATTAACCTTATATTATCACTCCTTATTTGCGCCATCTCATTCTGTAATTGTCGCACAGTTTCCAAAAATTGTCTTGGTTTTTTTGTTTCTCTTCCATTAATATGCTCAGGTCGTACTGCCGGTTTGCATCTAGTTGTACCCACATTTTGGGGTTAGCCCCTCCATATGACGCTTCAGGTCTTCCTGAAGATCTGGATTCTCTCTGCATATTTCTTTTGGGTCAGTTTCCTTCTTATGGTCTTGATCCTTTTGACTTACTGCATACATCACACTTTCACACTTTCAGTTCCCACATAGCCACAATTTTGGAACGTGGCTTTGATACCACTTGTAACATGTATCTCCACAACTTAGCAACTTAGCCATAATTGTTTTTTACATACATACATGTATATCAACATTACCGTTATGAAAATATGAACATTAATATCATAAGAGGTTCCATATGGTGTCATACATTTCATATCAATAAAAAATGATGATATGAATAGTTACATCTTAGCACTAAGATATAAGACCATGGGTATACATTAGAGTTTTTTTAATAAATTAAACATCGATGTTATATGCAGATACCTCTTAACACTAAATTATAAGATTTTGGATATACATTAAGGTTTTGGAAGTAATGTGTGTGACAACTCAGACATATTATGATGGATTAAATGTCGACCACCACAGTTGTTCAATCTGTAAGAATGCGGTACACTTGATCTTGGTGAACACACCTGGCACGAGATTGTCGTTTGGAGTCCCAATGTAAGTCTGCCCTGAATGATCTAAGCTCTTCATTCATTCTCATTGGATGGTGGCAATGGCATCGTATTTTTTTGTTGGCACTCCTCGATGATCCCGCGTTGGTCATCCAATCGTCCATCTCACTGGACGGTGGATATTGTGCAGGTGAGGTTTTATCCTAACCAAGTCTGTGATTTCGGAGTTCCACCGCCATTTGCAATCTTGGTTCTGCTGCGTTGTCAGTTCTAGCGTTTCGACTGGGGCTTTCTCAGGTTACTATGATGGAGTGTTATAATTTTTTGTTGGTTCTCTTCCGCATTACCTTGCCGATGTATTCTGCAATAGGATGGTCCCAATGGACGAATTCAACCTCCATTTATCCTAACAGGTATCAAGCTTACTTGTATGTTTGTATTTTCTGTGTTTCTTTCAAGAGGGTTATCTAGTTTTCAAGTTTTTCTCATGTCAGAACCTGTCTCCACCGATGTTTTTCCATACTAGGTTCTTCCATGGGGTCCTCGCAAGGTTTTGTTGTTGGATAACATATTTTCACGCCCGAATTAGTACAGGTAAGCATCTGGTCTATTTATTCCATGTATTCTTTTCTAGTTGATTAGTTTTCCGCAATCTTGCATACCAAGCGGTGCTTAGTCCTTACAGGTCGTTCGCCTCTATTCTCAACTCTTTCTACCATCTCACAGAGTCAGTCAAGTTTTTCTCTTGGCTAGAAATGTCGTCTCCTAATTTTGGCAGTGAATAGCACAATTTTATTGTTTAATGCTTGTGAGGTTTTTAATGAGAATGGGCCATTCGTTAAAGTTGTAATTTTTACGAAATATGTCTGTATAGGGTTTGACAGTAGGCTAGTCACCCGTGAACATTACGAGCCATCCAGGCAGTCTCCAGGTTGCCTTTGCTGGACATCATACAAACATTTTACTGTTGTGTTGTTTTTAAATTAAGCCACTCGTCTTTCCCATTAGCAAAGTTTATGTAAAAATTATAAATTCATGGATTGTTGTTTCACAAATCTCAATCATTTTCTTCAGGTGAGATTGGAATATTTTCCAGTGGTGTTGTGATTATGAAAATGTTGTTGATATTCCTTTTCTTCTGTTTGTTTTAAAATAATGTGGGAATACATGCACAATATTACAAATCACTTCAATTTTGTCTCTACAACAATACATTTTCTTTGTCTTTTCGAATGAATAATATACCTGCATGTATGGTTTTAATTAGACAGTCTACTCCTGAAATTACCTCTTTACTTCAGGCCCTAGTTTGGACTCAAATATTTAACTTTTGGGTCAACACGGGGTATATAATTGTCAGGTTGATGGCTTTGTTAATAAAGATTAGTTTCTTCTATCTTATTTTTGTTTGGTTGCTGATGTGTTTAGTAGTTTAAGCTTCTTTCAATATGGTTAGCATGCGTTCACTTGTCCCTTGGTAAGTTTCTTTCTGACCTCATATAAAACAAAAATTTAATCTGAGGTAGTTACATAGTTTTGGCCTTGTTGGTTGGGAACCCCAGGTAATCCAGAGTTAAGGACAAATTTTTGAACATCGTCACTAATCTTTGTCTCCTTTATTGGTTTCACTAGGCATTCACACCCAACCCAGTGATTGCATGCACAATAATTTTCTAGGGACAAGGTTCTTTTGACACACTATTTATTTTTCTACATTTTAAAGTAGAACTATAATGAAATCACAGATCTATCCTTTCTAGTTATATAAATATTCTATCACAGAATTCAATCACATATTTGTACTTTTCTGTTGAGCAAGACAGTTTAACAAGGAAACTGTGTTTATGTTCAATTAAGGAACCTTAAAAAAAAGATTGTATTTACATACCTGTTTGTGTTTTTCATTCAGTTAAGCAATTTAACGAAGAAACTACAGAGAACACATTTCTATACTTACCTATTTTCACGTTAACAATTCCTAACGAGCTTGGCTAACCTCCCAACCATGAGAAGGATGAACAAACTCACTTCTCCCCACCGAGCTCCGGCTCATGAGAAATTCACAAGTTGCTACACAACTCCACCATGGAAACAAGAATTCAATCCAGCCTCTAGTGTTACATAAAAATTACTCCACTAGCTCACCCTATCCAGCTCAGGAGTTCTCACAGGTAGCGTCCTGCCTCCAATAGACTTCTGTCTTTTTTCTGTTCTCAGACCCTCTTTCTCTCCAGATAATTGAGGAAGAAAATCCAAGCCTTTCCCCTCTCCGTATTTCCTTTAAAACTGCAGAGAGGTGGTTATAACTATGCAACTCTCCCAACTACTCAGGGCTCCACTTTATTACCAGATAACTCTTTCTTTTTATTGAAAGAAACCAAAACATAATCATTATATTAAAAATAAAATGTTATGAAATATCCTCATTTTTGTTTGTATTTAAATATAAAATAGTTACCACAATAAATCTAAGTAATTGATAGTTTCAAAATAACAGGAGGGTTACATTCAAGGATGGTGTGTCACATCATTAATTAATGTTTAAATTTTAAAGGATTTGTATTTCGAGCACATCACTATTAGATAGTATTTTTATTATTTTTCCTATTTAGAAAGTTTTTATTGATAAAAAAAATTGTTGCCATTTGTATTTTCTACCCATTGCCATTTAAATTATAGTAGATTTCCATTATCATTAGGCACTTTCACATTATCAAATTGGTAATTCAATAACTTTTTGTTGTTGTTGTATTCAGTATTAATTAAATTGTGTAAAGATGTATACTTCCACATTTAATATATCTAGGGGAAGTGTTAATTTATTTTCATTACTCTTTCTTTTTTTTGTATTGGTAACAATTTATTAACAATAATTTCTCATAGATATTGCTAGTGCATTACAACACATTGGAGAACCATATGTATTATGCTAAATTAAACTGTAATTTGTTTATAATTATAATTTTTTCTCATTTCTTATTTATGTTTTTCTTATTTTATTACATAGGTTTTTTGTGTTGTGTGTTTTCAATGAAAACAACTAATTTATTTTTGTTTTTACTCTTTTAATATTGAGAATATTTATTATGAAGCATCATCAAACATGACAGTATGTTGAATAATAAAATTTTATTATAATTAATATTCAAATTTCAGAGCTGATATTTTTTTTATAAGTTTAAGAGTATATTTGGAGTTTCACAATTACCATTAAGGAAGAGTTTGATTAACATAAATAAATTCAAATGATTAACATAAAGCACAATAATAGTAATTACTTCGTAAGGCGTTCCCCTTTGAAAACAACTTCCCCAACTGCCACTGTGTACTATTGTTGACCCCTTTGAAAACAACTTCCCGAACTGCCACTGTGTACTATTGTTGACCGTAAGATCAATTGTTAGACAATTGAACAATGGTCTGCCATGAGATTAAAAATAGTTATAGTGAACCAAATTTTTGGGTTTAGTCATTATCAACTAACTTATTGTGTTCAACCCTTATCAACCTACTAAGTGCTCTAGATTTTCTGATTTTTTAAAAATCAAGGTTTCTTATTTTTATTTCAACAATAGGTTCAACCTTGCTTGAAACAGACTCGGTATTTTCAAAATTTTCAATAGTACAAGATCTTCAGTGGTTCTTGGAACCAATTCGGGCTTTTCAAAATTTTCAACAGTACAAGATCTTCAGCTGTACTTGGAACCGATTAGGGCTTTTCAAAAATTTCAACAGTACAAAATCTTCAGCCCTGCTAGGAACAGATTCGGGATTTTCAAAATTTTCAACAGTACATGAATTTGTGCACGAGTGGATATTCATAAGTAATTTTCCTTTCACTTGCGGATTAGGTAATTTATTTGGTTTTCATATGCGATTTAGTATTTGGTGATTTCTATCATTCACTTAGGAATGTGAAATTGCAACCGCTAGCGAGATTTTTCCTTATCTCTTTAGAAAATATAAATATCAGTATATGTGTTTTATTGTTCTGTAAATGCATATTTTTTATTTTTCAAGTTGCAGCATTCATGGCCAATGTTTGCAATTATCACGAGTTTGTTTTCACTCTCACTCTTTGTCAAACCAGGAGGTAACTCCGCAAATCAGAAAGTGTATTAGCTGAAGAATGTGAATGTATTTATACATGGAGGTGAGGCTATTGGGATTCACTTCTCAATGACTCTTGGCCTTCCTTATTTCCTGATATAATTTAATATACAATATTAAATATTCTCACCCAACCCTTAGGATTAGGTGTCAACATTCCCCCCTTTAATCCGAAGGGATGTTGGTGAGTCCAAGCATCGATCTGAACTTTTTAAACTATTCTCTTCCAAGTGCTTTGGTGAAGATATCAGCGGTTTGCTCATTTGTGGAACAATGATGTAGATGGATGGTTTTGGCCTGAACATGATGTCGAATTAGATGGTATTTTGTATTGATGTGCTTTGTTCGATCATGGAACTTTGGGTTCTTGGCCAAGTTTATTGCAGAAGTGTTGTCGATCATGAGTGGTGTGGAATACATTTGTTTCATCTGCAAATATTCTAGGATTTTCCTGAGCCGCACAATTTCCTTTGTTGCTTCAGCTGCTGCCACATATTCTGCCTCGGTCATGGAATCTACTGGAGCTGACTATTTGTGTGATCTCCATGAGACAGCTCCTGATCCAAGACTCATGGTGTAACCTGTAGTAGACACCCTTGTTTCTTTGTCCCCATCAAAGTCTGAATCAAAGTATCCGATCAAGCTGAAGTCGCCTACCTATGTATATTTGAGTCCAAAGTCTTGAGTCCCCTTCAAGTACCTTAACACTCTTTTTGCAGTAGATCAATGTCCTTCACAAGGTTTTTGCATAAACCTTGAGAGGATTCCAACAACAAATGAAATTTCAGGTCTGGTGGTGGTCAGGTAGATAAGACTTCCTTTAAGTTGTCTATACTTAGTTGCATCCTCGAATTCCTTCCCTTCAATGGATGTGAGCTTCAAGTTTTCTTCCATTGGAGTGGTTAAGGGATTGCATTCATCCATGCCAAACTTGTTCAAAAGATCTCTAATGTACTTCTTTTGAGAAAGAAATATAAATTTAGGATGTTGAATTACTTAAATACCCAGATAGTAATGAACATAACCCAAATCAGTCATTTCAAAACCTTTCTTCAATTATTTCTTCATGGATGCAATATAACTCTCATTGTTCCCTGTCATCAAAAGATCATCTACATACACCACAAGATATACAACTGTTTTTCCAACTTTCTTAACAAACAAAGTTGCATCATCAAGATCAAAATGTTTGAAGTCAAGTTTCAGAAGATGCTCAGTTAATTTCTCATACCAGGCTCGTGGTGCTTGCTTGAGGCCATACAAAGATTTTATAAGCTTGCAAAATTTGTGTTCTTGGCCCTTTACAACAAATCCTTCTGGCTGGGACATAAAAAATTTCTCCTTTAGATCTCCATTCAAAAAGGCGGTTTTTACATTCATCTGATGGACTTTCCATCCATTCTGAGCTGCTAGGGCAAATAGAGTCCGGATGGTGGTCCATTTTGCTGTGGGGGCAAAAGTTTCTTCATAATCGATTCCTTATTTTTGTGCAAAACCTTTTGCCACAAGCCTGGCCTTGTGGTTGTCAAGTGAGCCATCTGCTTTATACTTGTTCTTGTAGACCCACTTACAACCAATTGGTTTTGTTCCCAAAGGCGGATCAACCAACTTCCAAGTGCCATTATTTATCAAGGCATCATACTCCTTTTGCATCACTTCCTTCCATTCATCATGAGAAGCGGCTTCTTTGAAGGAAGTTGGTTCATGATCTGTAGACAAACTCAATTCACAGTTATAAGCAATATCCATATCAACAGGAGAATCAGAATTATCTACGTCACCTTCGTTTTGTTTAGTGGAACTTCTTGTTCCTGTTTTTCCAACCTCATCAGGATGAACATTATCTAGTGTCTTTTTCAGCCATTTGGGAGGACCTTTATGAGATGGCCCAGGCTTCTCATTTGACTGAGTTGGGATTGATTCAAGATTCAATCTGCCAATTCTATCAATCACATCATTCAATGTGTCATCCGTGGTTGTTTCTTCATGTGGGGGAGAGAGTGCTTCAGGAAATGAATCCACAGTTTGATTCAATATAGGAATCCCCCCTTCAAGATGTGGAATCTGATTATCAAATTCTTGGAAAGACTTTGCATGTGTGAATCTATCCAGGCGATCAAGTTGCTGCTAGACAACCTTGTCACTCTTGGAAGATTCAAGGAATATGACATCTCTTGCTATTACAAACTTCTTATTGGCTTCATCATAGAGACGATATCCTTTGGAGGTATTGGAGTACCCCAAGAAGATACATTTTCGACTTCTAGCACCAAGTTTATTCCTTTGTCTCTTGGGTATCAAGGCATAACTGGTGGACCCAAAGACCCTGAAATGCTTTACCGAAGGAATGTGGCCATGCCACATTTCAAAAGGAGTTTTGTTTCTAATTGAACTTGAAGGACACCTATTCTTTATGTAGACAGCACATAGAACTGCATCAGCCCAAAACATCAATTTTACATTCTTGAAAAATAACATGGAGCGAACCATATTTAAAATAGTTCTGTTCATTCTTTCAGCTACACCATTCTGTTGGGGATTATATGGCACAGTTGTTTGATGTTTGATCCCATGTTGACGAAGATAATTTTCAAATTTGTTTGAAGTGTATTCTTTTCCATTATCAATACGTAGAGAGCCAATATGAGTTTGTGCATCATTTTCAATCCATGCATGAAAATTCTTGAATGTTTGAAAAGCATCAGACTTGTTCTTCAATAAGTAAATCCAACACATTCTGGTGTAGTCATCAATAAATGTCATCATATATTTATTTCCATTTGCAGAAGCAACATGCATAGGTCCACATAAATCTAAATGAATAAGCTCAATTTTTCTATGTGCTCTGGAGTGTTAATCATGAAATGGATGTTTGCTATGCTTTCCTAGAATACAAGCATCACATTCCCTAGGTTTCCTAGGAATTGTAGGCAGTCCATTAACACCATTTTTCTTCAACAAACGAAGGCTTTCATAGTTTAAGTGTCCAAATATAGCATGCCATAAAAGACTTGATGGGAATGTACCTTCATCATGATGTGTACTGAATTCAAAGTTTTGAGCATGAGCAAATGAACCTTTCAGCTTCAAGATTCTTCCTTCTTCTATTCCCTCCATGACAAGTGAGTGATCTGATGCTTTTCTGACCTCTGCCTTGCCATCAAACAAGTGAACGGAGTGTCCTTGCTGGCGGATTTGGACCAAGGACAACAAGTTTCTCCTCAACTCAGGGAGGTATAGAACCTCATGTAGAATATGATCTGGAAGACCAGGCAACTTAAGCATGACTGTGCCAAGCCTTAATGGCTTGAGTTTGGATTTATCTGCGAAATATACTGCTCCATCAACTTTTTCAGTAAATTCTTCAAAAAATATTTTCTAAATGTCATGTGACATGTTGCTCCTAAATCTAGCAACCAATCATCTCTCCATGAAGTAAATGAAACATCAAACAAGTCTTCACTTACTCCATTGTTACAATGTGCTAGAACATAATGAGCGGATTCAGGTGCTTTACCTTTGTCTTTGTCATTAGTTTTACCTTTGTCTTGATTTCTTTGCTGCTCAATTTTATCCCAAGGTGTCCCGCATGTGGATGCATCATGCCCATATTTATTGCAACATGTGCAATGAAGATCGGATTTGTCAGATTGTGTGCCCCCCCTTCCTCTGAAGTGTCTTCTTCCTCTTCTTCTTCGGCCACCTCCTCCACTGGAAGGATCTGGAGCATGACTCCTTTCTCTATGTGCAAAGTATGCAGAATGCATTCGTTTGAAGGGGAAAAAATTTGTTGGAAAAATACTCAATTCTGCAACAAAATATATATATATATATATATATATATATATATATATATATATATATATATATATATATTTTTTTTTTTTTTTTTGGGGAAAAAATTTATGTGAGAGCGGTATAATGAATGAAAGGCACTATGAATGGGCGGTATTAAATGGGAAGGGTCGGTATAATTATAAATGGGAGTGGTATAGAAAATAGAACAAAGGGCGGTATTATATAGGGGGGGAGGTTTATTATGAATCAATAGTATAAATAAACAACGCGTATGGGAGGGGCGGTATTATAAACGCTCTGTATGATAACGTATTGCAACTGGTATTACAGCAGAGCTGTATGATGGCATATTAGAACATAGCGGAGCTGTATGCAGCGTATTACAAGTATGTTGTTGTGCGTTATAGGGAGTCGGGTGGGTGGGAATCGGGTGGGAGTCAGGCGGGCAGGGAAGGTTGGGGAGTCGGGTGTGTTGCAGTTGGGGTGGGGAGTCGAGTCCGGGGGAGGGTTGGGTAGAGAGTCGGGCGGGGAGGTAAGGGTGTCAGGTGGGGCATAGTGGGATAGGGAGTCGAGGGGTTGGGAGTAGCGGAGTGACGGGGTAGGGGTTTGCAGGGGTAGGGCCGAAAGGCCGCGGGAGTGAGTAGAGGGGAGGGCGAGTGATGAGGGTTGCGTGCGGCCTGCATGCGAGTGATAGTAAGGGATGAGCTATGAGGCCAAGAGGCCGTTTAAAATATTTTGGAATGGAAGGACTTTTTAACCATTGCAGAATTTGCAGGTATGTGCAGGATCTGCAAATTGCAGAATTGCAGGAACTGCAAATTGCAGATTTGCAGAATCTTCAGAAGCTGCAAAAAATTCAGAACTGGGCAAAAATTGCAGACATATTTTTTAAAAAATTGCAGAATTGCAGTATATAAACTCAAAATGGCATCAATCTAATGGAGCAACAAAAAATAGACATTAAACTGACTTAACAAAAGACTGTTAGCAGAAATGAGGGAGTTACACCACAGGCAAGAATGCCAATAGTGGGACTGGCTTTGATACCATGTCAAACCAGGAGGTAACTCCGCAAATCAGAATGTGTATTAGTTGAAGAATGTGAATGTATTTATACATGGAGGTGAGGCTATTGGGATTCACTTCCCAATGACTCTTGGCCTTCCTTATTTCCTAATACAATTTAATATACAATATTAAATATTCTCACCCAACCCTTAGGATTAGGTGTCAACACTCTTTTTTTTACGTGGATTTCTTGTTATGGAATTAAATTGCACTAATGATTTGAAAATTTTCATATGCATATTTTAATTTTTATTCTGGTTTCATGAATTGAATGTTTTTCATTCAGTATTAAAATTCTAGATTGAACCCCTTCTTTCAATGAAGGAAACTCTACCAATATCCTACGAATATGCCCATGAGAAGAGATTTTTAAAGCATCTTTTAAGTTTGAACGAATCTTCTGGACAAGCTACTTGTACTTATAACAACTGATCATGGGGATAAGTGCAAGAGATGTATGGCTTCCTCATATGATGATGAAGAAGATGATAGAACTTCTTCTTCTTCAGATGAAGTTGAAGATGATAGAACTTTTTCTTTAGACGATGATGATGATAGAGAATAGCTTGATAAAAACATCTTGAAGTTAAGAATAAGGAAAAATTTATTATTGTCCACCACGTTAGTTTTTTGGGTTAGTATTTTGGGTCCAATGTATTGGAATCTATGAACACTTGATTTTAATGTGAGTAATATGTATTTTAAAAACTATTCAAAACATAATCCATTCTTCAAGTGATTTGATTTCATTCTCTAAATATAACCAAATAATTAAGTTTTAAACTATTATGTTTGTGTAAAGAGAAATTATAGATGGTTAACAAATTAAGAGAAAATGTAATTAATATATTAATTAAAAACAAAAAAGGAGACACGAGACTTTTGTTATATTGACTGGAACATGAATTATAGACACATAAAAGGTTATGATAAAAATCCTCCACCTACGATTTTTGGTGGAAGATTTAGAGTTCCAAGCCATATCAGTTTTGAAGAATCATACCCAAAATTATTTGAATGAAGAAAGTGATATCACAACCAACACCATTGAATAATATTCTTCTCTCAACCACTACTCATAGTTTCAAACTTTGCAAAATTTTTGTGTTAGGGTCCTATAAATATAGGATTCATAATTTTGAATTGGTTCTGTTAAAATCTTGAAATATTGTACATATCTTTGCTTTCTGCAAATGTATTCCCAAATTAAAAAATGAAAAGGGGGTATGTCCTAAAAGAACAATCAAAGGACAAAAGTAATCAAAGATCAAAAGAATATTAAATATGAACCCCATCAAAAATAGATCATGAAAGTGTTTCAAGTTTAAATGCCACTACTATTAGTTTACTTTTGCAAATAAGATTGTGTGCAGCTTGTCCTAAATGCCACAATCCATGAGGGTCAAACGGCTTAAACTTGACCTCTTATGCTTTAAATTTCATGTTGATAGACAGAGAATAAATATCTAGCCAAACAGTCTAAAATTCGCAGATCAATAGTTAAAATAGAGAATAATAAGGATCTCAACAGTTTAATCTGAGCCCTTAGATGAAATAAGGTTAGATTTAGATAGTTTTATGTTTAAAAAGAAAAATGGATTTAGGGTTGCAAGCTTAAATGCGCCCATGCAAATGAAGTAAAAAATGTTAGAATAATGATAGGTGGGTAGAAAGCAGTTGTTGAAGGCATGTAATAAAACATCATCTGGAAAATTACTAATTTCCCCTCCCCCACAATGTTCCAGTATTCAAAACCTTCAGTTAAAGAGGCTTACAGAATTTCTCTGACTTCTATTGGGACCAGACCCAAGGCTTAATGACTAATTGGTAAAAATACTAGATTCTCTTCATAAAAGCCCATTTCCTCAACATATTCACCATTTACCAAAAATGCAATCCCTTTCCTAAGTTAAAATACCTTTTTTGCTTAGAAAAGTAAAATCCCCCCTTAAATAACCTCATTTCGTGCTAAACATTCAAAAACCCACAAAATACAATTTATCCTAAGTATTATGTGTAAATATCAAAATGGGATCATTATTATCCTCAAATGCCTATTTTTACACTTTGCTTAGTTTATTTTTTGTATTTTCATTCATTCTCATTCATTTCATATTATTTTTTAACATATTGTATTAAATCCGTTTAAACTACCCCTTCCCGTATATATAATTAATTCCTTTATTTAAATATCCCAAAAACCCACTTATTAACTTTTAACCTATGTTTATATTACCCATGTGATAAACATTTCCATGACCTTTCCCCATAGGTTAAAACATTATAAAACCCGCCCCCAATGGTTTTAAAACATTTGTAAATGTTTTATTTACCAGGTAAACACATAACCCGCCTATCAAAACAGTACATTTGTTTTATGTTAAAACATACGTTTTAAACATTAAAACTAACCCCTCCACATAAATAAGACCCGGGCCCCACGCCCACATCTGTTGATCAACTCCTCATTTGATCACAGCCATTCGCACTTATCTCTCCAGATCCGATGATCACAATGCCATATCTCATTTCAACTTGCGCGATAAAAAACCATTTCAAGATTTGTGGAATGGGCAGTTTTGCTCCCTTATCTCTCCTCCACGCGACGATATATGATTGGATTGCATTCGATCCTAGGAAACCACTTACCACCCTGAAGCTCATGCGATAACCACTTCCGGTTTTTCCCTCCGACGCCAAATCCCTCTGCTCTGATATGACCGCTATTAAATGCATACCTTGTTTTGACCTAAAAACACTATAAAGGTTTCTATGCACACAGTTAAAACACTTTTCTGTATTATCTGTGTGTTTTATTCATCTCCGACTTAGGAAACGATCTTTGTACACTATTTTTATGCCCAAAGAGCCAGAAAAGCCACTATAATTGTTGTTAAGATCGCTGGAAGCGTCCAGCTTGCTTCCAAAAGACCTCAAAATCCATTAGAAGCCTTTTTGACGCCTCAGAAACCATTAAAAAACCAAATACTTGCCAAAAACAGGTATTATTCGAAGAAAAACAACCTTCCTATCATTTGAAAAAGAGTTTTCTGAGAAATTCGAACCTTGTGAAGCCTATTTTGTCCACAGAAAAACTTTATTTGCCCCCAGAGAAAGTATTTGATGCGAAACCCTTATGAAACCGCAGTTTCGACACTGTAAAATGTTTTAATCAAAATTGAAGATATTTTAAGCCTTGTTATAGATCTTAAGACCCCTGAATAATTCAAATTCTTTGCAAAAATACTCAGAACCTCCTCTGTACATAAATCAAATTGTTTTTTTTTTAAGTCCAATTTATCCAAAAGAGCATGGAAACCCTGGTTATTTCATTTTCTAAGTCTATAAAGAGTTTTAAGATCAAGTTTGAAACTGAATTGAAGGTTAAAACTAGAAGAAAGCCTAGTCTATCTATAAATTTTCAAGAGACTTCTGTCATACCAAAAATACTTTCTGTAAACAGTCTAAGCTTACAGAAGTGTACAAAAAACCTAAAAACAGAGTTCCTAAGATCTGAAGGTCAAAATTGCGAGAAAACCCCTGCTATGGCTAGAACTCCTTTCACTATATTCCCTGTTCCCTAAAGTCATTACTGGCCTCCCTTCAGACCAGGGTTTTATTAACAAATTGTTTGATTTTTTGCAGATTATTCCCAGAATATGAAATTGGACCAACAGTTTCAATACTAGTTGACAAACTTGTTAGTTCCAAATTCTCAGATTTTAATTCAAAAAACTTCATTCAACAAACAATTTGTATACAAAGAAAGAATTAAATCAAAGTCAGAGAGTGATGAAATTGCACAGTGAATGATAAAAGTGAAATAAGAATTCACAGTGACAGTGAAAACAGAACAGTCAAAGAGCATTAGAGTTAAAGTGTATTAGATGAAAGTTAGAGTGAAAGTCAAATCAGAAGAAACAAAGCAGTCAAGGTAAAACAGTAAAAGTAAACATGGAGAAAGTAACGGTTAAAAATATATGAAAACACTTTCACCAACAACAATTAATTTTATCCAAAGTGAAAGTAAAAACAGTTAAAAGAACAATAAGGTTAAAAGATGAAAACATAGCAGGAAGGGACATTTTCCAGAAATTTCCTATTTAAGTCATTGTTTTGAAGAAACTATTGTGACCAATCCAAGATGAATTTTTCAAAAATGGAGGATTTTTATGTTCCTACGATGCTAACCTACAAAAACCTATCTCACTTTATGCACAGGTATTACAGAATGAGAGATACATGCACATCTTCACAGCCTATTTTTCAGACTGTGCAAAGTTCTGTTTTACACATATTTTTGCAGAGACTATTGTGAAAAGCTGGAATTGAATTTTGGGAAACTGAGAGAGGTTTATCTCAGTAACATATTTATCTACAAAAACCACTTTCAATTTTTACATATCTATTAGGATTGAGATATACAAAGGTATCACTAGACCCCAATTTTGCAGAATTTCTGGAAAAAAATGCACAAAGGAAGGAGACAATTAGTGACTTGGATGCCTCATCATCAACTAAGAGTTGATATCAAATTTGAATTTCTCTTATTTTTCATCATCAATCCATTAAAATAGTTCCAAATAGATTCATTATTTTTTAGTGTCCTTTTATTGAGTTCTATTTATGTAAAACAGTTTGAGATATTTGTAAACCAATCTTGATATTTTTTCAAGATATTTTAGTTTAGAATTTGTATAAATACTTCACCCTTTGAAGTATTATTGTGGAATAAATTGCTGAAGATTTCTATAGTCAATATTTATGTACCTGAAGGCTTTTTGTAGCAAGTTCAAGTAGCAAACTGGATCAAATCATCTAGCATCATATTTCAGGATTCATGTGATGAGCCATTGAAGTGAAGTACTTTCTACTGTCTTTGTTTATCTTCTTATGTTTTCATGCATCCATATATGTTTTCTAAATTTGAATGATATATCAGGATTATTATTACAGGATTTGTTAAAAGCACCCTGTCTTTAACTGTTTATCATTTCTATGTTTTCTGCTGATTTCCAGAGTAGGGAACCCTTAATTGCTCCCTCTTTCGAATGACCTTTGTCTACTCCTTCCTTATCCGGATCAAAGAGTTCTTAATTGCTCTTTATCCTGATCAAACCACTTCATCAATCAACCTTCCAAGACCTTCAATTACTTGTCTATCTTGCCCTGAAAATATTTGACTTTTCGACCTTGATCCTAGTCATGTCTGCTTGACATTTGACTCGTTAGCCCAATGGACAAACAGATATATCACTATCCATATCATTAAGTGATTTTTCTCACCAAACCAAACCAAACCAAAACCAATTTTCACATCATAACTAGCCTAAAATCAAACATTAAAACAAAGTTAAATATTATAGAGAGAGCCCTCCCTGAACCCTAGGAAGGCTAGATCCTAGAGTTTAAAAGTTGTTCTGTGGTTACCTCGATGAGTTCTTTCTTTAACCTTGAGAAATTACTGAGTGATAACATATTGGCGACCATACTGGGGAAACTAACATTTTATTAAGAAATATTTTACAGGTTCAGATTTGATCTATGATGGTGGATAGTGATCAGACACACAAAGGTTAAAATCATCCACCTGGCGACTCCAAATCAATTTCACAATAAAAAATCCACTGGAAGAATGAACTTGAAAGAACATTATGGAAAGATCGGGCTTTCAACTTGGATATTAATCCAAGACATTATGTTCTTTCTCATTGAGAAATGTTTTTAATGTATATTGTATTTTAGAGAAGATCTTAGATTAGTTTTTAATTATTTTCATTTAAAGATTGTAAATGCTAATTCTCCTAATCCCTTCGAGCAAATTTCTTTTGAATTTTATGATGATCATTTTCAAATAATCAAGACTAATAAGAAGCCTCAAATAATCAAGACTGGTCTTACAATCCCTGTGCATGTTCCTGTACCTTGTAAAGTTCCCGATAGATATAAGACCTTAATTTTACCTCCTATACTCCATAATTTCCTTAATAACTACTACAAACATCTTCCTAGATTTGATGGAGAGAATGGTATCACTGCCCAAAAACATATTCAAGGTTTTGAAAATTATCTGGATTTATTTGAGATTGATAAAGATGATGTTAGAATCATACTTTTTTCTCTTTCTTTGCAAAATAGAATAAAGAGTTGGTTCAAGAATCT
The DNA here is from genome assembly GCA_034641835.2 of Pinus albicaulis. Taxonomy (NCBI): domain Eukaryota; kingdom Viridiplantae; phylum Streptophyta; class Pinopsida; order Pinales; family Pinaceae; genus Pinus; species Pinus albicaulis. Next base: position 66,017,824 of record CM076581.1, on the reverse strand, counting down.
TCCTAATGCAATCATCTCAAATTTCCAGCAGTTTTTCAAAATTGTTCTTGACAAATGGATAATTAAATTCAATATTTTTGTGATCATAGAAGAATAAAATCAGTTAAAAAGACATCCAAATGAAACAATACAAAAATTTTCTGACAGATTTAATCAAATTTATTATTCAATGCTAGAAAATATTAGACCTCCTCATGATTCAGCTCTCTTGCATTATCCAAGTGCCTTTGATCCAGAAATAGAATTTCAATTAAGAGAAAGAGATCCAAAAAAACTTGTATAGATGTAGAACATTGCAGTTGATGTAGAAGTTAATCTGCGAATCAGAAAGGAAAAGTTGAAAGTAGAAAGAGAGAAGAACAACATTGCAGAATTAAAACTCAGCCTTTTGGTAAGAAACCTAGATGAAATAATACAGAAGATCACTATGAAAGACGATTTTTTATTCAAAATCACTATGAATAAATAGAAGAGGTTGATAGCCATGAAAAAATTCCTGCTAATTCCAATTATCATAGATCAAAAAATGGATTTACATATCAATATGTGGAAGAGGAATCTACCGATTTAATGTGTATGTTTGATGACATTCCTTCTTTTGATGATTTGCCTAAGTATGATCATTATGATGATAGTTATGTTCTTCAAACTCAAACTAACTTTACAGAGCAATTAGAAGCTAGTTTGTGGGATGAGGAAACTCAGTTTTGCAGCCAGAATACAGTGATCAGCCAAAACAAATCAGCTATGAAAGTGAGGAAGAAAGAGCAGAAAATGTGGAAATAAGTAAATATTATTTACCTCTTTGTTTTGATTCATTTCAGTTCGTTAGAGACAACTTTCATGCCATCAATAATCAACAGTCTTTAGGAATTGTGATTGACAACAAAGAAGATAATGAAACTATCGATAAGGATATTTCAATTTCACAGTTGCAATTATCAGTTCCCATTGAAATACATGATCAAATGACACAAGAAAGTTCCATACCACTATGTTTTGAATCATTTCATATTTTAAAGGAAATGTGGTATAACATCTTTAAAGAAAAGGATGAGCAACTTGTTGAAGGTTATGAAGTCCCATGGGATTCTATATCCAATAGACTGTAGCCATCCTCACAAGTTTTTTCATGATCCAATAGCAGATATGTTGGATAATGAATGTATTCAAATCTTGTCTCCATTTATTGACTATGAGCTTCAGAATCAAAATGATAAAGGTTTCACCAGTCAAACATTACAATCAATAGGAATATCATCACAAATCTTATCTGAAATTTTGCAGGGAGATAAAGATGAAAATAACATTTCAGTTTGATGGCATGGAGGCCATCCAAAATAGATGTATAGTTGTTTAGATCAGTTAAACATTAGTGTATATATCTTGGAAGATCCTTTTGAAAAGTTTCTAGAGTCAACAAAGGAAATCAAGTATTTCCTTATCCTCTCATTTTTTGACAAGTTTCTAATAGGTTGCAGAAGTACAGTTTTGATAATCAATAAGCAAATGTAGAAAAATCTATCAAAGTACATAATACTTGAATGGTTGCATTGGTTGTTTCATTTTACCTAACCAGCAGTTAGACAGTTGATTAGAGTAAGTAGGTAGGACTTCAGTTTATTTCAGTTTTCAATTTCAGCTAGTCTTGAAATAATTCATTAAGATTTGAAGCCAAGGAAAAGGCCCTAAGATATTGATGATTTAGTAGTTTGGTTTAAAGGTTGCAGAACCTTTTAGTCTCAGATCATATTTCAGTTTGCAGAAAAAGGGGTAAATTCAGTTCAAGAGTTTCAGTCACAGATATTTTATAACAAAGCAAATACATATTTGGGATTGGCTCAAAGGATCAGGCTACTAGTCGACAGTGTTCTTGACATCTCACAAGGAGATGCCATCCCCATGTGAAGTCAATGATAGGGTCCTATAAATATAGGATTCATAATTTTGAATTGGCTCTGTTAAAATCTTGAAATATTGTACATACCTTTGCTTTCTGCAAATGCATTCCCAAATTAAAAAATGAAAAGAGGGTATGTCCTAAAAGAACAATCAAAGGACAAAAATAATCAAAGATCAAAAGAATATTAAATATGAACCCTATCAAAAATAGATCATGAAAGTGTTGCAAGTTTAAATGCCACTACTATTAGTTTACTTTTGCAAATAAGATTGTCTGCAGCTTGTCCTAAATGCCACAATCCATGAGAGTCAAACATCTTAAACTTGACCTCTTATGCTTTACATTTCATGTTGTTAGATAGAGAATAAATATCTAGCCAAACAATCTAAACTTGGCAGATCAATAGTCAAAATAGAGAATAATAAAGAGCTCAATAGTTTAATCTGAGCCCTTGGATGAAATAAGGTTAGATTTAGATAGTTTTATGCTTTAAAAGAAAAATGGATTTAAGGTTGCAAGCTTAAATGCACCCATGCAAATGAAGTAAAAAATGTTAGAATAATGATGGGTGGGTAGAAAGCTGTTGTTCAAGGCATGTAATAAAACATCATCTGGAAAATTACTAATTTCCCCTTCCCCACAATGTTCTAGTATTCAAAAGCTTCAGTTAAAGAGGCTTAGAGCATTTCTCTAACTTCTGTTGGGACCAAACCCAAGGCTTAGTTATTGATTGGTAAAAATATTGGATTCCCTTCATAAAAGCCCATTTCCTCAACATGTTCACCATTTACCAAAAATACAATCCCTTTCCTAAGTTAAAATACCTTTTTTGCTTAGAAAAGTAAAATCCCCCCTTAAATAACCTCATTTTGTGCTAAACATTCAAAAACCCAAAGAATACAATTTATCCTAAGTATTATGTGTAAATACCAAAATGGGATCATTATTATGCTCAAATGCCTATTTTTACACTTTGCTTAGTTTATTTTTTGTATTTTCATTCATTCTCATTCATTTTATATTAATTTTTAACATATTGTAGTAAATCCCTTTAGACTACCCCTTCCCGTATATATAATTAATTTCTTTATTTAAAATATCCCAAAAACCCACTTATTAACTTTTAACCTATGTTTATATTATCCATGTGATAAATATTTCCCCGGCCTTTCTCCATAGGTTAAAACATTATAAAACCCACCCCCAATGGTTTTAAAACATTTGTAAATGTTTTATTTACAAGGTAAACACATAACCCGCCTATCAAAACAGTACAATTGTTTTTTGTTAAAACATATGTTTTAAACATTAAAACTAACCCCGCCACATAAATAAGACCCTGGCCCCACACCCACATCTATCGATCAACTCCTCATTCGATCCCAGCCATTCACACTTATCTCTCCAGATCCGACGATCACAATGCCATATCGCATTTCAACTTGCACGATAAACAACCATTTCAATATTTGCGAAATGGGCAGTTTTGCTCCATTATCTCTCCTCCACACAACAATATATGATTGGATCGCATTCGATCCTAGGAAACCACTTACCACCCTAAATCTCATGCGATAAACACTTCTGGTTTTTCCCTCCAGCACCAAAGCCCTCCGCTCTGATATGACCGCCATTAAATGCATACGTTGTTTTGACCTAAAAACACTATAAAGCTTTCTATGCACGCAGTTAAAACACTTTTCTGTATTATCTGTGTGTTTTATTCACCTTCGACTGAAGAAATGATCCATGTACACTGTTTTTATGCCCAAAGAGCCAGAAAAGCCACTACAATTGTTGTTAAGATCACTGGAAGCGTCCAGCTTGCTTCCAAAAGACCTCAAAAGCCATCAGAAGCCTTTCTGACGCCTCAAAAACCATTAAAAAACCAAATACCTGCCAAAAACAGGTATTCTTCGAAGAAAAACAACCTTCCTATCATTTGAAAAAGAGTTTTCTGAGAAATTCGAACCTTGTGAATCCTATTTTGTCCACAGAAAAACCTTATGTTCCCCCAGAGAAAGTATTTGATGTGAAACCCTTATGAAACCCCAGTTTCGACACTGTAAAATGTTTTAATCAAAATTGAAGATATTTTAAGCCTTATTACAGATCTTAAGACCCCTGAATAATTCAAATGCTTTGCAAAAATACTCAGAACCTCCTCTGTACATAAATCAAACTGTTTTTTTTTTTTTTTAAGTCCAGTTTATCCAATAGAGCAGAGAAACCCTGGTTAATTCATTTTTTGAGTCTATAAAGATTTTTAAGATCAAGTTTGAAACCAAATTGAAGGTTAAAACCAGAATAAAGCCTAGTCTATCTACAAATTTTCAATTGACCTCTGTCATATCAAAAATACCTTCTGTAAACATTCTAAGCTTACAGAAGTGTAGAAAAAACCTAAAAACAGAGTTGCTAAGATTTGAAGGTCAAAATTGCGAGAAAACCCTTGTTATGGCTAGAAATCCTTTCACTATATTCCATATTCCCTAAAGTCATTACTGGCTTCCCTTCATACCATGGTTTTACTAACAAATTATTTGATTTTTGCAGATTATTCCCAGAATATGAAATTGGGCCAACAGTTTCAATACTAGCTGACAAACTTGTTAGTTCCCAATTTTCAGATTTTAATTCAAAAAACTTCAGTTAACAAAAATTTTGTATACAAAGAAAGAATAAATCAAAGTCAGAGAGTGATGAAATTGCACAGTGAATGATAAAAGTAAAATAAGAATTCACGGTGACAGTGAAAATAGAACAGTCAAAGAGTATCAGAGTTAAAGTGTATCAGATGAAAGTCAGAGTGAAAGTCAAATCAGAAGAAATAAAGCAGTCAAGGTAAAAAAGTAAAAGTAAACATGGAGGAAATAATGGTTAAACAGAGATGAAAACAATTTCACCAAAAACAATGAATTTTATCCAAAGAAAAAGTAAAAACAGTTAAAAGAACAGTAAGGTTAAAAGATGAAAACAGAGCAGGAAGGGACATTTTCCATAAATTTCATGTTTAAGTCATTGTTTTGTAGAAACTATTGTGACCAATCCAAGATTAATTTTTTAAAACGGGAGGAGATTTATGTTCCTAAGATGCTAAGATACAAAAACCTATCTTACTTTATGCACAGGTATTACAAAATGAGAGATACATGCACATCTTTACATCCTATTTTTCAGACTATGCAAAGTTTTGTTTTACGCATATTTTTGGAGAGCCTATTGTGAATAGCTGGAATTTAATTTTGGGAAACGGAAAGAGGTTTATCTCAGTAACATAGTTATCTACAAAAAACTCTTTCAATTTTTACATATATATTTCATATTGAGATAACAAAGGTATCACTAGACCCAAATTTTGCAGAATTTCTGGAACAAAATGCACAAAGGAAGGAGACAGTTAGTGACTTGGATGCCTCATCATCAAATTGTAGAAATTTATAAACACAATAATGTATTTCAGGATTCTCTTGGTCTAACAAATTAATCTTATGTTAAATACAAAATCCTTCCACTTAATTCTTTTCGGAAATTAAATCGCCAATTGCAAAACACATATGAAGCAAATCAATCACACATAACAATACGTTTTTACCGAGAAAGCTTAAAGCTAAAAACCCCAAATACAATATATTATGTATATAAAGGATCATGAAACAATCTCATACAAAACTCTACTCCAAGAGCTCTCAGTACAATATACAATCGTCTCACACTGTCATACAAAAATTGGCTCACACATGCACCAATTTACTCCCTCCTGACAGCCTCCCTCCACTGCGCAATCCCTGCTGAAGAAGATCCCTAAATGAATTCGACCTTGCCTTCCCTTGACTGCGAAATCCTCATAAGAATCTCCAATGTGTGTGTGTATGCCTTGAATGCACCACTATAGTCACAACTCATAGTCAAACGGGCCCTTTCACCTATCTCTCAACTAGGTCTCCACTGGATCTGACATGCATGTAAATTAACAGTATTATTTCTTCAGTTGCAAGTGAGATCACTCCATGTGAATTAATTTAATATTTAATTCACTTATCTCTCACTAGTGTATCTTTAGTTACAACTAGTTATAACTTTCACCACTGATTTTAACTCACTTAACTGAGTTAAACTAAATAACAACTCACATAGCTACACATCCAACTCTATTACAGCTTTGTATCACTCAGTTAAAATGAAGTCCACTGCATGGTCCACTAACCAACCACTTCAACTCGAAATCCACTTAGCTAACTGATTTACCACTTTAGTTAACTAGTTCCAAGTGCTCATTGAAAATAAATAATTATTTATTGTCTAATTTTTGTTAAGGGCTTAACAAAAATCGACATGCATTCTAATTTTAGACATGCATTCCACGAAACAACTTCGCACATGCATTCCAAACTTAGATGCCCATCCATCCATATAATTTTCTCAACCATCTATAAATATATTACTACTAAAAATAGACTTTGATCCAAATTCTAAAAATAGACATATCACCTAAAAATAGCCTGTGTGGGCACCACCTAGTTTAGGTGATTATTTTTACTAGGACCAAGGAATGATGTTTCCGGATGCCACTTTCACTATTTCTTGTTGCAATCTTCAACACTCCCTCTCAACAAGAAAGGAATGTCTTTGCATGCGACATGCGACTCCATGTTTGCGCCCTGCAACCTTTGCATGCAACACTTCTGAAACTGAATAGCCTCCAAAAAACTGAATCAGTATAATGCATTTGTCATCAAAGTATTTTGACCTCTTCTTAGCTATTGCGCATGTCTTCAGGAACCACTGCGATGTTGAACTCTGCACCCATGCACACTTTACTTGTTGTCAACTCTGATTTGATCTGACTGCATCAATCCAACTGATCATGCTACTGTTGCTCTATGGGCGCCTCGTAGCCAGGTTCAATTCATGAGATCCACACCATCTCAATGAATCCTGTCCAAAAATATCTTCTTAGGATTACTCATACATGTCGCCCCACCTCTCACCTAGTGGTATAGCCGCATGCACTCCCTCTGCCCATCTGGCAAAAAATTTCTCTGCATGAGTGGTTGCTCCCATTCCATGATACTCATATTGTGGCTGCTCCACATCCCGAGGTTCACTCTTACCTGCATGCAAATCTTGCTCCCCTTCAATCTTCAATTGCATGGATTTCTCTCACTTCCCAACAGTAGGAAGCTCCGTAGAAATCCCATCTACTTCAAGTTTGTAGAGATTCTTAACTCGAATCCCCACCTTCTTGGCTTGCCCTGTTGCTTTTTGTCGCAGGAATACTTTCCCTTAACTAAAGACAACAACATAAACTCTATCCTCTAACATTGTGACTAAGATTAAATTCTTCTTTAAACCTAGAACATGCACAACATCTTTTAAAAGAAAGAGTTTACCTGACGCCCTCTGAAAGGTAAGGATACCAATGCCAGTTATATTGTATCGTCCATCATCACCCAACTCAACATGCATCTGGAGATCTTTCTCCACCAAGTCACTGAACGATTTCTCATCTCCCATCATGTGAAAGGAAGCATCACTATCAAAGTACCACCTCAATCCCAATGCACTAGACACCATGCATGCGATTAATGAGAAGTCAAGCTCAAATTGTGAGGCAAGAGCCTCACCAGCTGCAGCTCCAACAACCATCTTATTCTTCTTCTTATGTGTACAATTTGTGGCAATATGTCCATACTCGTGACAGTGAAAACACTTCATTTTGGACATGTTGTGCTCCTTGCCATCTTCACCGGCCTCAGATTTAGAATGAAATTTCTTCCCCTTCCCCTTCTTCACCTTGGCAGCCAAAGCACAATCCTCGTCATCATCATGCTTTGATGAAGAGCCATCCCTGGTGGTCCGCCTTATCTCCTCCTGCACTAGATCCGACCACAGTCACTCCCAATCCGACAGTTTCTCCCGTCCATTAACAAAGTCCTGATAATTGTTCCAACTCTTTAGAAGCCCAAGGAGAGCCAAGCTCACCAAGTTATCATCTAAAACACTGAATCCTACACTCCCAAGCTCATCCCTGCATTGGAAAAACTTTGTCAAGTATACTGGAATAGTTTCGTTCTTCTCCATCTTGATTTTTCTGAGTTTATCCTTCAACACCAATTTCCTATGGTCGTTGCTTCTTTGGAAAAGATCTGTCAAAGCCTTCCAGTTTGCAAATGGAGTGGATTTCCCATGAAGGCTTGACACAATATGGTATTTCACACCTTCCAACAGAATCCTCCTCGCCCTTGCTACTTTCTTTTTCCATGCCTCAAGTATTGCAACATCCGCCAAAGTGGGCTTAGGAACATCGCGATCGATGAAATCCTTCAAGCCATTATCTTCAAGAACCGCCTCCATCCTGTCCTTCCAGGCTATGTATTTAGAGCTGCCCTCGAGTGCATACTCCAACCGCAACCCATTGAAAGCCATTTCAATGTATACTCAACTATCGCACCAAGAAATTCTTGCAGCAAATTCGAATTTTCCACTAGCACAAAACTCAGCACCGCTTTAATATTGCAATCTCCAGTGATTAACACTGCTCTGATACCATGTAGAAATTTATAAACACAATAATGTATTTCTGGATTCTCCTGATCTAACAAATTAATCTTATGTTAAATACAAAATCCTTCCACTTAATTATTTGCGGAAATTAAATCATCAATTGCAAAACACATATGAAGCAAATCAATCGCACATAACAAGATGTTTTTACCGGGAAAGCTTAAAGCTAAAAACCCCAACTATCATATATTATGTATATCATAGATCATGAAACAATCTCATACAAAACTCTACTCCATGAGCTCTCAGTACAATATACAATCATCTCACACTATCATACAAAAATTGGCTCACACATGCACCAATTCACTGCCTCCCGATAACCTGCCTCCACTGCGCAATCCCTGCTGAAGAAGACCCCTGAATGAATTCTAGCTTTCCTTGCCTTGACTGCACAATCCTTATAAGCATCTCTGATGTGTGTGGATTCCTTGAATGCACCACTATAGTCACAAATCATAGTCAAACAGGCCCTTTCACTTATCTCTCAACTGGGTCTCCACTGGATCTGACATGCATGTAGTTAATAGTAGTATTTCTTCAATTGCAAGTGGGATCGCTCCATGTGAATTAATTTATGTCTAATTATTATTAAGGGCTAATAATAATTGACATGCATTCTAATTTTAGACATGCATTCCAAACTTAGATGCCCATCCATCCATATAATTTTCTCAACCATCTATAAATAGATTACTGCTAAAAATAGACTTTGATCCAAATTCTAAAAATAGACATATCACCTAAAAATAGCTTGTGTGGGCCCCACCTAGTTTAGGTGATTATTTTTCACTAGGATTAAGGAATGATGTTTCCGGATGCCACTTTCACTGTTTCTTGTTGCAATCTTCAACACATCTAAGAGTTGATATCAAATTTGAATTTCTCTTCTTTGTCATCATCAATCCATTAAAATAGTGCCAAATAGATTCATTAGTTTTGAGTGTCCTTTTATTGAGTTCTATTTATGTAAAATAGTTTGAGATATTTGTGAACCAATATTGGTATTTTTTCAACATATTTTAGTTTAGAATTTATATAAATACTTCACCCTTTGAAGTATTATTGTGGAATAAATTGCTGAAGATTTCTATAGTCAATATTTCTGTACCTGAAGGCTTTTTGTAGCAAGTTCAAGTAGCAGACTGGATCAAATCATCTAGCATCATATTTGAGGATTCATGTGATGAGCCATTGAAGTGAAGTACTTTCTACTGTCTTTGTTTATCTTCTTATGTTTTCATGCACCCATATATGTTTTCTAAATTTGAATGATAAATCGGGAGTATTATTACAAGATTTGTTAAAAGCACCCCGTCTTTAATTGTTTATCATTTCTATGTTTTCTGCTGATTTCCAGAGTAGGGAACCCTTAATTGCTCCCTCTTTCGAATGACCTTTGTCTACTCCTTCCTTATCCGGATCAAAGAATTCTTAATTGCTCTTTATCCCGATCAAACCACTTCATCAATCAACCTTCCAAGATCTTCAAGGACTTGTCTATCTTGCCCTGAAAATATTTGACTTTTTGACCTTGATCCTAGTCCTATCTGCTTGACATTTGACTCTTTAGCCCAATGGAAAAACAGATCTATCAATATCCATCTCATTAAGTGATTTTTCTCACCAAACCAAACCAAAACCAATTTCACATCATAACTAGCCTAAAATAAAACATTAAAACAAAGTTAAATCTTATAGAGAGAGCCCTCTCTGAACCCTAGGAAGGCTAGATCCTAGAGTTTAAAAGTTGGTCTTTGGTTACCTCGGTGAGTTCTTTCTTTAACCTTGAGAAATTACTGAGCGATAACATGTTGAATATGTATTCTTCTCTCAACCACTAATCATAGTTTCAAACTTTTCTAAATAGTTGAATATGTAGCTTAAATTGAACTAGCATATCTTCACAAAATCTGCTTCAAATTAAAATATGTTCCCAAGAATTAGGAAGTGGAGTAATCTGCTTCAAATTAAAAGATGTTACCAAGAATTATTAAGTGGAGTAAAACCAAAGTATATTAATATGAGGACATTTTTTATTCCCATTTAGTTACTCTTATGTTTTTATCAAAGACCAATTGCTATATATTTTTGTAGATTTTGTTATAGTTTCTCTTTAGACGAGACGTGAAAAATAAATATTTGTGTATCTTTATTGTCTCTTCTAGAGTCCATAATTTCTATTATTTTATTTTTTATACTTTACATTTCATATCAAAGTTTAGAGTCAAGAAATATGATATTGTCATTTACTAAATTCATTCCCTTATCACAAATATCACAACTTTCCATAGAAGTCAAATTCACTATTAAAAAAGAACACCAAAATGAAGAGGAAGAAGAAGAAAGTGGACCTACAACAACCAACACTGATAAATGAAACATGACCTAAATGAAATTACTCTCTCTAACTAAACAACACACTGATAAATGAAAACATGACCTAAACGAAATTACTCTCTAACAACAAATTTTAGCGAAGTTAATGAAGACAAACATGATATGCCTTTGGAGTGTAGCACACTCAAAATTGTTATTCAAAATTATTAGAACCTTTAATCTATGCATTGATTGTATAAATGGTGGAAGAAAGTATCCACTTGCAAAAAAATTTATGATAAAAGCCCTCGCATTTGGAAAGTTAATATGACATCAATCCTTCTCCTCCATGATTTTTTATGTCACGATTCTTCTTGACTTTATACCTTACTGTGCTCCCTTTGCAACATAGTGTGCAATTGCTAGTTAAGTTCACTATTACATGGTGAGTAACAATTAAGCACAACAATAATAATTATATTAATAATTACATAGTGAGTAAATAGTTGAAATTGGACAATGCTAACAATTTTTCTTTAAATAATAAAAATCAAAATCATACAAGAAATCTAAATTGCTAATAACAAATTCATACTAACTTTGTATAATATACAAATAAATTCAACAATTATCTCTTTTGAATAGATCCTTATTTAAAAACTAATAAATCCTTGAAATAAATCTAAATTAATATTTTTATATCTACAACAGACATGATATTACACATTCAATTTTTTCTTTGATTGGGCATTTCTTTGTTTTTACTTTAAAAAAAAATTGCATTTTTTCCATGATTTGACGTAAAATGAACTCTTATTAACCATTAATTAATATAATTGTAACTTGATTATTTTATAATATTGAAATGATTTTAAGATAAATATTATTATTGAACAAATCCAAATAAATATTGCTCTTTAACAAATTTAAAATTTTATTAGTCAAAATAAATAACATTATTCATAAACAAAATACAATGGGATAAACTAATTAATAATTAACTAAAAAATGATTCAAATCATAAATTGATTCTCGAACACGACATTGCAAAATTACAAATAAAAAATGTCTCAATTTACCAATCTGTAAAATCTAAATTGACGTATTCAAAATCTTAAAACTAACTTAAATTCACTATTTTTACTTTAATTTAGCTATATTTTTTTACTTTAATTTAGCTATATTTAAACTATGTGCTAGGTACTAGCTACTATGTAACACTCTTTTTAATTATGATAATTTATTTTATTTATGAATTACTTTTCATTCTAGGTTTTCTATTTTAGTGAAAATTCAAAGATTTTAGATTTGAGTAGTTTGGTGAATAATTTATTTTTAGTTAATTTGTGGCATTTTTGAAATAATTATACTTGGTGTAATAGTGAAAATCTATCTTTGATTTTTTTTTTATTTTTATAGATTTGAATAATTTAGTAAATAATTTGTTTTTAATTAGTTTATGGCATTTCTAAAATAATTGTATTAGGTGTAATAATGAAAATCTATCTTTAAAAATTACTCATTCTACAAAATATAATAATCTATTCTTTAAAAAAATGATTTTAATACATTTTTGTTTTAACTAATTAACTCATTAATATTAACATATAAATCAATTTCATTCTAATTTAATAAAATTTTACTTCTGAGAACTATTAAAATTTAGATTTCTCAATAATTTAGATTTATTAAATTATTAATTTTTATTTATTTTTTAATAAATTTATAAAAATATTTGTTTTTTCATATATATTTTGACTTATGATTTTGTAATAATATTTTTTAAAATTTTCAATATTTTCATATTTTTTTTTTAATTATTAATATCTAAATTTATATAAATAAATATTATTTAGTAGGTTTGCTAGATATATATAATTAATTTTTTTAAAAAGATTTTTATATTTAAATTCTCAAGAAAAAATAAATTTAATATTTAATTTTTTATGGTTTAAATTTATTGTTCCATCATATACATAACTTAAAATATGATAATGCATTAATATAGAATTATAACCAAAATTATGATAACCTTTTAATATAAAATTACATTTGAGGATTAAATATAAGTAATAATTTATGGTTATGTTACTTAAAAAGAAATATGTTTAAGATTTTTGTTGCCTTCTAATTCATTATAAGGGAAATAAAAAACATTGATAAGATAAAAGATATTCAATTCGAGATGTTGTTCAAAATTTGACCAAAAATAAGAAAGTACTCTTTATACTAGACTCACATTTTAAATCTAGACTCACATTTTAAAGACTCATTAAACATAACATAACTACCTTAATAAGCTTGTAGAGAATTATAAACAAAAGAAGATAGAGTTCTTAAACATAGTGAAAATTATGAGGAAATTGAAGCCTCTACCTTGATAGGAACTAACACTATTGAGTTATGGGTGCTTGGTCCTCAACTTAGTGAAATTACCTGCTTTAACAATATAGGCTAGCCATTCATCCATATATTTTAGTTGTAGTTGAATGTCATCCAACATTAAGAGAATATATCCTTAGTATTGTTTCTCTCAAGTAGAGCCTTGCCCAAGAGAGATTCCACGCCTAATGGGTGCATCGTGACATGCACCCAGGCCTTGACAACTATGAATACCTTTGAATCCATGTGACAACCCCACTACATGATCAACTTCTACCTCCTATAACTTGTCTTAGATTTTTGTATGTGTATATTCATGGAATATCCTTGTTGAAGATTTGGCATGAAAACTTCCCATGAGCCACTTGGAGAAACCCTACCACTGCTACCACACCTGCAGTGAGCTCTATGACAAGTCATTGCTGCAATCGAAAGAAAGAGATGAAACATAGGAAGGGTTGAGCAGGCCTCATAACAAGAAGGTCTAAGCTGAGAGGAAGGGAACAAATAGTGAAGGTCTAAGAACAAAAAAAAAAAAAAACCTAGTCAAAAAGCTATAATGGAGCTAGCATTGCAACTCACAAAGGGAAGGAAAGAACTATAATTGAACTTAGAGAAATCCACAGAGAAAGGCACGAAGCTAATAGAAAAAGGAGCAGAGTGAGCCTCGAAATGAGGGAGAGCTCCATCATGAAGCCAAACTTGAACCGACCTAGTAGTTGCTAGGAGTGCGTGGAAATCTAAGCAAAAATATGGTCATGTGTGGAGGAGGAATGAGTAGGGGTTTAATGACCATGATACCACAAGCTATGAGGACATGACTTCTCATAACACATAATGATGGGTTGTGGGCATGCCAATCTCATTCATTAATCTAGATGGATATCAGTGGTCATTTATTTTTTCCACTCTCTCAATGGACACTTACAACTTCCATTGTCTCAATGGCTCTCTATCTTATTGGGGTTTTTCTATGATTTTTGGGACTCAAACTTCCAAAGACATTTTGAGTTATTAAGTGATTTTCTTTGGAAATTGAAGGAGAAAGGTTTGCATTATGCAAGGAAAAGCATATCTTTCTCCTTTAGAAAAAAATTGAACTGTATTCTAACCACTTGTAGAAGGTTTACTATGACTTACACTCTCTTACCATGAAACAAATCATTCTGAACCGTTTTCTCCAACAATATATATATATATATATATATGTTCAATTAGCAGAAAGTGTACACGTGAAATAGGAACTGAACTGTGGTCACACTAACACCACAGGGGAACCAGAATACTTGTAGGTAACGATTTAGTGAATTTTACGATTTAACTTTCTTTTGTCTATATCAACATGAACTCATCCTCCATGATTTATATTGGCAACGCACTATGTGCACTTAAAGATCGGTTCCAACCGAGGATTTGTAGGAAGGCCATGTAGTATTACTACTTCCTTAAAAAACATATGTGCAATGTGTGTTGCATCATTTTTTTTTGTTACAAGGTAATAAAATGTGCCATCTTTTAAAAATTTCTGCTACAGTTCTAGGCAATCCTAACACGAAATCTATGCTTATTGCGTCCCATAGTCTATATGAAATAGGGAGTGGTTAATACAACCTGGTGTTTTGATGATTTCCTTTGTTATGATGGAAGATTTTACATCTCTTGACAAACTTCTCAACATTAGCCCCCATGCCTGGCCAAAAATAATGTGCACTCGTCTAAGCATATGTTTTGTCACTTCCAAAATGCCTTACCAATCCTTTGTTATAATTTTATTGTAGTAAATTGTCCCTCACTGAACCTTTTGGTATGCATAATTGGAAACCCTTGAAAAACATACCGTCTTGTAGTATATATTCCATTCATTGACTCATATCCTTGCTTACCAAATTCTGACATGCTTTGTAAGCCTCCTGAAAAATATGCATCATTTTTGTACAACTCCATGATATGATCCAATCCCAAGACCTTTACTTTAAGCTCTTGTAAAAGCAATCATCTTCTGCTCAAAGCATCAACAAATTTATCAGTATTTTCACTAATATGTTTCAAAACAAATGTAAAATTATGCATATACTCTACCCACTTAGCATTTTTTTTATTTAATTTGTCTTGTTTGGTAATAAATTGCAAGGCATGGCTGTCAAAATATAAGAAAAAATCCTTTTTATTTTTTTTTTAACAAAAATGAGTATCATTGATATAAATATGCACCCAATCGCAGCAAATACTCGGAGATTATATCTTCAAAGTTCAGACTTGAACAAAAAACCATTACATAACTAATGATCAACACAAAATATTGTATGAGTTAACCATAGAAAAACTGAAGTCCTAGTATCATGACTATAAAAATACCTGATGAACTGACCTATTAAACCATTAAGAGACCACATGACTATCTAGACAAACAACTAATGTCAAACAAAAAATTACATTTGGTTGCATGCTTACAAAAATACCAAAATCCATTGAGCGAGCTTGCATGAGGGACTAGTCACTACGTGAGGGTGAGTTGTTGAGATCGATTTATTGATGGCCTGTCTCTTCCTAGTGATTGTATGGAGATGCCTGGGCTTGTTTTCCTAACTTGATGTCCATAATCATATTTCTGAGGGCATCAACTTCATCTACCAACCTAGCGAGCTGGAATTCAAATGACAAGAGCTTATCCGAAAAATCAATTTAATCATGACACATTTGACAAAAGTTAACTTGAAGATCATAGTATCCTCTATGCAAAGCTTCATGGGTAGCCAAATAGTGAGAGTAGAGGTTACCCGCTGAAGAGGATTCATAATCCAATTCCTTGTCCATGGAACCATCCTAGGGAAAACCCCAATTCTATTTTAAGATGATATCAGCTTGATTCAATGACATTGTCAAATGTCCCAGACTTATGATGGAGAGGGGTCTCCAAATTCTAAAAATATTTATGATTGAATTACCATCCAGATGACTATTACCATGTAAAACATGGTAGAGAATGGAAGTGTACCAAAGGTGGTGATCCCTCTGCAAACACGTGGTCCTTTGATAATTGCCCAAAGGAAAAGGCGACTAGGGCACCAAATAAACCAACACTGTCACAATTTTAATAATAACATGCCAATAAACAACCTCAGGGCTGAAGGAGAGGCCTAGAAACTTGGAAAGGCCAACATCTTGTGGTTTGTTGTCTTGCTAGGTGGTGCGAGAAGTAATATGATGAGACCTTGATTGATGGTGTTACTGCCTTCAATTCCCAACCTGATGGAGCCTGAGTGGTATCTGGTTCGTTTTGTGGTACCTTATTTTGTTTCTTGTATTCCATTATTACTTCCACCACAAACTCCTCATATGATGTGTCAGCAACTGTATAGTTTTCTGCGTCTGCCTCCACAATCTCTGCCTGGTTTCTAATGGAAATATCCTGCAGGGTAATTTTCTTCTTTTTATACCACATCTTCAGGAATTTCTTCTGCACATTAATATTGATAGTACCAATGGATTCCATCCAAGGGTATCCCAAAATAACATCCACATTATCTGAAATATAAAAATCGAATGCAACGCATACATATCCATATAAATATTCAAATCTTTATAAATTTGAACATCCTCATTATCAACCTGTGTGTTTTCAATATGTTTTGTTGTAACTCGTAAATGTTTTGCCAAATTAACATTGATAAAATTATGTTTGCAACTAGGATTGATAGACACAATGATCTTCTCCTTCTGAATACATCCATGAACTTGTAATAAGGAGATACATGTAGAAAATAACCCCTTGTGTTTCTTATTATTCTATTTTCTAACATGAGACCATTTGTCCAAAATGAATTTTTCGAATTTTTTGTCATGAGTCCTTATCAACTTCTTTTTATCAAGTGATTTCCCCCATATAGCAACCTCGTCGTTGGAATTTAGCCATGGTACCAATATCCACACACTTGGGTGGTGTGACTTTTCCCATTTTAGGAATTTTTTGATAGTAGGAACATCATATTTACCTGTAAAAAACAGATCAGTAGTCTACCCACGAAGTAGAATGAGGATTTTGAATAAAATTACCCACTTTGTGTGGAAAATGGTTGACAAAACGGTCATTATGGCTCATAATCCTTATTATATTCTGTTTTTGGAAATGGAATGACCATTCCACATCTTCCCATGTGATTGAAATCATGATCTGGGAAATATGGAAACTCATATATGTGTTGCAACTGTTTGGTCATCACAAAAAAATTATGAAACAAAAAAGATGTTTTTAAATCAACGATATCTCCCTCATCCAGACTCTAGTTCAACCAATTTTTTTTATTTTATTTGTGTGATTTTTCAAGAGAAGATTAGATTTTTAATTATTTGCTTGAAATTATGCATGACATTATGAAAAAAAATATTGGATATCCATTGTCTATGATTTTTCGTCACAAAAAATTATGCAAAACAACTTATTTTAAATCAACGATATCTCCCTGATTTTTTTAATTGGGGTATTTTTCGCAAGGAATTCAGATATACAATTTTGTTTTGAAAATTTTGCACCAAAATTTTTCATATATGATCTACAAACTCATCACCCACTATTTTTCCAAAAAACATCCTACAAAAAAAGGGAAAAAACAAATCTCCTCGCTTTTCCCAAGAAAGTGCTCTAATTTCACTTGTAATAGATCTAACTTGAAAATATCTTCAATTTTCTAGTAAAATAAATCCCAGCACCAATACAAAAATAATATAGAAGTGCTTCTCTTGATTAATATCAAACCCTTGAGGTAGGGTAACACCATACAACTACTCCTTAAAGAAGGAGATCACTCCACAAGCTATATGATGTTCAATACAACAATACTTGACATCTCTCAATGGAGAGTCTCTAGCCTCTATATAGGATTCATATATATGATACTATGGGTAATTAACATTGGTATCTCAATACCATACATCCAATACAATAGGATTATCACATTATTTCCTAACTACTCGTAGTGCCTTGCATTATGGGGGTTAACCACTTTATTTATTAACTATGGCCCATTTATTTATCATCCTTACATTACATTATTACCTTGGGTACATACCTTTGTAACCCATATTACCCCCCCTAGAGATACTAAAACTACAAAGGTGAAGGAAATGGAAGGTGGCATGTTAGGGCATCTGTTACACTTATCAAAATTGCAATCATGTTTATGCTTTTGGAGGACCAAAAGCTCCTCAATGGGGAGGAATGATCCAGAAGGATCCTAAAAGGACTAATTTTTGAAGTCCTCAAAACTCAGAAAACCCTATCTCACATCGAATATTTCATCTTCATGAATCCAACGACGTGAATGACACCTCAATTTTACACTATATGTGAAAGTTTTGGCCCACTAAACTTTTTGACCCAAAAAAAAAAAATTGTAGGCAGGACCCACAACTTACCACTTGGAAAATGATGTCAGCATTATAGTCAACTAATGACAGTGGTATGGATGGTGACTTGGCATCACAGTCAGTGGAATCTGAGCAATATTCCTGACCAATCTTGAGCTAACACATGGTAGTCTCAGATTGGTTGAATAAGGCCCAATCTAGGGTCACCACGTGGCACAATCACATGGCGCCACATGGCACCCTGCGACTAGTCAGTGGGCTTGGAATGGACCAAACCTGGCTGTAACTTGGTTACGGTTATATTTTGTGGCAGTGTTGGTAGTCATGGCCAAGTTTGGAAGGGAAACTTGGAAGTAGTTTGGCGGAGCATAGTTTGGCAGTAACACCAATTTGGCAACCAAATTGGCGGTTGGTTTGGCAGGAGTCGAACCCGTTGATAGGAAAACCACAAACTGCTAACCTATTGGCGAATACAACAGCATGTGACAAGGGATGCGGTTTGGAGGTCCTGCCAAACCCGCACGAAGTTAATACAATACATAAAAAAATAGGAGGCACGCGGGTTTGACCTCGGGACCTCTCGAACCACCAAAGTCTTAACATGGCGCACGTAACTACCAGGCCAACGACGCATATTGAAAAATTTGTTGCCTAATTTTCTATTTAACCTTTTATTTCTACCTGTATCGAGGGATGGTCGGGCCAGGCAGAACCACGACGGGAACTAAGTACACACATAGTATGAGGTAAAAGAATATACCATAGCATATTCCTTAGAATATTCTAGGAATATTCCTGTGAGGGTATCCATAGGGAATATTTTAGATTCCTTGAAGGCTTAAGGGTCACAATGACATAAACCAGTCAAATTTATCATCAAATTTCATGATTTTTTGTGAGGAATTCGATGGTGCAGTCTATTTCTTCATCTAAGCAGTTGATTTTTTGCATGTCTCCATAAGAGAATCTCTTGAGGAATCTAAAATATTTATGGGTAGCCCAGATTGTACCGTGATAGAAAAAGGTCGTGTTTATACTCAAATTTCATGATTTTTCACTAGTAATATGTTGGTGCAGATGGTTTTCTTATCCAAGCAATCCATTTTCAAGTCATCCCCAGATTTGGAGGTATAAGGTGCATTTTTTCCATGTACTCATTTGATTTTTTTGTTGATGAATGAAGAGGCATCCAAACTTTGAGTAAGGCCTAGATATATATTCCAAATTGGACGAACTTCATTATCGTGCTTTGCATGTTCCTTGTCTTTATGGTTTCCTTTCATTTTCCTCTTCTTTAAAGTGCATGCATATGTGTTTTATCATGATTTTTTACGTACAATTTTGAATACATCCAAGAAGAAAAAGATCTCATATCACTTAGGAAGGCTTACACAATATCAAAGTTCAAAATATGAAAGGGGAAATTCTAAATATTGATCTCTCCAAAGCTTATGATTTGGTTAGTTGGTTATACATTAGGTTGTTGTTAACCCATGTAGATTTTTGCCCAAATTTTATAACTTGGGTAAATAGATGCCTTCATATAGTGTCTTTTGCAGTTTCAATAAATGGTGCAATGTCTCCTTTCTTCCATGAACAAAGAAGGTTACGGCAAGGTTCCCTTTATCGCCATTATTATTTTTGCTAGTGGTAGGAGGTCTAAGTCGTTTTTTGGCTAAGGCCAAGCGAAGAGGTGAGTTCCAAGGCACACTCATCGCACATGCCTTAGCAATAACTCATCTGCATTTTGTTGATGATATTCTTATCTTTGGTAATGGTTTGACAAGATGTTGTGGTCAATGATTGGAAATACTAACACTCTTTGGCAAAGCTACTGGAATTATTATTAGTGACAGGAAATCTTCAGTCACTTTCCAAAATCTAGAATAAAGAGAGGTTCGACATATTAAACAACTATTTCCTTTTGAAAGAAATAACATAGGGGAAGGATTGAAGTACTTGGTTATCCATATCAGACCAAATTTTTATATTAAGGAGGATTGGTATTGGCTATTAGCCAAGTTGGAGAAAAGACTAAGATGTTGGAATCTAAGGTGGCTCTCTAGGGTAGGGAAATTATTACTCGTGAAAATTTTCCTAAAATCCATTCTTGTTTACTGGATGTCATTACATTAGATTCCTAAATGTATTTTGGAAAAGGCCTGTAGAATGAGTTTCAAGTTTCTATAAATAGGAACTCAAGATCAACATGTTCTGCCTTGGCGCAAATGGGAGAAAGTAGTAGTGCCAAAGATCTGCGAAGGTTGGGGTTTAAAAAAAAATAACATTTTATCAAAAGCTTTGGCTGCCAAATTTGGATGGAGACTTAGTTCCACTCAAAACCTTTTGTCTACAGTGATATATCATAAGTATATTTCCCTGAGTGCGCTGGAGGATTGGATAAGAATAATGGATAAGTTTCATGCAAACATCTTAGTTATATGGAAAGTAGTTTTGATTTCCTTCTATCTCATTAGTGATGTGTTAGTATGCCTTGTTGGTAATGGTTCTAGAGAAATAATTGGAACTAATCCATAACCTGGATGTAGTGAGAGACATGTCCTTCCACAACCCCTCATCAATTTCCTTTGGTACAAAAGGATTTCTAAATTATCACATATAGACAACCCAACTAACACAACTTTATGGAGAGAGGGTTCGAAATCAGCAGTGGAGTTGGGGTTGGAGGAAAGTTTTCACGAAGTTTGAAACAAGTATTTGGCTTACCATATAGAGGGACATATTAGATTGATGTACAAGGAGGATGAATTGGTATCAGGTTTTTCTCCATTTGGTTCATACTCTAAATATTGGGTAAATCGGTTCGGTATTCCAAATTTCCCACAAAGGCCTAAGTCTTTAAGTGGTGTTTGCTGGAAAACAAAGTCCCTACATGGGATGCCATATTGTAAGGGCCTTATAATATTTGGCTAGGATGGTATGTTTTGTGTAAAATAAACGATGAATCCATAGATCATCTTTTCATTCACGTCCCTTTTACTCTACAAGTTTGTAGCTTTAGTAGATCATTTATAGGTCATTCATGTGTTTGGAAAGGGGCATGGGTGGAAGGGCATGGAGGCAACGGGTTTCCTCTCCCACCACATGTGCCTTTAAAGCACACCCACTTATCACTTGTTGGGGGGTCTTGTTGGCCCAAAAAAAATCCATCTTCCTAGACAAATCATCATTTCTTGATCGCGTGGAAGCTAAAGGTTTGAAAATCCTTGCACACTTTCAACACGAAAAAGGCGTATACACCCTATAGACTATAATGGTAGATGCTTAATACACCTCAAAAGCATGGGTTTTTTTTACGGGGAATCTCAAGGAAATGAACAGATATTTGGGGGAGGATTCATTCTTTTTCTCTCAAATTCCCATGTTCTTCGTAAAAAATTGGGTTTAGGAAGCGGTGCAAATAATCAAGCAGAACTTCTAACATTCAAAAATTGAATGCCCCTTGAAAGGAAAAAAGGATGTGAACATATCCAAATCTTTAGGGATTCTTTGAATGTGATTAATTAGTTAAATGAAGTGCAACATGCAGAAACATTCTACTAGTTCCTATTCTAGAAGATATTTTTTGAATCAAGGCCTCTTTTAACAATTTTTCATGCTCACATATATATAGGTGAATGCATGAAGATGGGTTACACTTTTGGACCAAATGTGGCGATTAAATTTCAAGCTTTTCCTCTTTCATTGAATTGAAGCCTCCAAAATTCATATAAGCATTGTGAATTTTGATTCAACGTAAAAATAAAATATGTGGATAACTATGTCGTTGTACTAATGATATTTTTTCCAAAAAAATTAGTGTTGTTTAATATTTCAAGTTTCTATTAAATGCAATACTTTTCCTTGCAATTTTTCGTACATCTTAAGAGGTATGTGTGTGTTCACGTAGCATAACTCAGTCTAAATGTGTAATTAAAAAAACTAAGTTTTTTATATTAAAAAAATATTGTTTATGAAAATTATATTTTTTATTATTTTTCAAAGTTGGCGAAGTAATATTTCAATTGCATTTTGAAGACACGTGTTTGTGTAAGATTTTTTTCAACTCTTTAACTAGATTGAAAAACCAAGAGTACCCTTTTGAATAGGACTCGTAAAAGAAGATAGTGTTATTTTTTGAAATTTTTTCATTATGTATATTTATGTTATTGATTTTTTATTCAGTGTCTTTAAAACCATCCAAAAAGTTCAAACATTATGTTTAAAAGAAATTAGATGAAAAATATCACATGAATTCGAAAGTGTCAAATTCATATTCCATTGGATAGAATATTCTTTGACGACTCCAACAACATCAACTTCACCACTTAAGGACAAATTCTGCCCTAAATCCACTAGGGTACAAAATGGGGTTGCAAATAAATCTGCATAAGGGGTGCTAAACTTATGATTTTTAGAACCTAAGGAGCTCGATCGAGCACTTAAAACACTCGATCAAGCGCTTGATTTCGAAATTCAAATAGGTCGATCGAGGCTTTAAGAAACCCTCAATCTAGCTCTTAACATGGTTAAATAAATGCTTGATCTAGCTTTAAATCTCTATCTAGCCTATAACATGATCTAGCTTTAAGGATCGATCTAGCTTCAAGGCTCGATCTAGCTTTAAGGCTCGATCAAGCCACCTTTTTTTACTCCATGCCTAGGTTGTATTGGCGGGAAATTTCTAAAACATGGCCCGGTAGAGTTCCTAGATAACCTCGGGTTACATTGTTTAAACCCTAAAACAACTTGATTGAGGGCTCAAATATTACTCGAACGAACGCTTAAAAAGACTCAATCAAGCTATTGTTTTTCACCCAAAACACACCCTCTCTTGCAAAAAATTGTAACCGAGCTTCATGCATAAACCCATACAGGGAATGAAACAATGTATTTGATCGATTCTCCATAGAAAGAGTGCACTTGGAATAAAGACTTTAGCATATTTCGTAGCAGTGGGACAATAATTCTTTTGAATTTTATCATATTCCTTTCATTGAACAATTTGAACCAACAATTCCATAATGACTTTAAAAAAACTCTTTTTTACATAACATAGTTGTTCTCGGCTAATATGACAGTTTGTTAAATAAAATTATTTTTGAAGATTACTGGGGTGAAATTTATTTTATTTCACCAATTTTTTAAGTAATAATTTGAAATATAATTGGCCAATGCGGATAAACAGAAAGTAGTATGACTTTTAGTCTAAATTCAAGAAGATTCAAAGAATACATACAGAATTGTATATATACAAAATGTAATTGTGTGCATACTTTTTTTTTTTTAATTTAAAATATTTATATTATTCAAAGAAACAAAAATACATGGATAAATTCCTTTTGGCCAAGGGAATTCGAACACTTTTTTCGCATAAACCCAACAAATATTGGCTACAAACATAATAAGATTTACATAATCACTGCCCAAATGGGCTTACAAGCTTCCCGCCAACAAAACATGAAAAAACCATGAAACATTACATTCTCAAAACCCACAAAGCAGAAAATGCATTGCATTTTGGAGCCATGAAAAACATCAAAAAAATTACATCATTTATTAATGAAATAAAATTATCGTTTTTTGCTATGAAATAAAAATACCCTATTTAGTAATACCAAAAATTAAAAATCTAAAATATATATATATTTTTTAATTTCAATAAAAAATCTAAAAAATATATATATTTTTTTAATTTCAATTTCTTCCTTCTTTAAATGTCACTTCTCATACTAAAATATATATTTACTATACAATTTTTTTATATATTATTATTTTTTATTTTCCTAAACATTATTCTAAGTTTCCACTTCGTTCCATTATCTATGTTTTTATTTTTATTCTTACTTAAATTTATATTCCACTTTTAATCTTCTTCCATTTTTCTCTTTGCATATTTTTCTTTTATTTCCCATTATTTTCTTAAATTTATTCTATATTTTTATTCTATATTTTTTTATCTTTTTATTTTATTTTTCAATCATTTATTACTTCTACTTTCATATATATATATATATATATAATACTTCATTTTTATTATTAATTCTTTTTATATTATTAATTTTGGTTTTCCTAATTTATTATTTTTCTATTTTACCTTGTTATTTTGTTTCTCCTATTTACATTTATTGTGTATCCTATTGATATTTTAAATGATAGTTTGATTAACTTATAATATGTAATTAAAAAAACATTATTTTTAAGCTTAAGATGTTTATATTAAAATTAATTATGCACGTCTATGCATTAATTCCAAATTATCAAAAATATTATAGAAATTGTACAATAGAAATATAAAAACATATTATTTAAAATATAATCGTATAATTACTTTGCGTTTTATAATACTATTTAAAATATAATAAAAAACTTAAGTGTTAAATTTTTATATAATTACTTTGTGTCTTTCTATAATTTTGTAATATTTTAAATGATGGTTTGATTAGTTTATAATTTTTTTTATTAAAAAAAAAATTAAGTTTAATATGTTTATATTAAAATTAATTATGCACATCTGTGCATTAATTCCAACTTATCAAAAATATTATAGAAATGGTACACTATAAAATATAAGTTAACATATTATTTAAAATATAATAAAAAACTCAAGTGTTGAATTTTTGTATGATTACTTTGTTTTTTTCTATATTTTTGTTATTACTTAATTAAATCTATATTTCATTATTTACATTTTTGAATTAATTTCATAGTTATATTTTGTATTTTCTTTTATCATTCAATTTTTTTTATCTTTAAAAAAAAATACATATACAAATATATTTTGTATTTTATTAAATATTAATAATTTCACAAATCAAAATACATAATTATTAGAATAAGATAGAAACATTATCTTAACCACATAATCAATTAGTTAAGAAAATATCTCAGCTAAACATTAAACTATGAGTTATTTTAGTTGGACTAAATCTCTCAAATCTAACTAATTAACAATCAAACAACTCACCTAACAATTACAATAACCAATACATTTTATGATGGGGAATATCATTCAATATTCACAATACAAGTAGGAGTTAATATCTCCAACACCCTCCCTTAATGAGTAGTTGTCTTTGATTTTCCTTTCTAGCAAAGTCTTTGTTTGCATATTTAATCACCTTGGAAATCATGTATATTGAACTCCATCAAGCTGTCTCCTAACCTTTGTAAAAGTGTAGCTCCCGAGTTGAATTCTCGAGTTCCATTCTTGAAGTGATGAATTAGGGATCTCCCAAAGTCAATCACTCGACCACACCATGTCATGTAACCTCATTAGTATACCACTCTCATGTATTCCATAACTGATAAGGGATCCTTCCCTAGATCCACAACTCTCAAACTAACTAGAAAAATATCCATGTTGAGCTTTACTTCCACTTGATCTCTTGAAATATAGTTGCTTCAGACCACAGTCAATGTCATGTTTGTAATCACTAAATTATTAGTCATTCTATAAGTGTGCATCCATCTGTTGAGATTCAACAAGATGATGAGCTTAGTGAAAAGAGTCGCCTTCACCAAGTGGGCCTGCAAGCTATTTTTGGCGCAAGTCTATTTTTAGACTATGTCTATTTTTAGACATGATGATCATATTTCAGAAGTTGCAGGATGTTATTTGTGGATGGTTGATCAAGTTGGAAAAAATAGATGAAATTCTATTTTTAGAATATTGGGCGAAGTCTATTTATAAATTGTCAATCTAAAAGTAGATGCATGTCGATTATTATTAGCTCTTAATAATAATCCAACTCTAAACAACAACTTATTCTCTTGGAGCACTTTAGTTCAGTGCACAGATGTGGCACATCAACTAACAGAAGGAATTACGCAATTCCTAAGGGTTTACTAGAGCTAATGCATGGAGGACTCAGTTAGAACTCAAGTGGCAAAGTTATGACATAGTTGGAAGAAGTAGTTATGGAGTTGTATTCAGTTTAACTCAGTTAGACTCAGTTGAGCTAGTTGTATCTAGTCTAACTGATTTATACACTAGTGAGAGTGGAGTGAATTAATTAGTTAATTAATTCACAAACAATAACTCATTAATCAGGCACGAACAATACGGTGATTAACCCTACGATTGCATAGCGATTTCGGTGGAGAACCGATGGAAGATAGGTGAAAAGGCAAAGATAGACTATACCAACATGACTATGGTCGTCGGTTACATCACACACGATTCAGAATGCCAATGAGGATTGTGGGTCGAGGATGGAGAATGGTCGGGGTCATTCGAGCTATTCTTGATGAGAAGTTGCGCGGTGGAGAAGCGAGCTGGCGGTGGCAAAGATGGGTGCATGGATTTCCAAGATTGGTCCCTTATTAGTGTGTAGCGATTGTGCGCGTACGGAAACTTGTGATAAGATTTTTATGCTTATGTAGCATTTCCTGCACAATCTCCATGTTACATAATATATAGTTTGATTTTGATTCGAGCTTTCCGTTCAAAAAGCATATTTATGTGCACGATTGAATATTTTGTTTTATGCTTCACATGTGTGCAATTAATTTTTTCCGCAAAAGATTAACAAGTGGAATAGATTCAGTATCTTGCATAAAGTTAAATAGTGTGAGATCAGGTGGATCTTGGACATATGCATGCTTAGTGCATATAATTTCTACACCATCTAACAAGATACATGGATGCCAACTATTGTAATGACTAATGATCTAGGAAAGGAATCTAGATATTGAATGTACTCTAACCAATGTTACAACATGACCTTCATCAATTTTCAGAAAAAATTTCATCATGTATGTTGTTATGAAATTTAGCTCATCAATCCTCAGGTGCCATGAATCCATCTATGAAGTTTTTAGTTTATCATCCTCATAAATCATATTTAAGGCCAATCATATTTCCTCCCCACAAAGGGCTCTAAAACCAACGACGTGGAGGAAATATGTCTCTTCCTGGAGCTTGCACAACCCTGACACCTCTGTTGATCTTAATATTGTGTATTCCAATCCTCTATCCATCTTGATGATGTTGTGTTCCCCACTAAATTTATTTAATACGGCCAAATAATGATTCTATAAAAGATGGTTATGGTAGGAAACTGTTGGACAATGGCTCATATTAGCCTCTTAGAGTTTGTGCAGGAGGACAATGTCATGCAAACACAATGCTAGGGAGATAATTTACGACATGCATGAATCCTAGCTTTCTCTATCGATTCTCATGCCGTTGTTCTTATCATATTTCGTCCAATGATGGAGAACTGAGGAGAATATCATGAAATATTATTTAGGGAACATGGTCTACCACAACGTTTCAAACACCTGACCTTCATCTTCTCTTATAAAGGATTCTTAAAGAATATACGTGAAGTATCTAGTACTTCTTCAATAAAATATAAGGGGATTCCAATTAATAAAATCTAATGGCTTAGAGATGGAAGCTCATTTTGTAGCAATCTATTCTCACACAAAAAATACAATCTTACACCTACATTAATCTACTCCTATAGCAAATTACTATCACAGCTCTCTCATTGTCTCAAGCCCTCCTTTAAAGGAGTTAAGCATATATATATATATGAAACATCAATAATTCCATATTACGGTGCTTAGAAGAATTCGATCTAGTTTTATGGATGAATATCAAAACATGTGATGGATAAATTGGAAGGAACCTATTGTAAAAGGGCAGTGGGTAGATGTGCGAAGGTTTCTTTGAGTTTCTATCTATGGTTCCTAGGGTTAACTATCATTCCTAGGGGAGAAATAAATGAAATTTCTATCAGTTTTAGATTTGTTTTCGTAGCAGGTTTCAGAGAAGGGTTCACTCAGCTAGAATGTGGGTGGTAAGTGGGAAGTAAGATGGTATCTTTGACAGGAAGTTATGTAAGTGGTTTGTAGGTTGTTAAGGTGACAAGATGGAGGAAGATGTGGATTTTTCTAAGGACCCTGGTGACATGGAGCCATTTTGGTCACAGTCTTCTGATGTGGTGGCATGTGATATAGATGGAATGATGAGAAGTGAGGACCCTGCTATGCAGCAACTTCAGGAGTTTGTGAAAATGGAGGTAGAGAACAAGGTTGATATAGGGTTTCCACCTGGGGGTGCATTGGAAGCTCCACATACATTGACATACCAAAATGTGACTCATGGCCCCATTTGGCAGTCTGAGTTCAAGCAACCCTTAAGAAATAGTGGGGGTTTTTCATGGCATGATAAATTATCCATCGCACTCATTTGAGGAAAGTATAGTCGAGAGAAAACCTTAGATACATTGATTGACCTTGAGGATTCTTTAAGTTTGAGTTGAAAAACAAAGAAGAGAAAAGGCTTTAAGGTCAAGGACGTTGAGAATAATTTGGTTCTAGGAGTGAATGTGTTGCTGGATGAAGTAATGGGCATATCTGAGAAGGTCTTGGTAGGTAGAGGGAGAGGGAGACACTTCTCATCTGAGTATTTGGAAAACTAGGGCGAAAAATAATGGAGAGGGGTTTGTGGAAGCTGCCCCAAAGGTTAGTAGTCTCACCCATGGATGGTTCATGTTTGAATTTTTGTCAACTAATGTGGACAGTTAGATTCTTGGTAAATATTGGAGCATAAATTCCATCCCTATGGTTTTAAAGAGTTGGAATTCTCTATGATGCAAACATAGAAAATGTCGACAATATCTCGTTCTGGGTGATAATGTCTGGTTTTTCCACCTTAGTTGTGGACTTTGGATGTTTTTCAGAGGATTGGTAACAAGTTGGGAACCTTTTTAGACACAAATATTTCCTTTCAGGTTGACTGCAAGAAAATTATGGTGAGGGTTTTGGTGAATTTGAACCCTCACGAAGGATTCCTAGATGATATGGATATTAATTACATGGGCTATACCCATTGTCAGCCACTAGATTACGAGGGATTTCCGTTTCGATGTCGCAGATGTCACAATTCAGGGGACATGTTAAGGGAGTGCCCTATACCCTACACAAAAAAACATGATCATCAGGGTATGAGAAAAGGGGCATCTTCTGGGGTAACTAAAGATGAGAAGGGATGCCAAACAAAGGATTTCTCATCATATCAGCAACTGAAATTAAGGGAGAAACTGATGCACGGTTCGATGATGAAGGTGCGACATGTGTATTTCTAGCGTTGCAGGGGCTTCAAATATCACAAGATGTTGTGTTATCCAATGATGGCTCCTCTCTTTTGGGTAATTTTTCTCCCACTCTATTGTTTAAAAATATGATTAATTCTTTGGGATATGTTGATATGTTATAGGGAATGGGTGCATATGGGATAAAAGACTGGTACTGGCTTATCGAGAAGATCAAGACCTTTGAAAAAAGAATGGAAAAAACCCTAGCCCTGAGTTGCAGGTTTCGATGGCGACATCGGCGCCCCTGGGCGGTGCTGGCTCTCTCTTTCGGGGGCACTAAGATTCTACTAGTGAGGGTGGGTCCCTTGTATGGTGAAGGCGGGACACTATTTGTCTCACAGGATTTTGTTTTGTTCCCGGCGTAGTATTATTGGGTTCTGCGATTTGGTTTGTTTATGGTTTGATCAGGGCATCTGTTTGACCGGCTTCGTGGCTGTATCCCGTGTTTTGTTGGAATATATACTCGGTTGCTATCAGTTGGGGTGAGCGACAGACTTGAACCGGGGTTTGTTCTCATCTATTGCTGGGTTTGCGAAGGACGAATCATTATATTTGTCTTGACATCATCTTCACTGGTTGGCCGACCTGTTGTTTTGGGTGGGGCCGTTCGGGTCTGTGGACCCTGATCAGTATTTGCTTTGGCCGTTCATCGGGCCCCTGCTTCATTTTGGCGTTTGCACCAGATCTGACACTGCAGTCTTCGATCGGTCGGTTGGACCAGATATCCTTCACCATTTTTCTTGGGGGTTTTGACCTCCTTCCGCAGGTGCTTCACGATATTTCCGGGCCGTTAACTCCCTACAATGAATCACTATGATCACGAGGTGGACTATTCGGAGGATCCTCTGGAGGGGGTTGATATTTGGGGACTTGATGCACATGATGAGGTGGCCAATATGTCTGACCTGGACCCGTCTCCTGAGGTGGAGGCTCCTGCTCCGTCTGAGTTGGCTAGCGTGGAGGGCTGCAACACGCCCTTGGGAGACTTTGCGTTATTCACATTCGACTCGCCCTCGGGTGCAGACATTGGGCCCTTGGATTTCTCCCTGAAAGGACATGATTCACTGACGAGTGCTGCTATCGGATGCTCTGAGAAATTCTCGGAGGTGGTTTATCAAGATATCGGGGATGCGACCTGTTCACTGGCTCAACTGAGCATTGGGGGACCTCTCCCTAATTGGCATACCACTCATGGACCTTCTGACCTTGGAGGCGCAGCACTTATTGACTTGGCTTCTTCTGGACCATCGGTGGCCTCGGGGGTGTTTGCTAACATTCCAAAGGACATCACCATACCGGAGACGATTTGTACATCCTCATAATCAGATACCTCTGTTGAGCCGGGGCTGGGCTGCTCCAAAGCAAAGAAACAGCATAGAGTCACTAAGAATAAACTCAGCTACACCAAAAACTTTGGTAGTGAGAGCGGTATGGTGGACTGGGGCCTTATTGCGACCAAGACTCTTGTGGGGAAGGTCCGCGGCCGAAAATACTCCGCGACTCGGCTTCAGTGGTGGACTCGTGAGATATGTAGTGGGACTCTCGATGTTCTCCCGGTAGTCCAGGTACTCACCAAAGGTTGGTTTTCACTCTCGTTTGATCGCCCTGATCAATCGGACTGGGCACTCAAGCATTACTGGCATCTTGAGATGCACCACGTCTTCCTTAAGAGATGGGTTCCTCTGTTCGACCCCAAAAAGGAGAATGTGATCAGGCCCTATCTGGATGAGGCTGCCGGGACTGCCACTGCAATTTTGGAGCGACTCTGTGTTCAGGAACATCGGAGGACACTTTAGCCTCTATCTGGACCATGACCGATCTTACCTGACATCGGGCAGTCGAGCTGTGGCTCGAATCTTGATTTTCTTAGACACACGGGATGGACTCTATGAAAACTTCAACATGCTATTTGATGGGATGATATGGCAGCAACCACTAGACTACGAGGGTGTGCCATTTCGATGCAGGAAGTGTCATGAAGTTGGAAACTTGTACAAAGATTGTCCAAAGAAGGGTTTTGGCAGGCAGGCTTCAAAGAAACCTTGTTCGATTGGTACACAGACTGTGCCGGTGAACAGTACTGTGTTGGGCTTTACTGATGCGTCGTTGCTGACCCCGGCTTCCCCGAGAGATGATGGGCTGGTGCAGACTGTACTCGCATCGTGGACTACCTCACATCCCAGATCTCGCCCTCAGGTTACGATGGAGACTACTCAGCGGACCTCATCTATCCCGATTACTTCTCCTTCCAATGCCTCCTTGTTTACTGATTGTAATCTTGTCTTACCATCTAGCACTATTCTTGAATCCACATCTGGTAATGTAGTTATCAATCAGTCCTCTTCTACTACAATTACTTGCATACCATCGACTCTTTCTGGCCATACACTGAAACTCCCCTCGGTATGTTGCACCATTGCTATGGCTCATCCCTCATCCACTCCCATCATTCACCACTCCACCGCTGAAACCTCACTCTACCACTCATCCTACTCATCACTGATCAGAGACTCCCTCATCGCGTCATAACTATTATCTTATATCACTCTCACTTTCACAATCGGGTGAGACTTTTGGTATTGGGCCGAGTCTGGACTGTTTACCCAACAAAACTCGTGGTCGACCTTCTACATTGGCGAAGGCGATCAAAAGAGCCAATCTCAAAGTGGAAGCTGGCACTCAATCCTCTCTTATGCGGGTCCTTAGAGCTAGAAGACCCTTGTTGACGGTTACATCATGATTTGCATCTCTTTCAATTGCAGGGGTCTGGCCAACCCCGATAAGAGATTGGCCCTCAGGGAACTGATAGCACAAAAACCCATTGACATCCTATTTCTTCAGGAAATGCTTGGTGCAGGCCCTGCTGTGCAGACTACCTTGACTTCTCTCCTACCTGCTTGGACCTTCATCACCCTGGACGCATTTGAGAGATCTAGGGGCTGTGCATTGGGTATAAATGACAGGACCACCCGGATGACAAACTGTTGGGGTCGGACTGGAGTACTGGTTATGAATGTCCTTTTTGGTAATTCGGAGGTGGAATTTACTTTGATCAACATTTATGGACCCTGCACAAACAGGGAGCAATTCTGGACTTCCTTAATGTCTTGTTCTTTACTAAATGCACCTCATCTTATTTTGGGTGGTGATCTAAATTTCTCTTTAGGTATCTCTGAATCTTGGGGCCCCCAAGCCATCCCGAATCCTTTGGCTGAGTTTTTCAACTCAATGCTGGGTGCCTCAAATCTTATTGACATTCAAACTACCAAGATCCAACCCACCTGGAGGAACAGAAGGACTGGCAATGCCTCTTTGGCTCGCAAATTAGACAGATTTCTCATTAAGCAATCTCTCCTACCTATTATGACTCGTGCTCGTCAGTGGGTGGGGATGGGTGGTAAATCTGACCACTCTCCAATTTATCTGGAATTCGAGTGTGGCCCAAACAGGGCTCGTTCCCCATTCAAATTCAATTCTCGTTGGTTGAGAGATCCTGAATACAACCTGATGGTCACTCGGGCCTGGCAGCACTGTGGCCCTTTATATGATCATGATCTGGGTCGGATCATAAATGACAATCTCAACCGCATTAAAAAACTTACCATTCAGTGGGTTCGGAACAAAAAGAGATCGGAGAGGGAGGCTCTGCTTAATATTGAAAATAAGATTGCCCGTCTCAACAATGCTGATTTGTTGGGGTATCGAACTGATGATACCAGGGAACAATTAATTTCTCTTGAATATTAAAAAGCTAAATTTCTGAGACAAAAGGAGGAAGACTGGAGGCTTAAAATCTGGGCTATATGGTTACAAGCGGGTGATGAAAATACAAAATTCTTTCAACAGCATGCAAATGGCCGAAGGGCTGCAAATGCCATATGGGAATTGTCAGATAACAATGGATTTACTGCGAGAACGCAGTCTCAATTATTTGACCTGGGCACCAGACATTTCACAAACCTTTATAGGGCGTCAAATTGCATTGATCTTCCGGACATCATGCGCATTACTCAGCATTTCAAACGATTTGTGGAACAGGATCAGATGGATGACCTCAATGCACCGGTTACATTGGGCGAACTTGAAGGAGTATTGAAATGGTTCAAGCGGGACAAAAGCCCTGGGCCTGATGGCTAGCCCATTGAGTTTTTCATCCATTTTTATGAACTCATATCTTCTGATCTGTTGACTATGATTGAAGACAACAGAGTGCATGGCAGGATATATGATGGGTTCAATACCACTTTCATTTCTCTTATACCAAAATCGGACAAACCGACTAGTTTCAATGAATACAGGCCAATATCTCTGTGTAACTGCATATATAAGATCATATCCAAAATTATTGCAAACCGCATCAAGCCTTTCCTATCTACACATATTGAAAAAGAACAATTTTCATTTCTGAATCATAGGCAAATTCATGAAGCTATTGGCACTGCCCAGGAAGCCCTTCACTCCATTAAGACCCTGCGCCAGAAATCCACCATTCTCAAAATCAATCTTACAAAGGCATTTGATCGGGTCAACTGGAGTTACCTTCATCTCATATTAATCCACTCTGGCTTCCCTCATTTGTTTATAAACTGGATTATCGGTTGTATTAGTCATTCCATTTTTAGCATTCTGATCAATGGCACTGCATCTGATTTCTTTCATGCGGGGAGGGGACTTCGACAGGGATGTCCTCTCTCTCCATTATTATTTGTCTTGGTTATGGAGGGACTCTCGGTTCTCATTAAAAATTCAAAAGACAGGGGAGAACTACAAGGACTCCGGATCAATGATATTCTTCATCTCACCCATCTTTTATTTGTGGACGATGTACTCATTTTCCATAATGGTACTAGACAAGACTCTGTTCACTTTGACCTGCTACTAAATTGCTTTTGCAAGGCCACAGGTATGGCACCAAATGGCACCAAATCCACTATTATCATGACTAGTTGCTCGGGAATGGAACAAGGCACTTCACTGAACCTATTTGACTATGTTTGCATTGATATCAATGATGGGCTCAAATATCTGGGGTATCATATTAAACCAAACGACTACAAGATTAAAGACTGGAACTGGATCATTGCCAAAATTGAACGCAGAATTAATGTCTGGTATAACAGATGGTTATCTAGGGTTGGCCGACTGATCCTCATCAAATCTGTGCTGGAAGCTATTCCGGTCTATTGGATGACTCTGGCTTGGATTCCTATTGGCATTACCAACAGAATCAAAAGGATTTGCAGACAATTTCTTTGGCGCAACCAGGGGAAGGCCTCCACATTTGCTTGGATTGCCTGGGACTGCATCAATATCCCTAAACAATGGGGAGGCTGGGGGTTAAAATATTTGCATCTTTTTTCGAAGGCTCTGGTTGCAAAAATGTGCTGGCACCTAATCACGGGTCAGAGCCTCTGGAAAGATGTTATTGTGGCTAAATATATCTCGCCTCGGAACCCCCTCGATTGGATCCGAGGCAGCACTGGACAGACACCTGGTGCATCTATTATTTGGAAGGCAATCAACAAGGCGACACACATCATACAGCTTGGATTATCATGGCATATTGGCACGGGTGCTATGGTCTGAATTGGTACTGATTCTTGGTCTGGCAATGGAGATTATCACAAATTACCTGTTTTTATCACCGAACACCTCGCCCACAGGAACATTTTCTATCTTGCACAGATTGCGGACTTGGCACATTCCTCTTGGCGGGGCCAAGCCTGGTTAAGTGCTGCTGACCTCGAGATCCCTCAGACTGGTTCTCAGATTTGGTAGAAATATATTTGGGCCCTTAAAGCTACAAACATTCGAATCACTGAGCAGGCTGACAGATTAATATGGGTTGTTTCTCCTCATGGTCACTATGCTCCTAAACTTGGATACCTCGCCCTAATACGGTCCAAGGAACCCCCTATCAAAGCATGGTGGTGGCGTATTATTTGGAAATTAAAGGCCCCACACAAACACAGAACCCTTTTCTGGTGCAGTCTTAATCAATGTATACCCACCATGGACTTTCTCCACAAACGGGCATACCATGGGGCATCTCAATGTTGTTTCTTCCTTGCAAGCTGTGAGGACACGACCCATTTATTCCTTCTGTGCACTTGCATCAAAGAAATATGGTCTCGGGTCAGCACTGGCCTGGGTTGTAATCACATCTGGCAGGGCAGCACTCTTATTGAAGCCTGGACGAATTGGTGGCAGCACTTTGTCAACAGCCCGAGAATGAGAAATCTCCCACTGATTGTGGCATGGGAGATTTGGATCGGACGAAACAATCAGATCTTTAGATATATACCTATTAACTGTGTCCGCATTTGCGCTGCCTCTATTGCTACTTTCAATCTCTTGCCCGTAGACAGCAATCTCAGCATGCCTCTACTCGAAACACCTGAAATAATTGATCACAGTCATGCATGGGCCTATTTCGATGGTGCATCCAATGCATCTGGCTGTGGTGGGGGCGCAATACTCTTTTTAAATGATCATCACTACTACCATATCAGAATGGGATTGGGACCTGGCACAAACAACTATGCAGAACTGCAATGCCTTAGACTTCTTCTGACTTTTGCTCAGGACATTCACTGCAACTCCATCCAGATTTTTGGTGACTCACAGCTTGTTATCAATTGGTTTAATAATCTTACACTATGTCACTCGCACACACTGTCATCACTGCTGCGTGAGGTTCATCATCTCAAAGTCCTATTTGACTCTATCTCAGTGGCACATATTTACAGGTCTCGGAACAAAGTGGCTGACAAATTATCCAAAGAAGCATCGGAGCTAGACTGGGGCACCTGGCATTTCACTGAACACTCTGGTGGATAGGTATACAGATATTTTCATCAGCCTTTTATAGAGGAGGCACCTACATAGATGGTTGGCTTGATGTACAGTTTTATGGGGAGAATTTTGTGACTATCTCCCTGGATATTTATTTATCGGCATGTATTTTACTTTTATATGGTTTTTGATTTTTGATAGTAAGTTAAGCACCGAGCTTACTATGTGAACATTGGAATTTTCCTGAAAATATGTCACATTTTTGGGACTGTTTTACTGCCTGCATGAAGGCAAGTAACAGATTGCAATAGTCTTTGGACTCATTAGTAGCACACTTCGAGCATTATGTAACATGTAACCTATCTTTAATGAAAAGTTACGAATTTTTTGTTGAACCTTTAATTAAACTGAGAGGGGGGGGTGAATCAGTTTAATGCATTCCTGATCTTTTAAAAAATTTCATTAAGCTATTTACACCTTCATTTCATATTCAATTTAATGTGCAAGTAATCTTAGAATGCAAGCAGCGAGTATTAGTTTAATATAGCAGTAGACTTAATATGAGAGTTGCAGGTATTAAGCAGATGATACATATCAGATTCAATACATAACTATCATGCACAGAGACACCAGATATAAGTGGAAACCCATAACGGGAGAAAACCACATCTTATTATTGTTGTGATGCAAAGGCAAGCTCCTACTCCCTCTCACCACTGTTTTTCTGCAGGCACCAACCTATAGGAGGATCCAACCTCAATTCTGCAAGCTACAACTTGCAAGGAAGCACCAACTCCCTTCAATTTTCTGTAGGCACCAACCTACAGGAGGCTTCAACCTTTGTCAGCTACAACTGACAGCTATTAAGCTGAATGTTTGCTGATTTACTCTAGATATCAGCTCTGTTCTGTATCTTCTCTTCTTCTTTTAATCTTCTCTGCTTTATTCTTCTATATTTTGCATTCTCTATATCTTCTCTCTCTCTATCTCTCTCTCTCTCTATCTCTCTCTCTCTCTCTCTCTCTCTCTCTCTCTCTCTCTTTTGAGCTTATCAAATTGATCTTATATAGGAATTCTCACAAGACTATTTGTATTCCTCTAGGAATTCGAAATGAATGGTCATACCTCTTGGTCTTCTGCCTCCTCATTTCTTTGTCCAACTCAATTTAAAATCATAATAATATGTACAATATTTCATGCTACAGTGGAATTTTTGTCTTTTCTTTAGGATACTTGCCTTTGCATCACAAACAATAAAAAAATTAATTACAACATTTACTTTCACATTTTAATTACATATTTCAATTTCACTCAGCTCCTTTTCCGGATTTTGGCTTTACTGGATTTGTCTTTTCCTGCTGCTATTAAGAACCTATTCTGCATACCTTGGTTCACTGTAATTGTGTGCACCTGTGAATGTATACCTGTCAAACCTGTAATCTTTGTTTATCTCTGCATGCTCTCCTCTTCTTTTTCCTTTTCCATAATTGCATTTAAGTTTTCATGCTCAATCATATTCCAACCCGGGCAATCTCTCTCTCTGCACTTATTCTACGCTGGCAATTTCAATTAAGTAAGGCTGGCTATTTTCTCGGTTGGTACTCAGATAATAATCAATAAATCTAAGGGTTTATTTTAATGCCTCCTCTAATAATGTGCTCTCCAAGACATACATATATCACTGTGTTCTTTAATTACTCGCAACCTTAATATATATCAATGCAAATAACCCGGCGTCGAACATATACATATATACGATCAACCTTATCATATAACCCTCGATGATAAATATTTAAACTATATTGTATTTAATCCATTACATAGGTTAATATGTCTCTGTCGTTATACATAAGTTCTTTTATACTCCGTCGGGCCTTATACTAAATTAATAACCCAACTTCATTACGTATATTTCCGTCGGGCCCACAATGCCATCAACCGCCAATCGAATGAACACAACATACATGACTTATCGTCCACGCACCTTTATTAAACCTCATGCAAGTCCTGCGAACGCCCACCGTTGGATAGCCTTTGCCCAGATCAGCGGATCTTATTCATTTCGCTGGGCGTCTTCCGCCGATTGTTAATGCGCGAAATTTCATTTTAATCAAAAACCGCTTGCGACACGCAGCCAAATCCTAATGGAATCACTCTGATTCCACAGATACCACCTTCCATATAAAAGTGGTGCGAAAAATACCAGAAACCACCATCACTGTTCCCCGTTCCTACTCGTGGTTCCGTTGCTTTACTCCAGGTTCTGGTCCTCCACGATTTCATATATATTTAACTTTTCATCGTATTTCAGTTATATATATGACTATGGTTCCTTCCGCCTTTATTAAAACAAATCGCTCATATTTCAATGTATTTTCATATTCAATTCCGCTCCAATGCTCCAGGTTCCACTGCCTATTTAATGTACAGAGGTTCTATCAAATTGTTAACCCCGAAACTCGTGGGATAATCAACACCACGACATCATTGGCTACCAGAGTTCAGAGATTGAGCCATTACACAGAGTCGACACCTTTCATCACAATCTTCCACCATAATTTATCTTGCTGGTAACTACAGGTATGGCTACGCATAACTAATGACTTTCAGTAGGCATCAATTTATTCCAAACCCACACAGAATCACGGCTCATACATTCCACATATTCAATTTGTGTTCCACTGCGGGTTCAACGGTCTATCCACACATAACCCTCGCCACAGAGTTTATTTATTCGACACAAAAACCTCGCCAAAGAGTTTATTTACACACCATACCTAAAAATTGCACACTACAGCATCATAGACCCATTTAGACCCCCAATTACAGAATCTCATGTAATGCAAAACTTCTTCACTACTCTGCACCTTGAATAGCTCTTTACATCAATTCATTTCCTTTGCTTCCTCTGCTTTTTCTTTCCTACCTCTGCTTCTTCTCTGCTGCCTCTGCTTCTTCTCTGCTGCCTCTGTTCTTTGCCATCTCCTTGCAACTGTTCCTATCTCTGCATCTGTTACCTCCTTTGCCATCAATGACAACATTTCCAACATTTTTTCTCTTTGAAAAATGTTATAGGGAATGTCGACTTATATTTTTATCTCTACAAGTTCCTATTCCCCACACCCCCCCCCCCCCCTTCCCTTTTTTGACATGGTTGCATGTCATATCCCATCATCTCAACTTTGTTTCTCCTCCCTGATCCCTACCCCTTCTAATATTATATTAGAGTCTTTGAGTCCCTCCTCATCCTATAATATTTTCCCTTGCAATGCTAAGGGAGAAAATTTGGGTTACATTGGAGGGTTGGGAAAAACTTCTCTAGTAAATCATTGTGGCCATATGAAGGGTAGTAAATATTTCATATATAGAGAAAAAAACTAATCCAGTCATGATATCACAGCTAGAAAACAAAGGTCAATTGTTGGGACCCTTAGAGGGGTGCAAGACCTTGAGTATGTGACCTCATGTTTTTTCTATTTTTCAATTGTAAGGGTATAGAAATCCCGTAAAAAAAATTGGCCCTCAGGAGGTTCATTAATTCATTCAAATTGGATGTCATTTTTATTCAAGAGACCTTGGGAGACAAGGAGATGATTCAAAAGGTCTTGGAATCTCTTTTTCTGCGATGGTGTTTTGTTTCTTTTGATGCAAGAGGCAGGTCGAGGGTCCTTTCCATTGGAATAAATAAATAAAACTACAAAATTTTTGGGCTATTTGGGTTCTAACTTGTTGTTTGGTGTTGATATTTCTTTATTTGATCTAAGCAAGAAGATTAAGGCAGTCAATATTTAAGTTCCATGTGTTACACAGCATTTTGTCACCGTCCCTGCAATCCCCATCCCGCACATTGGAGGATCATTTTTGTGACTAATAAGAAGTGTCATGCCTTGCAAAGACCATCATTTCATCCCTTGCCATGAGGACAACATTCCTTCTCTTGACAATTTCCTGAGCAGACCATCAGAAACACATATTTTTGGGTTGGCGCTGGTAGACTGTTATGCCCTCGCGCCAATGAGGAAGATTAACATTGGGCCCCATGCCCATTGGCACTCTATCCTAGTTAGCTACTCATGCCAAGTTGTTTTTGGAATGTTTTTTAAATATAGAGGTGAACTTTCCATCATAACAACTTCATGGGCAAGTCAACTTGAGTGGTTCGACTGAATAACTACGATCACGCTCCTTTGGCCTCTTGTTTCCACCTCTTGGGGAAACCTCCCAAAGGATAAGGCCTCCCTTCCAAAATTGTAGGGAGCCCAACCTCCTCCTCTTCCTCTATAAATAAAGCCATCTCCCATTGATACACTAGTTGAACAATTATAGCTGAAAGGCTGAAGAGAATTGTTGAACATTTTTCTAAGGAGATAGAAAGAGAAAGAGACCTTTGTCGAGAGAGAGCTTAGGCTTGTGTCCTCACCTCGTCCCAATTCCCTGAAAATCCTTCGAGACGCGCTTCGACTGAACCTGCTGAAGGAGGCTGCGACGTCAAGGCTCTGTTCGTAATCCCTTTCTTCTATTTATATATACATGACTATTGTCTGGTTCCCATCTTGTGTTAATATGGTTTATTTTTCGCAATGTGTTTAGTCCTCCTTGACTGACTAGTTAGTTATGAATGCAATTATTGTCTTGTATATCGCTCTTATATTTGATCTTTGTGTAGGAATACAAGTACCATTGGTGAAGGACTGCCACCTGTCAGGACAGAGATCAAGAGGTTGCCACTACTACAGTTGCGACAATCACGTTGGACTCCAGGTAGGTCAATCTACCCCGACCTATTTCATTTGTTAGCTATGAACCTACATCTTAGCTTGTTCCCTTGTTGCTAGACCCACTCTAGGGCTAGAAGGATTGCTCCGTCCGCAAAGGGGATTTACCTTTCCAACACCATGTCATGACAAAAAAAAAAATTGGGATGGGCTGATGAGGAAATCGTTCATGAAGGAAGATAACCTTGTTGTTTGTGGTGACTAGAATTTTTCGTTGGAGGCCTTTGAAATATGGGGAGCTCATACTCTTTTGGACTCGCAGGAGAAATACTTCAGACATCTTTTGGAGGACCGAAAAAACTGTGATGTGGATTTTATCATAAACAAGATAACATGGAGAGATAGGCATGCGAGAGACTCCATGGTTTCCAGGGGAATTGATAATTTCTTATTATTTGAATCCCTAATGGAAAGGATATCCCTTTTTCTCTAGTGGATTGGTGCTAGTGGGTAATATGACCATCATCTTATTTTTCTATAATTAAGGGTGGACTAAAACAAACTAGGTATCGCCTTCAAATTTAATTCTTCATGGTTAAAAGATAAGTCCTTTCAAATATTGATGATTGAGAAATGGGCGACCTATAATCATAATTTGGGGGAATCAATTATTGAAAAATTTGTTTCAAAATTGAAAATTATTATAAAATAGTATGTGGTGTGGTCAATCCGAAAAAGATAAATGGATGATGAAACCATAAAAGTGGTGAAGGATGAACTAAATGATTTGGAAGAGGATGATGGAAGGCGTAACCTTACTAAGGATATGAAACAAAGGATCTACTTCCTTGAAGCAGAGAGAAGAATAATTATAAGTGATAGAGATGAGATGTGGATATAGAAGAGTTGGGCGATTTGGCTTCAAAGCAGTGATGACAATACTAAAGTTTTTGAGAATTATGCAAAAGGGAGAAAATTTCAAAACACAATATGGGATATGGACACTCTGGAAGGGGGAAGAGCCTCTACTTTTGTGTGTCTTGTTATTATTGGAAATAATCAATTTATAAATCTATTCAAGGCTCTCTAGGAAGAATCATTTGTATATTATTCAGCTCACTCGAGTTTTCCCCCATTTTTTTTAGTGGGAGGATAATTGGGTTCTCATGGAGCCCATAATAGAATCACAATTGCAGAAGGTGCTTCACAGTTTCCAAAAAGACAATAGTCCCTGTCCTGATGGATGGTGGATGGAGTATTTCTTGGGATTTTATGAAACTCTGGGAAATGATTCTCAGGGTCATTAATAATTCTTGGAAATCAAGACAGTTTTATGTTTCTTTCAAATCCACTTTCATATCCCTTATCCAAAAATTTGATGATCCTCTATCGTTTGATAAATTCAAACCTATCTCTTTATGCAATTGCATATACAAAATTATTTCTAGGATTATTTCAATCAGATTGAAAATGATTCTTTCCAAAAATGTCTCTAAAAAGATTTTTTCTTTCCTAGAGGATTGTCAAATTCACAAATATATAGGGGTTACACAAGAAGGATTAAGACCTGAAGAAAAGAGGGTTTTTAATCAATATAGATTTATCAAAAGCATACAAACGTTCCAGATGGTGTTATATTAGATTTCTACTCACACATTTTGGTTTTGAAGTACCATTCATCAACTGGGTTATACGTTGTTTAACATAAATGTCATTTTTTGTGCTTATTAATGGTTCTGCATCGACTTTCCTTAATGTGAAGAGAGGTATGAGTCAAGGCTATCCCATTTCCCCATTTTTATTTTTCTTGGTTGTTGAAGACTTGATTAGACTTATCAAGGAAGCAAAAATAAGGGGTTATATATTTGGCACATGGATGGTTGAAGACTTTACACTTACCCAACTTTTCTTCGTAGATGATGTTTTACTTTTTTATGAAGGATCAAGAAGAGATATTGCTACTATTAAGGAAGTGTTGAGTATTTTTAAAAAGGCTATAGGAAGCTTGCAAATATCCAAAAATAGTCTTTGTCCCTTATTGGGTTGTTGAGGGATGAAGAAATTCATGCAAAAAACCTATTTCCCTTCCAATCCATAAATTTTGCTGATGTTATGAATTATTTGGGGTTTCAATTGAAACAAAACAATTATGGGAAGGATGAATAGCTCTGGATTATAGAAAATATATAAAATATAATTAATAATTGGTTTTTCATATGGTTATCTAGAGCAGACCTACTTGTACTCATTAAATCTATGTTCGAAGCAACTCTGGTTTTTTGGATGTCCATGTCTTAGATCCCTGCCGAAGTGTTCAACTCTATTTAGAAATCATGTAGTCAATTTTTATGGATGAGGAGAAAAGAAGGAAGATTATTTCCATGGGTTATATGGGACAAAATAAATTTCCCAAGGGTTGGGGGGATTGGTTTTGAATAATATTCATTCTTTTGCAAATGTATTGGTTTCCAAAGTTGGGTGGAGATTTCTCTCTAAAAACAGTCTATGGACTACTGTTTCCTTGAGGAAATTTATTTATCCAAGATATATTGATGATTGGCTTCAAGATCTAGACAAGAAGGTTCCAAATATATCCATTATTTTGCAGGAAATATTATCCTCTTTCCCGATGGTTGAAGACGGTCTCGGTTAGAAAGTGGGGAATGGGGAAAATATGAGAATTGGGATGGACCTGTGGGTAGGCTGCAGAGAAAATTATCACCTCCCTCAAGAGATCGTGATTTTCTTAAACAAAAATAAAAGACTCACCTTAAACCATGTTGTTGATCACAGAAGTACATCTATGTGGGCTCAAAGTTGGCTCAAGGATCCTCGACAAATTCTACCTTTAGAGTTTCATGATCACTGGCTCAATTATACTTTAGCTTTAACTATTTTGAGGGATGATAACAACACTCTTTGCTTGGTTCACTCCCATTCTAGATAATATACCCTAAAATTCAGTTAATGTTTTCTAAGTAATAATACAGAACCAAAAGTATTAGTT
This sequence comes from Pinus albicaulis, assembly GCA_034641835.2. Lineage (NCBI taxonomy): Eukaryota > Viridiplantae > Streptophyta > Pinopsida > Pinales > Pinaceae > Pinus > Pinus albicaulis. The sequence goes on along the minus strand of CM076581.1, from coordinate 65,973,664 downwards.
TGGTGGTAGAAGAAGATTTGTAAGCTCAAGTTCCCCCCTAAAACTCGGTTATTCCTTTGGTGTTTTCTGGAAAACAAGGCTCCAACTTAGGATAACCTGCAAAGGCGTTGTATGGATGGCCCCATTTATGTTCAATGTGAAAAAACATAACAAAATATGTTTAGCATCTTTTCATCTCTTGTGCACTCTCGATGGAAGTTTGGAATTCCATCAAAACTCGACTTTTTGTTGCGTACATAACTGGTAGGGTGCATATTTTTTGGATATCTGGAAAGAGTGGTGGGAACATACATCACTTAATAATAATAGGAACATTCCCTATCTAATATATTGGGGAATATGGAATTATATAAACAAGGGTATATTCCAAGATAAAGCATCCATTCTTGACCAAGTGGATACCAAAGTTATTACTAATTTCGCCATGCTCCCATTCTATGATTTAGTTCATCTTCCATGGAACGTTATTGTGGAAGAAGTTGAATAATAAAAAACATGGGCATGATTCGATGGAGCATCTACTAAGGGAGGAGAATGTGGAGGGGTGTAGTCTTGTAACTTCATGAAAACCATTACTTCAAGTTATAGAGTAGCCTAGGAAGAGGAACTAATAACTATGTAGAAATTTATTAATACTGATAGTATTATGCGATCATCCTGATCTAACAAATTAATCTTATGTTAAATACATAATCCTTCCACTTAATTCTTTGCGGAAATTAAATCACCAATTGCAAAACTCATGAAGAAAATCAATCGCACATAAACACAGTTGTTTAACGGGAAAGCTTAAAGCTAAAAACCCAAACTATCATATATTATTTATATCAATGGAATCATGTAATAATCTCATACAAAGATTATTACATCAAGCTCTTAGTACAATCAAAAATCATTACACACTGTCATGCAAAAATGTGCATCTCTAAGCACCAATTTCTTGCCTCCTGATAGCCGGCCTCCACTGCGCAATCCTTGTTGAAGAAGACCCCTGAATGAATTCGAATTGGCCTTGCCTTGACTGCGCAATCCTCATTGGCATCTCCAATGTGTGTCAGATGCATTGAATGCATCACTATAGTCACAAGAGATAGTCCATCTCACCCTTTCACCTATCTCTCCACTGGGTCTCCACTGGAACTGACATGCAAGTAGTTAACTGTTGTATTTGTTCAGTTGTAAGTGAGTCTCTAGTTATGAATTAATTAAATAATTAATTCACCAACTATATCAACTGAGTTAAACTAAATAACAACTCCCGTAACTACTCTTCCAACTCTGTCATAACTTTGCCACTTCAGTTCTAACTGAGTCCTCCATGCATGAGTCACCAACCACCGAGTTGACATTCATCGGCCCACTGATTTTCCAAATCTGTTCACTGAAATAAAGTGCTCCAAGAGAATAAGTTGATATTTATTGTCAGATTATTATTAAGGGCTAATAATAATCGACATGCACCTATTTTTAGATTCACGATATATAAATAGACTTCCCCCAATATTCTAAAAATATAATTTCATCTCTTTTTCACATTTGATCAGCCATCTACAAATAGCATCCTATAACTTATAGAATATGCTCACCATGTCTAAAAATATACATACACCTAAAAATAGCCTGCGGGCCCCACTTAGTGAAGGTGCTTATTTTTCACTAAGCTCATCATCTTGTTGAATCTCAAAACTCCCTCTCAAAAAGATAGGGATTATCCTTCACCCTGATCCTGCCTCTATGGTATTCAAATTTTCTCCTGTTGAGCGCCTTCGTCAGAATATCTGCATCCTGATCTTCCGTAGGAATGTACTAAAGCAACATGATCTTCCGTTGTACACAATCTCTAATATCATGATACTGGATATCAATATGTTTAGATCTTTTATGAAACACAGGAATAATCGAGAGTTTAATGCAACTCTGATTATCACAATGTATCACTCTAGGATCTAAATGAGAACCGAACAAACCGACCAGGATCTTCCTCATCCATATAGCCTCACACGTAGCTTGACTTGTTGCCATGTATTCTACTTCCGCTGAACTGAGTGCCACAGATCTTTGTTTCCTGCTGTACCCAGAAATTACTGTAGATCCAATACTGAAAACCCCTCCTGATGTGCTCTTTCTGTCCATTGGGCTGCCTGCCCAATATGCATCCGTGAAGCCATGCAACTTCACCTCATTCATCTGTCTGTACCATAAGCCATACTCATATGTGCCTGTGAAATATCTCAGGACATGATTGCCTGCCTGCCAAAAGAGCTTGGTAGGCTTAACCATCACTTGACTCAGTTGGTTCACCACATAGCATATGTCTGGTCATGTATTAACTAAATACATGAGCGAACCCACCAACTGTCGATAAACAGTGGCATCCACTAACTTTGCCGATGTAGCATCATCTTTCCTCCAGTTTCCTGGAAGAGGAGTATCCATGGGCTTGCAGTCCGCCGTGTGAAACTTACGAAGTATCTCCTGACCATACTTGGCTTGATGCACAAACAGTTCACCTTCTTGCTACCATATTTCCAGTCCAAGGAAATAATGAAGGAGGCCCAAATCCTTCATCTTAAACTCCTTTGCAAGATCTTCCTTGCATGAGTGTATCAACTGCTCATCACTTCTTTTTGGTATAGATTTGCATCCACCTCACTCTAGGTGAAGCCAAGTCCGGTGAAATAGCTATTGATCCGAGTGTACCAAGCAAGTGGTGCTTGCTTCAACCCATATAGCGCTCTTTTGAGTCTACACACATGCGACTCACTACTGAAGATCTCAAATCCTTCAGGCTGCTCAATGTACACTTCTTCCTCAATGATCCCATTAAGGAACGCAGTCTTCACATCCATCTGATGAATGTGCGAACCCATCTGTGCTGAGATAGCAAGGATGGTCCTTATGGAAGAATACCGTGCGACAGGTTCAAAGGTTTCTTCATAATCAATCCCCTGGATTTGTGAGAAGCCTCGGGCAAAAAATCTTACCTTATACTTCTTGACACTCCCATCAGCAGATTGCTTTACCTTGTAGATCCATCTTGAACCTACCACTGATTTACCCACCGGCCTTGGAACAATCTCCCAAGCACTGTTTCTAACAACGGAGTCATACTCCACCATGGCATCTACCCATGAGGGCTCATGCGCTGCTTCTTCAAAAGAAGATGGCTTTTTCACGATACACTTGCTCATAAGAGCCATGTATCTAGTAAATCGGTTAGGTGACTGTCTCTGTCTACGCTGTGATGTAGGGACTCCTACATTTTGTGCCGCATCAAGCTTCAGTCTCTTAGATTTTGTGGTACGCTTTTTGCCTGTTTTTATGTTTGGATCTGCATGGGTGGAATCCTCCACTCCATGAATCTCCTCCTGTGGCTGATCCACGTCTAGAGGCTCATCTTTGGGAACAAGTAGTTCCTCCTGCATGCAAGTGTAGCTCCCTCTCAAGTGACAACTTCATGGCTTTTACCTCATTGAATTTTATATCCCCCCGTACCACAGTCATCCTACTGTTTGGTAAATACACAAGATGATTATGGGGTGTTTCTATGTGCCCCACAAATATCCCAATTTCTGTAGTCGGCTCTAGCTTCTTCCTGGCCTCCTTTGTGACATGAATGTAAACATATGAGCCAAAAATATTTAAATGAGAAATATCAGGCTTCTTACCAGTAAAATATTCTTTAGGTGTACTCATGCCAAGTACTCTATGAGGAAAACAATTTTTCACATAAACCGTAGTGTTGCATGCTTCCGCCCACAAGTGCATTGGTAGGCCCTGGTCATGCAGCATAGCTCGTGCAGCACCCATGATCGTTTTGTTCTTCCTCTCCGCGACCCCATTCTGCTGTGGGTTATGAGGCGCTATGATTTCTCTTCAAATCCCTTCTTTGCTACAGAAGTCTTTTAATTCGTTAGAGATATATTCACCACCATTATCACTCCACAAAGCCTTCACTTGCTTCCCCGACTCCTTCTCCACCAATGCTTTAAACTCACAGAACTTTGAGAATGTTTCATTCTTCTTCTACATGAAGAAGATCCAACATTTATGATAATATTCATCAACAAATATAACATAATACCCGTGTTTTTTTGTTGAATCAACCAAGAAAGTTCCACACACGTCTCTGTGAATTCTCTCCAGGATCACCGAAGCACGGTTCTCCTTCTCATGAAAGGTGGTCTTCACAAACTTACCCATAGTACATCCCTTGCACTGATCTGACTGCGCAAGAGTACCCTTGGGAATTCCAGTAGAAATTTGCTGCAAAATCTTCAAGGCGCCATGGTGAAGATGGCCCCAATCTCCCGTGCCATAATTCGCCCTCATCCCGACTCACCACTTTTTCTACTTTTCCCATCATTGCAGCGCATCCATATACCTCCAGCTTGTAGATATTCTTAACTCAAATCCATATCCTCTTGTTTTGAATCATTGTTTTATGTCGCATGAAATATTTTCCCTCGCTGAAAACAATGTCATAACATTTGTCCTCCAACATAGCGACCGAGACCAAGTTCATCTTCAGACCTGGAACATGCATAACATCTTTCAACAGAAATGGTTTACCTAAATCCCTCTCAAAGGTAATGGTTCCAATGTCGTTCGCACTGTATCTACCATCATCACCCATCTCTATATGCATTTGGAGATCCTGCTCCTCCAAGTCACTAAACAAGTCATTGTCTCCCGTCATATGGAAGGAAGCACCACTATCAAGATACCACATCGATCCCATTGCACTTGAAACCAAGCATGCAATGAAAGAGAAATCAAGTTCAAATTGCAAGGCTAAGGCCTCACCCGCTGTAGCTCCAGCAACCTTCTTGTTCTTATTTTTTTGTGGGCAGTTAGTGGCAAGATGCCCATGTTTGTGACAGTGAAAACACTTCACTTCGGACAAATCCAGCTTCTTGCATTTAGCCTCGAATTTTGGATGGGATTTCTTCCCCTTTCCTTTCCTTTCTTTGGTAGCCAAAGCACAGTTCTCTTCATCATCATTCTTCTATGAAGAGCCATCCCTGGTATTCCGCCTTATCTCCTCCTGCACAAGATCCGACCAAAGTCGCTCCCAATCTGGTAGTTTCTCCCGTCCATTGACAGAGTTTTCGTAGCTATGCCAACTCTTTGGAAGCCCAAGGAGATCCAAGCTCACCAATTCATCATCCGCAACTGCAATTCCCACACTCCCTAGGTCATCCCTACATTGGACAAACTTCATGAGAAATTTTGGAATACTGTTGCCCTTCTCCATTTTGATTTTTCTGAGCTTATCTTTCAGAGCCAACTTCCTATGGTCGTTGATGCTTTGGAAAAGATCTGTCAAAGCATTCCACATTGCAAATGGATTGGATTTCCCATGAAATCTTGACACAATATGGTCTTTCACACCTTCCAACATAATTCTTTTTGTCTTCGCTACCTTCTTTTGCCATGCATCAAGTAATGCAGCATCGCTAGAAGTAGGCTTAGGAACATCGCTATCGATGAACTCCTTCAATCCATTATCTTCAAGCACCACCTCCATCTTGTCCTTCCAGGATATGTAGTCCGAGCTACCCTCAAGGGCGTACTCCAACTGCAACCCATTGAAAGACATTTCAATGAATACTCAACTATCGCACCAAGAAATTTCTGCAGTAAATTTGAATTGTCCACCAGCACAAAACTCAGCACCTCTTCACTATTGCAATCTCCAGTGATTAACACTGCTCTCATACCATGTAGAAATTTATTAATATTGATAGTATTACCAGATCCTCCTGATCTAACAAATTAAACTTATGTTAAATACATAATCCTTCCACTTAATTCTTTGCGGAAATTAAATCTCCAATTGCAAAATTCATGAAGAAAATCAATCGCACATAAACACAGTTGTTTAATGGGAAAGCTTAAAGCTAAAAACCCCAACTATCATCTATTATTTATATCAATGGAATCATGTAATAATATCATACAAATTTTAGTACATCAAGCTCTCAGTAGAATCAACCATCATTACACACTGTCATGCAGAAATTTGCATCTCTATGCACCAATTTCTTGCCTCCTGATAGCCTGCCTCCACTGCGTAATCCCTGCTGAAGAAGACCCCTAAGTGAATTAAAATTGGCCTTGCCTTGACTACGCAATCCTCATTGGTATCTCCAATTCATGTCAGATGCATTGAATGCATCACTATAGTCACAACAGATATTCCATCTCACCCTTTCACCTATCTCTCCACTACGTCTCCACTGGAACTGACATGCAAGTGGTTAAATATTGTATTTTTTTAGTTTTAAGTGAGTCTCTAGTTATGAATTAATTAAATAATAAATTCACTAAACTCTCACTAGTGTATCTTTCATTTAGACTAGATACAACTAGCTCAACTGAGTTTAACTCACTTAACGGAGTTAAACTAAATAACAACTCCCGTAACTACTCTTTAAACTCTCATTAGAAAATTTGGCCCAATTTCCGATGGCCACTTTGTCATTATTCTGACACATAGTCATCGCAAGAGTGACAGTTTGAGGCCAGAAAAAACGTGGTTAGCCATTATGTCGCAATTCCGACGTTTTGCCAAAGTGTCGCAATACTGACACTTTTTTCGATGTTTTTCAAAGTGTCGTTATTCTGACATTTTATAAGCGTCAGTCTTCCGATGACCCACAATTGTCGGTCTTCCAATGATCACAAACTTTCGGTCTTCTGACGCTTTTCAGGTTTTCAAAAAAACATCGCAATTCTGACGTTATGGCTTCCAACGTTTAATTGCGACATTTTACAGACCGTCGCAATTCTAACGAAATATCATCCGACGTTTAGAACGTCGTGCATCCAACACTTATGTAATGTCTCTTTAGCGATGAAAAAGTTAAAAATATTTAAAAAATAAACGTCTCTCTTCCGACGATAGAGGCGTCGATCTGCCGACGCAAATTTTAAAATATTAAAAAAATTAACATCGCTCTTCCGACATGTAAGGCGTCGGTCTTCCGACGAAAAAGTCAAAATATTAAAAAAATAACGTCGCTCTTCCAACGTCTAAGGCGTCGGTCTTCCGACGCTTGGTTAAAAATATTTAAAATATATATATATATATATATATATATATATATATATATATATATATATATATTGTCTAATGTGGTTAAACACAAATATATTGCACCAAATTTTATCAAGGAATGGATTAAATAGACTAAAATTTCTCAAGTTAATATTTCTGTTATGGACAGATGTTTTAAACTATTTCAATTTAATTGATTCTAGTCTGGCATATAAAGTAGGAAATGGACATAAGGTTAGAATTATAGTCGATCCATGGCCAAGAAGTGGTGACAAACATTGGATGGCACAACCTATAATTAATTTTCTTCGTGACAATGGGAACACTAAACTACCACATTTCGACAACCCAACTCAATTTACCATTTGGAGGCAAGGATGTAAAATGACATAAGTATTGGAGTTGGATGTAGGATTTCATGAGGAACGGAATATGTACTTGGAAGCATTGACATAGTCTTGTATAAGGCTTACTAACAAAGATGATGAATTGGTTTGGTCACATTCTCCCTATGGGATCTACATGCACAAACTTGGGTACATTCACCTAAATTCAGTAGAAAGAACGTTAAACATAAATGGTGGTGGAAAGTGGTCTATAAATAAAAAATTCCATCACAGTGTTGATTTTTCATGCCTTCAATATCATCGAGCCCTCCACAGTTGAATCTTTAATCCTCCACAAATCTGTCTTACCTGAGCTTCAAATAAACACTGGTATACACTTCTACATATGTGTTCTATCTGAACTCCAAGGAAGCACTAATTTACCCTTCAAATATACTCCACATATGTGTTATCACCACTCTACTTCCACAAAGGTAAGTCTGAGGTGTTCTTGGGCTCAATTCCACAGGACCGAGCTTTACAAGCTAGATTGGTATACGAAACATAATTCACTGAGTCTTATCACAGTCTTGTAACTTAACATTGAGCTCATAAATAAAAATAGGTGACTTAGCTAATTCGAAAGTTCTGTCCAAGCATCAGTAAATAGGAGATAATCGGAGATTTTAATAGATTTTCACTGCATAAAATATGTCAAAATCCTGTAGCTATATCCCTGGCCTGAAACTGCAAGAAAGAGGACCAAAGTATGGCGGCTTCAATAGAACCAATCCTCAATATAGGGTTGCAATAGGTCCGAGGGTTTAACTGATTCAAGTCTTAATAAAAGGCTACAACACATAACCGAGCTCTTATGGTATATCTCTGTCCTCCAATAATGACAAACATTAAATTCTCTTGAGCATGGTAATAGAACTAAATTTTTTTACAACAGTCCACAAGATATCCATTTATTTCTAGAAATTATGGAAGAAGAAAATGAAAGTCATCTGTAACAAAGTATTATGAAAAGACTTCAAATTACTGTCATATTGAAGCAACTAGCCTCTGACATAAAATATAAAAAGAAAAATCAAGACATTGAGTGTGCCCAAAGGATTGTCCTTGGAGTGGAAATTTCTATCTGGATCCCTACTTTTGCAAAAATATTTCTTATATATACAGAATTATTTACTCACTAGCAAAAAGAAAAATGAAAATGGAAGGGCATACACAATGAAATTTATATCCTTTTCCTTAAGGAAAATAAAATCAGAATAAGATGCATGGTCTAACAATTTGGCATCCTCAATCAGCAACGTATCTCTCGATACCTTAGAGTTGTTAACCAGGTGAGAAGCCTCGGATTTTGAATGGTTTATTAATGTCCTACAAAAGTAACAAAAGAAGAATGAAGCAGTGTATGCTGCAATATTCTATTTCAACCTTCAGGATATGGAGGATGATTTCAAGAGGAAAAGGCAATGGCCTTGCAATTTAAGTGGGCCATATTACAACAGTGTTTCCCATAAATGAGAGAATAGAAATGAGTAACCTCTCTCAATTGAGTCGTGACTTGTTTTTTGTAGGTATGGGATCCAAACTCCAAACCTTGCAAACAAGGAGAGAATTAATCACCAAGGTGTCAAGAAACTAGAACTTAGCCTGAATATCCTAAAACTGAAGTTGGAAACATCGTCTCTCCAAGGTTGTTAATGTTGCAATCCTCTGTTCAACATTCATACAAATGTCTAAAACAAGTTAAAATATGAACCAAATAATAGAATTCAAAGGAAAGAATAGGATGTCACCATTTCTACCTGCTATCCTTGAAAAGAAGGTGAGATTACTTACATTCTTTTGTGTTTGCAAGGTGGACTTGAAGACCATGTTCATCCCAAAATGAGCTCAAAATGTAATTTTGTTTTTGGATTCATGAAATAGAAGGACAGTGTTGTCAAAAAATAGTGAAATGGAGATCCCATAGAGGGCCTCCACCTTTACCACCCATGGATTTTGAAATGAGAAACTCTCGTCCATAAATATGAAGTTCAAAGAATGTGAGGCAGCCGACACCCTTGCTTGACTACTATGTTAATGTATATAATAGACCCCAGAGATGATCATTTGAATCTCATATAGGGTCATAATTATAGAGATCGCAAAGCATAGGAGAGGTATACCTTCAGCCTCTCAAATATTAGGTTTCTTCCAACTATCTAAAAGGCTTAACAGGTGTCCATGGATCAAAAATATACTTAATTTTACTTCCTCAATAGCATTTGGGAGGATTGAAAATTAGTCAAAAGTGTGGTGATTCCATTTGAAATGACTAAACCTTAAACATGCAATTTCTTCCTCTCTTCCCATATGGAGATGAATTTGTCTGCTCTTATGGCAAATAGTTTGAACATGCTGTGTCCCAGCATGATAGTCTCGCAATTAATTGATTCATTTTGATCATCATATTTATAAAGATGATTGATTTAAGAAACTTCGTCGGGGTAAGGCCAGAAGAGACTATCTAAAGCAAAAGGTCCGCAATATGAATAGGTAAGATGGTCAGAGTATTTTTTAGGAATTTGTCTTTCAAGTTCTCTAGCTTCTAAGCCTTATTAGAATGGAATTTGAAAATTGCTCTCATAATCATGCAATCAATGTAACAAAAACCATACAATCTAGGATTGATGATGAAAGGTGGTTAGTTGCAGATGTCATATAATAAGGTGACATTATTTTGAGCGAGGTGTTAGAATCAGTAATGGTGCAAGGAGGCACTTCAGTAACAATCTTCTGTACAAGGATTTAATGTAGACACTAATTTGTTGAAGAATCGCTTTTCATTTGTAGAGGGGGTATTACCGTATTAGTGTTTTCCTCAGTATGCTTCAATAACAAAATTTGTCACATTTTATTGTCCTGAATTTCAAAAAGGAGCCCAAAAAATTACCACAGCCAGGCAACTAAACACCCGTGTTTCCTACAACTTGAACTACACACTAGCAAAATTGAATATGATGGGCTAATATTTGATCAGATTATTGTAACATATTAAACAATTAAACTTTTTTTGCAGTAGGACATGAGCCTCTATACCTAGCTCAAACCACATTAGAAAAAATCATCATGGTTGTACGCAGAGCATAAATATTTCAAGTTACAAGAATCCAATGTGAAAAAGAAAAAATGAAAAATCATGCACACAAATCAACTCAATTAATATGTGACGGCTGTTGCACAGGAAACATTTCCAAGGATTCCATCTTTGAATGGAAATATGTCTGAACACTATTTCTGGACATATTTTTTGTCAAAATTTCTATATTCATCTGTTGTGAGTGTTTTGTGTATCCTATCCAAGCTTTATCTTGTCTCCACATAAAATAAAAACTTTTTGACACTTATGAATAATAAATTATAACATTCAACCTTGCAAATTTTCTCAATCACAGAAGAAATTTAATATAAAACATTAATGGGGAAATGATGTCTTGACTTGATAAAAAACTTCCTTTATAAAGAGGCTTTTCAAAGTTCAGTATGCAATCATTAAAGCCAAACATTGATGAAGAGGCAAAGTCATATTCCAATATCTCTAAAGCAGTTCATACAGACTATTGATAAAAAAAATTATGAGCATATACCTGAGCAATCAATCGTGCAAGCAATGAACATCGCAAATCCCTGCCCCCTGCACCATCAGCTTACCTGTAGGTTTCAATTATACGAGTGAATGCCTCCTTGCTTAATAGAGTTTGTTGTTCCTCGGTCAGTGATACAAACAATAGCATTTCTGGGGATTGATCTTCCGCAGATTGATTCGCTTTTGGATCAGAGGAGATGATTGTTTCTGGATCAGAGGACATGATTGTATCTGGGTCAGAGTTTACTTCCAACTGATTATGTGAAGCAGTTCAACTTAAAATAAAAATAATTGCATCCTATAATTTTTGAGAACTTGGGATTTAGCTAAAATTTAAAGTCAAAATTTAGGTCGACCACTATAAAAAGTTGTATACAAGGGGACAGATTCTAGAAGCAAAGAACAAAGAAAACTTATAAGTGATAAAAACATACCTCACCATAGATAACCCACTTGAAAAATACAGGATAATCGCTTGCAGACCCAACAGGAGCAAACCAAGTAGAGCAAACTTGCTCTTTCAGCTCATGCATACGAGTCAACCCGAAGTACCAGGTAGCATCATCTGGTTTATTCAACGAATCTACAACTAAACGACCAGAATATCTCCTTCCAAACCACTTACTAGGGTTGAACCACATTGTCCTGTTATTGCACTGGCCATTGAAGTGCCACAATAATTTAAAACCCTTTTGTTGTGTTTTTTTCCTCACTATATTCTACAATTCACCCTCAATTCGCCTACTACCTCAGATTTTATTGGGTTAGTTCAAGGGAGAAGAATCCATATCCCTATAATTTGAACAGACCCACAAAAGATAGAGTGCAGAAATTCAGACCTACAACCATCTATATCTCATAACCAAGATAGCGTAGAAGAAAATAGAAAATTTGAATGGGGTAAAACAAGGGAAATACCAATCTGATTCTTCCAGAAGAAGAGAGCATTCTTCCACGATCGATTTCTCTTCAAATCTCCCACATATTTCTGAACATTGGCAAAACTCGAAATATCTCCACCAGCTACTATGGCTTTCGAGCTGTTAATGGACTGTGGCCACTTTAGGGTTTCAGAGCATCCATGCTTTTGCAAGAATCTGGAAAAAAGCAAGCATCATAGGGAAGAATGGAATCATGGGAAAGAAGGCATAAAGGTTGAACAAGCGCACAGCGAGAAAAAAAAATTGAATAGGTCGCTTAAGAAAATTTGAATTGAATAGGTGGAACAAGTGGAGCGGGAAAAAAAATTTGAATAGATATAAAATCTAATAAGAATAAGAATATATGAATGATAATAATATACATAATGATATAATAATATACATAATGAGCGGAAGGGTTGTATTATATGAATGATAATAATAATATACATAATGATATGTCACACAATTTTTTTAGTGCATATTCTAATCCTTATATGCAAACTTTTGAAAATACAAATATTCATATTTAAAATTCTAATGTTCCATATATTGAACCATTATAAGTTATTCCTAATGAATAAGTAAATAAAGTATGTCAACATACCTAAACATATGCCCAGGAAATAAATAAGTTGTGCATTAATCCATTACTTTTATTTTGTTAGGTAATGTGAGTTTTGAGATGAGTTGCATGCCTAACATGTGATTTGAGTAGCCATGAACCAAGGGCTTTTAAGCCGTCAAAATCACCTAGGGATCGCATCCAACCTAGGCCACACCATCCCTTAGCTTGACTGGAATTTTTCCCACATAGTTTCGAACCAATGATTTTCTCACCAGTGATTGTATCTTACCCGTTATTTCACATTCCCCAATGCACAAATCAAATATTTGGATGTATCTTGGATGACTTGTCACATTCCATGACTAGTTTCACGCACATTGAATAGGAATTCACATCATTTAAGAATTTTTTGGAGGGTTTTTGTGGCATATTTTTTAAGGGCTTAGGGGCTCGATGAATAGGAGATTAGGGGTTAGAGGTTTAGGGTTTAGCGGATAGGGGTTAGGACTAGAATAATGAGTTAGTGCAGGTTAAGGGGTTAGGGATTGGGGACTTAGGGGTTAGGGGATCTAGGTACATTTAAGGGTTAGGGGAGTAATGATTTAGTAGTGGTTAAGGGATTAGGGATTGGGGTTAGGGAGATCATAATGATTTATTTGTTAAGGGTTTAGGGATTTGGGGTTTAGGGGTTAGGGGATTTAGGTGCCAGGTCACAAGTATTGTTTGCTAGGAAGGCTTTCCAAAGAATTTGGATGGCATCACTATGACACTATTAGGGAATTAGAAGGGAAGAGAAAGGCAAAGTCTTAGGTATCATATGAGATAAGGAAGCAATTAGCAAAATTGAGATCAAAAGTAGTGGATCAGTTAGATGAAAAGCAGCTTGCCCCAGAGATGGAGAAGATAAAACTTGACAACATATTGGTTAATTTCCTTGACCCTTTATTGGTTATTCAGAAGGAGTATGAATACACCACTGTTAATATCAAGATAACCGGCCCCTAGCAGATCAAGGGCTGAGAGGAAAATCAATCATCAATGAAAATTCAAAATTTTCAAGCTAAGCAAGATCAGCCAAATTGGGGGCAGAGTTTGGGGAACCTTCATAAGTGAACGGGGCCTATGTGATATGGCTACGAGTTATCTGAGTATATAGTGAATTAGACAGAAGTAAGAAAACAATTACTTCTTCAAAGCTAATTCGAATTTTGAGGGCTTAGGAGATTGGGGGTTAGGGATTAGGGGATTTAGGTGCATTTAGGGGTTAGGGGTCGAATAATGAGTTAGTAGTTAAGGGATTAGGCATTGGGGGCTTAGGGGGCCCGACCCGAACGCATTTGGGCGGGCGCACTCAACCGAAACGACCCGAACCGAATGTGTTAAGGGGTTATAGGTTTATGGTTTACGGGGTTAAATGGGTTAGGGGTTAAGGGGTACTTATAGGTTTAGGGTTTAGGGGGTTAAATGGGTTAGGGATTTAGGGATTAAGGATTAAATGGGTTAAGGGATTAGGGATTGGGGGCTTAGGGGTTAGGGGATTTAGGCACAGTTAGGGGTTAGGTGAATAATTATTTAGTGGTTAAGGGGTTAGGGATTAAAAGCTTAGGGGTTAGGGGAAGAGAATGGTCATTCTAGATGCTCTGTCTTCAGCCAGGTCACAAGTATTTTCTGCTAGGAATGCTTTCCAAATAAGTTGGTTGGCATCACTATGACACTATTACGGAATTATTAGGGAAGAGAAAGGCAAAGGCTTAGGTATCATATGAGAGAAGGAATCAATTGGAAAAACTAATACGGGTGCCCTCGAACGAAACGACCCGAACCGAACACGCCCGGTCGGGCGACCTCGCACGGCGCGACATGGCGCGCCTGAATGAATGATGCCACAAGGGAGAAAACGACAAATGGGCCACCCAAACGTGCACAAGGCACTCGAGCGGTCACGACTTAGCAAAACTGATACGGGCGCCCTCGAACAAAACGACCCGACCTGAACGCGCCCGGTCGGGCGACTTCACACGGCGAGACACGTCGCGCCTGACCGACCGATGCCACAAGGAACCCAAACGGTCACAACTTAGCAAAATTGATACGGGCACCCTCGAATGAAACAGCCCGACCGAAATGTGCCCGGTCGGGCGCCGACCTCACACGACACGACACAACGCGCCCGAATGAACGTTGATGCCACAAGGGAGAAAATGGAAAACGGGGCACCCAAACGTGCACAAGGCACCCGGGCGGTCACAACTTAGCAAAACTGATACGGGCACCCTCGAACGAAACGGCCCAACTTGAACGCGCCCAGTCAGGCGACCTCACACGGCATGACACGGCGCGCCCTACCGAACAATTCCACAAGGGAGAAAATGGCAAACGGGCCGCCCGAACGTGCACAAGGCACCCTGGTGATCACAACTTAGCAAAGCTAATACGAGCGCCCTCGAACGAAATGGCCCAACCCGACCTGAACGCGCCCAGTCGGGCGATCTCATAGTACGACGCGACACGGCGTGCCCGACCGAATGATGCCACAAGGGAGAAAATGGAAAACAGGCCACTCAAATGTGCATAAGGCACCTGGGAGGTCACAACTTAGCAAAACTGATACGGGCGCCCTCGAACGAAATGGCCCGACCAGACCCAAACGCGCCCGGTCAGGCGACCTCACACGGCGCGACACGGCATGCCCGACCAAACGATGCCACAAGGGAGAAAACGATAAACGGGCCGTCCGAACATGCACAAGGCACCCTGGCGGTCACAACTTAGCAAAACTGATACAGGCGCCCTCAAATGAAACGGCCCGACCCGAACCAAACGCGCCCGGTCGGGCGACCTCACAGTACGGCGTGACATGGCGCACCCAACCGAACGATGCCACAAGGGAACAAATAGAAAACGGGCCACCCGAATGTGCACAAGGCACCTGGGCGGTCACAACTTAGCAAAACCGATACGGGCGCCCTCGAACGAAACGCCCCGACCAGACCTAAATGCGCCCGGTCGGGCGACCTCACATGGCGCGCTCGACCGAACGATGCCACAAGGGAGAAAACAGAAAACAGGCTGCCCGAACATGCACAAGGCACCCGGGTGGTCACAACTTAGCAAAACTGATACGGGCGCCCTCGAACAAAACGGCCCAATCCTACCCGAACGCACCCGGTCGGGCGACCTCACACAGCGCGACACAGCGCACCCGACCGAGCGATGCCACAAGGGAGCAAATGGAAAATGGGCCACCCGAATGTGCACAAGGCACACGAGCGGTCACAACTTAGAAAAATTGATACGGACGCCCTCGAATGAAACGGCCCGACTTGAACACGCCCGGTTGGGCGACCTCACACGGCGCGACACGGCACACCCAACCGAACGGACCGCCCAAACATACACAAGGGACCCGGGCGGTCACAAATTAGCAAAACTGATATGGGTGCCCTCGAACGAAACGGCCCGACCCAACCCGAACGCGCCCGGTCGGGCGACCTCACACGGCGCGACACAGCGCACCCGACCGAACGATGCCACAAGGGAGAAAACGGAAAACGGGCCACCCGAATGTGCAAAAGGGACTCGGGCGGTCACAACTTAGCAAAACTAATACGGGCACCCTCGAATGAAATGGCCCGACCCGAACACGCTCGACGGAACGATGCCACAAGGGAGAAAATGGAAAACGGGCCACCCGAATGTGCACAAGGCACCCGGGCAGTCATAACTTATAAGCAAAACTGATATGGGCGCCCTCGAACGAAACGACCAGACCTGAATGCGCCCGGTCGGGCGACCTCACACGGCGCGACACGGTGCGCCCGACCGAACGATGCCACAAGGGAGCAAACGAAAAACGGGCCACCTAAACGTGCATAAGGCACCCGGGTGGTCACAACTTAGCAAAACTAATACGGGCGCCCTCGAACGAAACGGCCCGACCTGAACATGCCCGGTCGAGCGACCTCACGCAGTGCGCCCGACCGAACGATGCCACAAGGGAGAAAATGGAAAACGGGCTGCCCGAACGTGCACAAGGGGCCCGGGCAGTCACAACTTAGCAAAACTGATACGGGCGCCCTCGAACGAAATGGCCCGATCCAACCCAAACGTGCTCGGTCGGGCGACCTCACACAGCGCGCTCGACCAAACAATGCCACAAGGGAGAAAACGGCAAACGGGCTGCCCGAACATGCACAAGGGACCCGAGCGATCACAACTTATAAAAACTGATACGGGTGCCCTCGAACAAAACGGCCCGACCAGAACGCGCCCGATCGGGCGACCTCACACAGCGCGACATGGTGCGCCCGACCGAATGATGCCACAAGGGAGAAAATGGAAAATGGGCCGCCCGAACGTGCACAAGGCACCTGGGAAGTCACAACTTAGCAAAACTGATACGGGCGCCCTCAAACGAAACGGCCCGACCTGACCCAAACGCGCCCGGTCGGGCGACCTCACACAACGCGACACGCCGCGCCCGACCAAACGATGCCACAAGGGAGCAAATGGAAAATGGGCCGCCCAAATGTGCACAAGGCACCTGGGTGGTCACAACTTAGCAAAACTGATACGGGCACCCTCGAATGAAATGACCCGACCTGAACACGCCCGTTCAGGCGACCTCACATGGCGCAACACGTCGCGCCCGACCAAACGATGCCACAAGGAATCAAATAGAAAACAGGCCACCCGAATGTGCACAAGGCACCCAGGCAGTCACAACTTAGCAAAACTGATATGAGCGCCCTCGAATGAAACAGCCCGACCTGAACGCGCCCGGTCGGGCGACCTCACACGGTGCGACACGGCGCGCCCGACTGAATGATGCCACAAGGGAGAAAATGGAAAACGAGCCACCCGAACATGCACAAGGCACCCTGGCGGTCACAACTTAGCAAAATTGATACGGGCGCCCTCGAACGAAACGGCCCAACCCAAACGCACCCGGTTGGGAGACCTCACAGTACGGCGCAACACGACACACCCGACCGAATGATGCCACAAGGGGGAGAACAAAAAACGGGCCACCCGAATGTGCACAAGGCACTCGGGTAGTCACAACTTAGAAAAATTGATACGAGCGCCCTCGAACAAAACAGCCTGACCTGAACGCGCCTGGTCGGGCGACATGGCGCGCCCGACGAAACGATGCCACAAGGGAGAAAATGGCAAACGAGCCACCCGAACATGCACAAGGCACCCGGGCGGTCACAACTTAGCAAAACTGATACGGGTGCCCTCGAACAAAACGGCCTGACCTGAACGCACCCGGTCGGGTGACCTCACATGGTTCGACACGGCGCACCCGACCGAATGATGTCACAAGGGAGAAAATGACAAATGGGTTGCCTGAACGTGCACAAGGCACCCGGGCATGGTTTAGGGGTTTAAATGGGTTAGGGGTTGGGAATTAGGGTTTAATGGGTTAGGGGTTAAGGGGTTATAGGTTTAGGGTTTAGGTGGTTAAAGGGGTTAGGGTTTAGGGATTAGGGATTAAATGGGTTAAGGGATTAGGGATTGGGGGCTTAGGGGTAAGGGGATTTAGGCACAGTTAAGGGTTATGTGAATAATGATTTAGTGGTTAAGGGATTAGGGACTTAGGGGTTAGGGGAAGAGAATGGTCATTCCAGATGCTCTGTCTTCAGCCAGGTCACAAGTATTGTCTGCTAGGAAGGCTTTCCAAAGAAGTTCATTGGCATCACTATGACACTATTACGGAATTAGAAGGGAAGAGAAAGGAAAAAGCTTAGGTATCATATGAGAGAAGGAAGGAATTGGCAAAACTGATACGGGTGCCCTCGAACGAAATGACCTGAACCGAACGTGCCCGATCGGGCGACCTCGCACGGTGCGACACGACGTGCCCGACCGAACGATGCTACAAGGGAGAAAATGACAAATGGGCCGCCTGAACATGCACAAGGCACCCAGGCATGGTTTAGGGGGTTAAATGGGTTAGGGGTTGGGAATTAGGGTTTAATGGGTTAGGGGTTAAGGGGTTATAGGTTTAGGGTTTAGGGGGTTAAATGGGTTAGGGTTTAGGGATTAGGGATTAAATGGGTTAAGGGATTAGGGATTGGGGGCTTAGGGGTTAGGGGATTTATGCGCAGTTAGGGGCTAGGTGAATAATGATTTAGTGGTTAAGGGATTAGGGATTAGGGGCTTAGCGGTTAGGGGAAGAGAATGGTCATTCCAGGTGCTCTGTCTTCAGCCAGGTCACAAGTATTGTCTGCTAGGAAGGCTTTCCAAAGAAGTTGGTTGGCATCACTATGACACTATTATAGAATTAGAAGGGAAGAGAAAGGCAAAGGCTTAGGTATCATATGAGAGAAGGAAGCAATTGCAAAAACTTATACGGGTGCCCTCGAACGAAACGACCTAGACCAAACGCGCCCGGTCGGGCGACCTCGCATGGCGCGACACGGCGCGCCCGACTGAACGATGCCACAAGGGAGAAAACGGCAAACAGGCCACCCGAACATGCACAAGGGACATGGGCAGTCACAACTTAGCAAAACCTATACGGCCGCCCTCGAAAGAAACGGCTCGACCTGAATGCGCCCGGTCGAGCGACCTCACACGGCGCAACACGTCGCGCCCGACTGAATGATGCCACAAGGGAGAAAATGGAAAACAGGCCACCCGAACGTGCACAAGGCACCCGAGGAGTCACGACTTAGCAAAATTGATATGGGCACCCTCGAACGAAACGGCCCAAACCGACCCGAACGCGCCTGGTCGAGCGACCTCACACAGCGCGACACGGCGCGCCCAACTGAACAATGCCACAAGGGAGAAAATGGAAAACGAGCCACCCGAACGTACATAAGGGACCCAGGCGATCACAACTTAGCAAAACTGATATGGGCACCCTCGAACAAAACGGCCCAACCTGAACGCGCTCGGTCGGGCGACCTCACACAGTGCGACAGTACGGCGTGCCCGAAAGAACAATGCCACAAGGGAGAAAACGACAAACGGACCACCCAAACGTGCACAAGGCACCCGGGCGGTCACAACTTAGCAAAACTGATACAGGCGCCCTCGAATGAAATGGCCCGACCTGAACGCGCCCGGTCAGGCGACCTCACACTCCACGACACTGCACGCCCGACCGTGGTTGGGGGCACACATTAAAAGTGAACCAAGGAGTGAGCGCATCACGTCTTTAATATTTTATGAAACTCCTTAGAAGTTCCATCATAACCACCTTCCATATTCATCACACAATGTGATATGTCAACTAAAGATATCTTATTATGTTGCTCCAACCATTCAAAAATGGGAACCAAGTTAGATTATTATTTATTAAAGGAGAGGCCAAAGAAATTAATTTACAAACCATCGTAATAGCGACACTTAGCCCAAACTGTGGCAATAGCGACGTTTTCCTCCAAACGTCGCAATAGCGACACATAGCTATACTTCGTCGCAATTCCGACGCTTTTTCCCAAACTGTCGCAATTCTGACATTTTGCTACAAATGTCGCAAGACCGACACTAACTTCTATGTGTTGCAATACCGACACTTGTCTCCAAACGTCGATATAGCGACAGTTGTGGGCGGGTTTTGAAAAATTGATAAATTTTGGGGAAATTTCCGACAATTGGTCAAAAGTGTTGGAATTTCCACCAAATGTACTAGTGTCTGTCATAACTTTGCCACTTAAGTTCTAACTGAGTCCTCCATGGATGAGTCACCAACCACCCTAGGAATTGCATAATTCCTTCAGCCCACTGATTTGCCAAATTTTTTCACTGAAATAAAGTGCTCCAAGAGAATAAGTTGATATTTATTGTCGGATTATTATTAAGGGCTAATAATAATCAACATGCACCTATTTTTAGATTGACGATCTATAAATAGACTTCGCCCAATATTCTAAAAATAGAATTTCATCTATTTTTCACATTTGATCAACCATCTACAAATAGCACCCTGCAACTTATAGAATATGCTTATCATGTCTAGAAATAGACATACACCTAAAAATAGCCTGCGGGCCCCACTTAGTGAAGGTGCTTACTTTTCACTAAGCTCATCATCTTGTTGAATCTCAACACTATGTGGAACTACTCAGCCTTAAGATTCTTCTTCTTTTTGTTGTTGAAAAAGACCACCATACTTTGCAAAATTTTGGAGATTCAATTACCATTATTAATTGGTTTAATGAGCTTTAGTGATGCCACAATGCACACATTTCCTCCCATTCTAGAGGAGGTTTTTCATCTAAAACACTTTTGACCATATTTATTGTTGACACATTAAGGGGAGCGGAACTTCACAACATATTTTCTCTCTAATTCTGGTGCTTCACATGTCTTGGGATTATGAAAGATATATGGGAAACTATATGTTGGGTATGTGTTATATTCTTTCCACGACTAAGCACGCACAATATTGGTCCTTAATTTCCAGTGGGTAGTCCGCGTCCATGGTTTTGTGCATGGTTTTGCACATGGTTTTGAGGTACGATGGTTTTCGACCCCTGGTATTTTTGTAGATCCGGTCAAGGGAACTATGGTTATGTTCTAATCCAGGGTTTATGGATTGGGGTTTATGTATGCTTCGGCATGTATATATATTTGTTGTAACACTAAAAGGAAGACAATGAAAAATCAAGCTGGTCGTCCCGATTTGGGATCCAGGGGAAAATATCTGTGTTTATCTGTTTTATGCTCTCGCTATTGTTTATTTTCTGTTATAAGATTCATGTGTAGATTATTTTTGTTTAGGGTTAAAAACTACACTATATGGGTACACATTATTATACTACCACCGATCATTCATAGAGGGCCTTCAAATAGACATACCACAAGAGAGAATGTGAATTATGATGGCATGATGCCTTCTTTGGAAGTCATTTTTCACTTCAATTCTATATGTTGGTTTTTTGTTTAATAGTATTTGGTACGCTAAAAATTACATGTTGTTTCGGTCTACAGAAAATTTTTATTTTGCTTCATGATTACATACCTTTTTGGAAAAATAACTTTACAAGCCTTTTTTGATTGCATCCTTCCACAAACAAAATGTAATTTTTATTCACTGATAAAAAATACTTTTTTTTTTTCAGGAAAAAGAAAAACAATAATTCCACACATATAAACACATAAATATTGGCCTAATATAATGTTGACGGTGCTGGATCTACCAACATTAAGGGGATCTCCCTAATATGAAGTCCCAATTATACCTCACATCATTTGGTGTAGGAGTCCCATCCGAAACAAAGGCCCGATTTCCTTATTCTTAAAGATATTCCTTGGCTCTTGTTGTTAGCAAGAGAGAGAGAGTGATGTCAATGTACTTTCAAAAAGCATGGGGCTTGTTCCCAGTGAGCGTCCGATTGCAAGTGTCTCAAGGTTCTTCTACTGTAAAGGGGAAAAGGAAGAAAAGTGAGCCTCTAAGAGAGAGGTAATAGTACCACCCAAGAAGAGACACACGTGAAACGAAGGATTCCATCTAACATACAGTGGAATATTCCATAGTGGATGTGACAGTTACTACACACAAAAAATTAAGAAATATCTATCTAATATCGTTTGGAATAGTCCACAATGATGGGATAACAATTACACACATAGTAATATGATAGAGATCTGTCTAATATCCCGTGGAATAGTCCATAAGGCTGAGACAACAATTACAACCATTACAACACATTCTCAACAAGATAAGCACTAAAATAACCAAAATAGTTTAGCTATCTTAGTACATGTGAAAATTGAATATGAAATATAAACATCTGCATAATAGTCTTACAAACATTCATAAGTCATGTATGAGTAAGGTGCTGGCCTTGAAAGGATTTTTTTATCAAGTAAAAGTTCTGAGACACATATATACAATGAACATCACAAGCTCCAATAATGGAGCGTTGGAGCGACTCCTTGCTCCACAAAAGAACTAGATATTCTCTCTATTTCTTTGTTGGTGGAGCCAAGGTGAAAAATTACTTTGCTCATATAATGATGGAGTATATATTACCAAGGGTGACTATTTGACTACCCTCGTGATTGTTTTACTCCCATTAATTTTCAAGTTACATGACTCTTTACACCCATGTTTTTCCTTTTGAATTGCACTTTACAATACATTTGATTACAATGGACATGATATATAATGGTCATGTGGAAAAATGACCACTCATGACATGACATGACGTGACACTGCTGACATAGACTACTCGATGAAATAGAAATGTTAAGCCATTGCTGCTTCTGAGAGCTAAGTGTATTCATTAAAGATCTCTCCTTTTATCCTTGGCATACCTAGGAGATAAGGAGTCTTCAATGATTTCAAGTCTTGGATAATGTTTGCAAGCTAGTGTTCTTTCACTTTCTCTTAATCAATGATCTTGTATGTTCGATCGCAAGAGTGTCTTTGTGCATGATTTCCTCCTTATTCTCCTCCTCTATCATCTCACCATGAATTGATATAGTACATGTTCATGCAATTCACTCATCACGAGACAACACCAATCTGAAAACCCCTAACCTAAGATGATGCATTCTGATCCATGAACTAAGCGAAGGACAGGTGACAGGCTGGGCAAGGAGGCTCAGTGACTGTGTAGTTCTGCAATTCAGGCATGAAGGGGGTAAGCCTTGAGCCTTTCTAATGTGTAGTGCATAGCTCAGGTTGGGCTGAGGGACATGACTACGCAGTTTCCAGAGTTAGTGGGGATAGGAAGCATGCAAGAGAGCCGAGAAAGCCAACTGTGTTGTTAAGGAGGTCAAGGAGTTCTAGGTGGTTGTGCTAAGGCTCAGGGGATGTGATTTTTCCTTGAAGTTGTGAAGTGCGCATTTCAAGCCGTTCTAGAGATCTCAACTGCGTAATTTCAGAGGTCAAGGTCGGGTTCTGGTCACCAAAACTATGCAATGGGTCAATCTTGGGAAGCTAGTAATGCGCATTGTGCATTTCCAAGTAGCAAGGTCACAACTAGAGGACTGAGAATGCACAGTGCGTAGATCAGGGGAGGCCCGGAGAGGCTAAGTTGTTAGGTCAGGGAGTTTTTCCAGAAAATGACTAAGCATGGGACCGATGAGATTTATGTGAACATTTATGGAATTTGACTATAATAACACACTTAGTGTATTATACGACTCAAACAACATAGATAATTTGAGAGAAACATGAAAAAATATCGTCTATGTGACATATTTACGACCAGTTACGACAAGTGCAACATTAAAGGTACACTTTAGGAAAACCTCAACAATACTTGTGTGACGATACTTAGAACTTTGGAAATGAGTGCCACATATGCTTACATAGTTAGAACAACTCATTTACATAAAGATGAACTCTCAGAATCATTGTAACAAGCCCATATATTCACTGTAGTAGCCAACATGCCAAAGTTGAATCTTTTCCTATCTTGCGAAAGGGATCACACACTTTAAGAAGAGAAGTCAAATGAAATTCAACGTTTGCAACGACCATAGACAAGACCAAGGAAGGCTCCAAAATTTGGTATATGCTAAAATTTTGGAGGTTGTTGTAGCGACTACAACACTTGGAGAAACCCTGGTAGGATTCCATCTTCTCTGTTTCAGCTAGCTTCTTTTGTTCAGGGCCTTAGTTCTTTAGGGAGTATTGATTCATCATGCAGATCTCTTTGGTTTCTCAACTTACCCCATGAATAGACCAAGTCCCCATCCTGCCACCTCGGTTTAACTAATCAAAGATTCATATTTATCATAAAGTTTCAAACAGGGGAGGGTAATGAAGCTCGTGAGTTTAATATTTTTAGAGTTTAAGTTTGCATCTCTGGTGTTGCTCCACTGCTAGTAGGCCTAGATAGTAGCCTGATGGATTCACTTCAAGAACACAAAAATTTATTTGCTAGAAACTGAGTCTAAAAGGTACCCCAAAGGTGCTTCTTTATTTACTTCTTTGTGTAGGAATCATTTCTCTTCTTTAATCTTTATTTGTTTTTTTTTTAAAGAGGGTTGTGCATTGGCACTTATTTATTTTGGGTGGAAGAAGGATCTTGACTTATTGAGATCAGGAGAGGTTGTTCCTTCAGAGAAGTATATAAGTTCCTTTGATTTAGTTTTACTCGTTTATATGTTCCCCTTATCCATTTTTACTGATTGGATAAGCTCGAAAACACCAAAACAAAAGAACCTAATATGGACATAAGGTTTCTCAAATATGTACGAGTTCATGGTTTTCCCAAGACTCTCCTTACGTATGGATCATATTTTACGTCATAACTTCATCGTCCAAAATACATAACCAATCAAAGGAAGGTGGATCGAAGGCTAAACAAATGTTGAAGTGTCACAAGGTTCTTAGACTTAAGCCACATACACAATCCATGAAACCAAAATGAGGACAACACTTTATTCAAAATACGGATGAAAACACAAAACAAAGAAAAACAAAATAATGAAAACAAGCAAACCTATGAAAACCGACTATGTACATAGTGTAGGGCACAACTCCATATTTTCATTGAAAGTAATGTTTGATATCTTGGCCATTGATAGGGAGAGAGTCAATATTCCTATTAAGTGATCAAAGACGATATGTGTGTTGGCCAAGCTTCTCGTGCACAATGAATGGTCCAATCCATGGGGATTGGAACTGAGTGTGTTTTCCGTTTTCCTCATGGTATTTATCCCATTTTAAGACTAAGTGACCCACACTAAAGAAATTATTCCTTGTAGACTTCTTGTCAACCACCTCTTGATATGGTTTTGATGGAGTAAGAATTTTTATTTGGCTTTCAATATTTCTTCTTGGAGCTTATGAAGGATGTCCATCCTACGTTGTACTAACAAGCATGGCTTGCCTTGGGACTCTTGGGAAATTTGGAGAGAAGGAAAGTAGATGTTAGGGGGGAGGATGGCTTCTTTTCTGTATACCAAGAAGTAAGTGGAGGTGTCCAGGGAAGGTTTAGGCGTGACTCGGTCAAACCATAAAGAATTTACCAAAGAAGAATTCATGTTCCTTTTCTCAGATAAAATTTTATTCTTAATGATGCGGATCAAGTTCTTATTTGTGGATTCAACAAGACCATTCCCCGAAGGGTAGTAGTTAGCAGAATGTTTCAATAATATTCCATTTTCCAATTCAAAATCATAAATCTTTAGCGATGAGAAATATGTTTCATTTTCAAAACAAGCAACATAGGAATACCAAACCTGGAAATCATGTTCTGTTGCAGAAAGCTGATGACTTCGTGATCATTCAATTGTTTAAGTGGGACTGCTTCTGTCCACCGCGTGAAGTAATATGTAGATGTGAGAATATAGTGGTGATTCCTTGATGAATGTGGAAATATTTCACCAATAATATCCAATCCCCACATTTGGAATGTTTATTCCACTGCAATGGGGTGTAGTGGGGCAGCTGACTTATTATTCCTATCAGAGCACCTTCGACAGAATTTGCATTTGCGAACATAAGCGTGGGCATATTTGAATAGTGTGGGCCAATAGAAGGCTGCTCCGCATGAATTTATGTGTTGTTATGTTTCTCACAAAATTCCCTTCGATTGGGATGTCATGGATATCACTCAATACATTCTATGAATCGTCTGTGTTAAAACATCTGAGAAATACTCCATTATGGTGCTTTCTGAAAAGCACACCATGCCCCTGTTGATAAGATAAATATTTTAGTCTTAATGACCTTGTTTGTCGTACAGAAAAGTGGGAGAGAAAATTCCATGCTTAAGGTATTGGCACACATCCATGTACCAAGATTTTGTACTGGTAGTGGGGGTGGTTCACTTGATATCATACATCTCAATTTTTGCTCCCATCCCAAGGGATATTCTTCTTCTTTTGCATCTACTGCTTTTGCTACTAATTGATAGAGGCCATGGCCCTTGATCGTGTGAACTGGTTTGATTTCTAAGCCAAATTCCTGCAAACAAGTCATCCAATTTTCCCTTCTTTCACCCAACTCTTGTTGAATAAGGAGTGATTTCACTGTCGAGTGTGGGACCAAGAGAATGAAATTATTCATCAATATATAGGTCCAAAAATGTTTCACCACCTTGTATAATGCATATGATTGTTTTTCCACGAAGGGGTAGTTCATCTCAGGTCCTTGTAGACTTGCGCTCATGAAATAAATAGGCTACTCATTTCTCAAATCATCTTTTTCCTTAAGTACATCGACGAGAGATGTGTCATAAGCGAAGGTATAGAGCAAGAAATCCTTGTTGAAATCTGGGCCATATAGTGCAGGTGCTTTCTGAGATCTTCTGTTTGATACGGGAGAACAAATCCTTTTCCATTTTCTCCCATTTATAAACAAAATCCTTCTTTACCATCTCCTATATTGGTTTGAAAAACTGAGCATAGTCGGAGATGAATTCGTAGAGGAAGTCGATCTTCCCCAGGAAGGACTACATGGCCTTCTTATTCACTGGGTAAGGAATTTTCGTAATTTATTTGACCCTATTTGGGTCTACCTTAATCCCACTTTTTGTGATAATGTGGCCCAATAGGTTATCCTCGGACACATTAAAGATTATTTTCTTGGGATTGAGAGATATCTTGTATTTGCGACATCGATTGAAAATATTCTTCAAGTGGCATATGTGATTTGAGATATTCTAGGTAGACCACTACGCATTGCCTAAGCAACCCACAGAATGCAATGTCCATCACTTGCTGAAAGGTAGAACCAATGTTATTCAACCCAAATGGCATTCACTTGAAAGCAAACGTTCTCCACTTCATTTGGAAAGTAGTTTTTATCCTGTCAGGTTTTGCGACCAGATCCTGGTTGTATCCTAAATACCCATAAAAAAAAGAGAACATCTCAGACCCTGATAATGTTTGTAAAATTTGTTCCATGGACGGCACAGGGTAGTTATCCTTATCGAAGGCATGATAAATATTTTATAAATCGACACACAAATATTTCCCCGGACTTATTTATGATTGGCACCAAATTTGACACCCAAGTTGAGTGACGTAAATTGTAAATGATCCGACCATCCATCAAATTTCTTAGTTCTTTCTGGATAAGAGGTTCAAGCGTGGGATTGACTTTTCTCAATTTATACTGATATGGCTTGGCCCTTTCCTTTATTGGTTTAATGCACTAGATGATTTGTGTGTCATAAGTTTTGAGCTCATCATAGGTCCACTCGGATACGTCTCGGTACTGATTGAATAGGCGTATGAAGGTTTTCCACTCTTGTGGCATACAACAAGTACCAAGATTAAGATTTTTTAGATCCTTCTATGTTCCCAAACTAATCTGCTCATCTGACAACATGTAACTATGATTTTTTGTGTTTGCAGGTCCTTGGAAGTGATTCTACAGGTCATATATCTTTTCCAAGGATACCACACCCTTGAGGATGAATTTTCCTTTGTTCTTACTAGCTGCATCCTGCAATTCTTCTTCATGCTCGTCCTCATCGATTCTTGCGGCTTTGAATACATCAACGCTTGCCATGAAATGTCGTATCTGATGGTCATCATAAAAAACAAGTAAATTAGTGACATTATCAGGGATGAACAATTTATAAATAATTTCAACATAAAATCCATCACTTAATGGTGATAACCTAGAAACAACATTAGATAATGCATCTGCAGCTGTGTTTCATATTCTAGGAGCAAAAATAATATTGAAATCTTGGAAATGCGAAATTAAATTCCATGCCTCTTGTTGATAACTCTTTAGGTGAGGTGAAACATGACGAATGGTATTGTGTACCTATTGTACCACTATTTTTGAACCACCAACTGATTTCAAGGACCTAACATTGAGGTCAATGGCTCTTTATAGGCCCAAAACGAGTGCCTCGTACTTAACACTATTTTTTGTGCACTCAAACTCTAAGTGGTTTGAGATAAGGTAATTTCTTTGTATTGGGTCCACATCTTCATCCTCCTCCTCTTCTTTGTCAGAATCCAATAACTCCTTTTCTTCTTCATCACCTTCCAACCAGTGGAATTTTATGCCTAAGAGTAGTGGGTTGTCTCCTTCACCACCACTAAAAACTAGCAGTTATTCTATGTTTTCCATAGAAACTGCTAACTCTTCAAGGGTGGTGTTATCACTCGAATTGAACCTCAGGCTGAAAAATGCAATTTTGAGGTAACCACAAACCACGCTTGCCAAGTAGTTAGCCCTACTAGGGAAGGAGAGGGTTCTCTCCGTAAGGATCAGAACCAATATGACTGGATAATGAAAGTATTAGGCTATGTATAGTAGCTCAGGGTTTTGATTTGATTGTATAGGGTTGTGCTGGATCAGGAGGAGTCAAAAAGCTAGGGCAAGGAAAATTAGGTCAAAATTTGCAGGGTGTTCTATGGGGCAAGGTAGGCATAGTAATTTAGCACTTTAAGATTTTAATGGATGGGGTGATCAAGACAGGTGAGGAGTTAGAAAGAGCATGGTAAAATCATGGGTTCTTTGTAAACTGAATAAAATTACAGATTGTGAATTTCTACCCAAAACAGAGCATATGAGAATGGATTTTGCTTATCTAACTTGCATACATTCACTTAGAAGTTATGAAATGATGAAGAAACTCAAAAATACATTTCAACAAATGAAAAAAGAAAGAAAAACTGAACTAAACACCATACCACAAGGATCCCATAAAAATAGCTGCAAATTTGATTGATATTCCTGCTCATAACTAATACAAAGTGTGCCTTTTCAAAAGCCAAGCATCCAACTGAGTCCAACCTTTACAAAATGAGAAAGAAGAAGAAGATATAGACCTCAAAACCACTCTCCCTAGCCTCAGGGAGTCGAATCCATGAGATGAGGATCAGTTTCCACCAAATGATGAACAAGAATCTGAAGACTATGAAGACCAAACAACTTGCCTCTAAAAGAGAGGAAATTGATTAATTTGACCTCTAGAGGACTAAAGCTAGTGAATTTAACCATAGTAAACTAATCCTCATCATAATTACATTCATATTTACCAATTACATCATTTAAAAGCCTAACTAGTGAGATAAAACTCAAAAATTTCGTGAAAAATAGAGAAAACTCTAAAATAGAGAAACTTTGTCCTAAGCGCAATGCCAAAGGAGGAAAAAATAGGTCTTCTTGCAAGTAACTTTTGACTGACTTCCAAATGTCCAAATTGAGCTCATGATAGCTCATTAGAAATCTTGTCCTGTCTACTTTCCTAATATTCTTATGGTTTCTGATTTTTAGTTGATTTGACCCCTCAAAACTACATTCTCCCAAGACTTACTCTAAGCACATCGCCATCCTGGAAAAGAGGCAGAAACATGATTTTTTGGGTGTTTTTGGCCCTTTTTCCTGACCATTTTTGCTCCAAATTCTTAGAAAAAGTACAAGGGGTATTTCATCATCATTATGAACCAATTATGTCTTCCTTTTTCTCATTAGATTCCCCAAGAAAAATCGCAGCGCATTGGGCATAATTTCCTATGTTTTTCCAAAATTGCCAAAAAACTCAAAAATCTTCAAACTTTTCAAAATTTCTCAACATTTTTGGGATGGGCCCACAACCACATGTCAATTTTGAGCTAAGGAG
Organism: Pinus albicaulis; assembly: GCA_034641835.2. Taxonomy (NCBI): domain Eukaryota; kingdom Viridiplantae; phylum Streptophyta; class Pinopsida; order Pinales; family Pinaceae; genus Pinus; species Pinus albicaulis. Next base: position 65,943,631 of record CM076581.1, on the reverse strand, counting down.
GTGTTGACGGGAAAATCTGTCTGGCCAACAGCAGGGGATCTCCCGGTAGAAAGTCCCAATCAGACCTTGAACCGTTTGGAATAGGGTCTTGTCCGGGGTGTGGGTCCGGCTACCGCTTCAGTCGCCTTCCCTTTGGTCTCAAAAGAACTTGCTCGAACCTGCGGACACACACTTATTCACATGATACAAAATACAAGGTTGATGCATTAAACATGTATATAACACTATGCGTAGCAAGATAGATAATAAAGCATACACGCCGAAGGAGATGTTGTCAACAACACATCTTTGGGGTTATGCTTGTAGGCGATTCTGACCACAAAAGAAAAAGTTCTTTATGGCGAGATTCCCCTTTACTTTCTGAAAGATAAAATGAAATGATAATAAACAAAGTCACTAACATCCATTCAGTAAGCAATTAATCCATACATCATTAACACACATACAGGTAACCATGATGCATAAATGATGCCATTAAAGAGTGCAGTCTCATTAATCAAAAGATATTATGAAACTGTAAAGAAATACTTGTAGTGTTCACCAAGAAAAACACATCAGATCCAAAAGGAGTTTCAACAGGTATTTGTATTCATATGCCAAAAGAGTGTTCCCTTCAAATACAATGCTCTATAGCTTTTAAGTCCCAAAAAGAAGATCCTTACATTTTCCCCGGAGGGGGTTTTATAGATCAAAATTTCCCTTTGGGCTCCCTGATTCTTTGCCTACCCACCGGTTGAGTTGCCCTGTGACCTGGGAGAAAATTGCGACCTGCGACCTGGCCAGTGAGTGCGACTTGCGACCTAGTTGGCAGTGCAACCTGCGACCTAGTTGGCAGTGCGACCTGCGACCTAGTGATACTGAGTCATGGAGATGGGTGTGCAATAGAGAGATCAGGAAAATCAATCTGCTTTCCTTTGAGGAAGTCTCGCCAGGTCTAGTATTATGCTGCTATGGGAGATACTAGAGGGACCTCCTCTTTCAACCGATGCATGCACTCCAGAGAATTCGGGATCAGAGTTTCCTTCTTTTGTGAGATCTGGTTTGAAAGAGAGGCGAGCTTGGTGTAAATACGTACTGGCGCGACGAGAAACTGACCCAGATTTTCTTGTGATGCTGTGACCTCGGGGGCGGAAGAAGCTTGCTTGATAGGCTACAGGAATGACTGGATTTCTTGATCTACTTGCTCCCAGGTCTTACTTTCGTCCAATGCTCCTAGTGAAGGAATGTGGTGAAGAGTGTGCATTGAGTCTATGCCGCTGATTAGGTGGTCGTATGAAGACATTACTTTGTCCAAATCCTTGGATAGCTTGTCCTTGGATTGCATCTTCATTCGAATTTGGACTTTGGCATCTTGTGTATGAATCCAATCCTTCTTAGGCAAATGCTCGGGAACTTGAGGGTATTGCACTGTCCAGTTCATCATTTTATCTAAGGCAACCGAGGCTTCCTTGAGCTGCTCGTGCTTCTGCTTAGTTTCTGCTCGTGCTCTTACCAATGGGGCGACCGTTTGCTTTATGGTGAGCATTTCCCCATACACCTGCCTCATGGTTTCCTCTAATACATCGCATTCTTTCATAACGGAAAGTGGAACTTCATTGACTGGGGGAGCCTTGTTTCGGAGTTGTTGCATCTCTTCTTCCAACGCTGACCTTTCCTGTTCTGCCTTCTTCTCCCACTGCTCTGCTGCTCGTAGTCTGTTTTGTAGAGAAATTATTTCTCTACTCATTCAGGTGACATTTTCTTCCGTGGCTGCGGCGAAAGCCGTGCCTGCCGATGCTATCATCACGGGGTTAGTCCTAGTATCAAGGACTATGTCTTTTTCAGTTGCAACCATGGATGCGGCTGAAGGACTTTGTGCCAGGGACCTTCTCTTCTCTTGCCAGATTTTGAAAGAGAATTGGTCGAACGTGAGCCTGGTAAGGTCGAAGACCTCCTCCTCCTGCGCCTGGGGGGAATTAACATCGGAGAGCATGGTTCCTATACCGCCTAGAGGTACTTCAAGGGGAGACATGTCGATATCTTCTATCAATTCATCCTCCTCATCTTTCTTCTTCTTTTCCTCCTCTTCTTTCTTCTTCCTTTCCTCTTCTTCCCTTTGTTGGCGCTCGGCTTCCGCCTTCTCATGCTCTTCCTTCCTCCTGCGTTCTTCTTCTGCCGTTGCTTCTATTTCGGCTTTCCTCTTTTGCTCGGCTGCAGCAGCTTGGTCTGATTTCTTTTGGTGTTCAGCTTCTGCTTTGTCAAGCTCTTCCTTGAGTGCCCGTTCTGCTGCGGCATGCGCTTCCTTTTCCTGCTTTTCCTTCCTAGCCTCCTCGGCCTGCTTCTTCTTCTGATCTGCCTTTGAATTCTTCTTGTGTTTCTCCTCGTCCTCTTTTATCTTCTTTTCTCTCTCCTGCTGGGCTATGGCCTCCGCTTCTTTCTGATGGGAAGAGGTGTCAGGCCCTGTGCTGGTCCGGAGCTTTTTAGCTAGAGAGGAAGAAGCACCTCCTAACTTACGGCTCCTATCCTCCAAAATTTGATCATCCGAATCCTCTTGGCCAAATTCCACCCCAGGAGCGAGTTGTCTATCTACATTATACCATTTTCTTCTCTCATCTTCTTCTGGGCATTCTACATGCTGGTAGTTCCATTTGAATTTGGCCTTCTTGCAGTGTTTGGGAACTATCCTCTCCGGGTCGTATGTTTGGTACTCTAGAGTCCTTAGGTGATAACTTTTAATCTCTTCTCCTTCAGCCCCTACCTCTCTGAAATCTTTGACTGTGTATGCACCGATAGTGAGGGGCAGCATGGGCCAGGGCTTCTTCTTACCCTTGGATAGGACACTGGAGAAACCCGAGATCATTTGGAAGCATACCTCCTGTATGAGCATCTTGTCAGTGACGAAGCGAGGCAAAGCATGTGGCGGCTTGAATGTGCCGAAGACTCGGATGAAGGTATATTCAGCGAACGGGAACTAATGCGCCACTTGTCCTAGAGTCTCCCTAGCTCGCCAAGACATGCAGGGGGCGTCTTGACCAAATAATTTTCTGAACAGGGCGGGGATGAATATCTGAGAAATTGGTTCTATATCTTGCTTATACCTGGACTCCCAGAACACCTTGGTTTGTAGATGAATTTCTCGTGTCTACGCGGAGTCCCAGTTATGTGCCCATCCCTCAAAATGTAATCTCGCATAGAAGGCATCCAATAGATATGAGGCCATATAGAACTCAGAAGGCATTCCCTCATCTGGGGCCAATGCCAAGGACAAGTTTGTATGCATTGATGTCATTAATATACTAGCCCAGTTGAAGCGAGTGCCATGCACCATTACATGTCCCATGATGGTAGCCCATGTGCCGCTGAAGGTGGTGGCGTCGGGGCACCCGTACAATCTGCAAAGCATGGCGGCTACTAATTTATACACTTTTCTCAGGCTGGCCACCGGATATTCTTGGTCTTTCTTGACTTTAAATTTGTCGGGCTCTGCCCACCACCGCCTGATTGTGTCGACTACAGGGACTGCATGGGCAAGAGCCCATTCTCCTGTAAATTTTTCTTCTGGGTGAGGCAGAGAGCAATAAACATGGGCATCCGAGCCTATGAGCGTTGCGAAAGCCTTGCCTTCGCTGTCTCGGATCACGAATTTCTTGGGATCTGTTTTTTGTATGATCCAGTATATCATTTTGGGACATGGAAATATGGCTGGATGAGCACCTGCTAGATGCAGGTTGGATATTTTGACTTTCAAGTATACTTCTCAATCCGAGAGGTCTTCTGGGAATTTTGCTTCCGTTATGGCGAACTCATGGTACACTTGGTACCATCGCATGCTGTCCCCTTTTGCAAAGGTGAAAAGGGTATCTTTGTATATCGGCGGTGGGGACATTTGCATGTCCGTGTCTATATCTTCTATCACCACTTGCTTGTCCTTCTTCCGGGACACTGGGGGTGCCATGTCGCTAGAATCCGAGAGAACAGGTATACACTCTGCGTCTGTTTCAAGTTCACCTGTCAAATTCATGAAGGAATCCCATGATAAGAAGGACATGATGATAAAAGACCAATTACAGTTTGTCAGAGCTGGGACACAAACAGAATTTGAAAAAATGGTCTATTGGGTCGTGGGGTCGCAGTTTGAGAGAAAATAGCCAACATGCGACCTTGTGACCTTGCGACTAGGTCGCAGGGTCGCAGGGTTGCGAATCATGAAAAAGTATGAAAATGCGACCTTGCGACCTTGCGACTAGGTCGCTGGGTCGCTAGGTCGCAAAATTAGAAAACCAGGGAAAATGCGACCTTGCGACCTTGCAACTAGGTCGCTAGGTCGCGGGGTCGCAAATCTCGAAAAACAATGGGAACTGCGACCTTGCGACTAGGTCGCGGGTCGCAAGTCGCGCTAGGGCTTCCCTGAGGGTTTGGGCGCACGCGGTGTGGAGTGTTTTATCCTTTAACTAGGAGAATACAAAACCAAAAGGGTCTAGGCAAGGTCAAGGAGTAATTCTTGGTATAGGGGAGCAGCCATGGAAGTCTGAACAAGAACATGTAATGATTTTGGTTACTTGTGGGGGGCAAACAAGAATCAGAAAACCCTAAGCAAGCAAAACAGACAAGGGTTGAGGTAAATTAACAATTTAAAGGCTGAGGATGTCTGGGATTAGTAAGAATAAAAAAAAGGGAAAGAACAGGAGGAAAATGGTAACTTACCCGGGAAAAACGCGCGCCAGTTGACCTGTCAGAGCCGTTTCTTTCTATTCACTGAATGTGAAAAGTGCGACCTAGCGACCTAGCTTATATAAAAGGGTCGCACGTGCAGGAATTTAATGAGGTCGCAAGGTCGCAATTTGATTGATTTAGAAGATATGCGACCCTGCAACCTTGCGACCTCGCGACCTGAGGGTCACGGGGTTGCAAAGTCGCGGGGTCGCAGTTTTCCTTAAAAGTTGAGTTTTGCGACCTCGCGACCCTGCGACCTTGCGACCCTTAGGTCGTGGGGTCGCGAGGTCGCGGGGTCGCAATTTTCTAAAAAAAAGGAGTTTTGCGACTTGGCAACTTAGCCTTCTAGACCTTTTATTTGGTTCTATTTAAGTTCAAGGGGCTCCAAAAATTTTGAAGAGGGGTTTTTTGGAGGGTGTTGTAGAGGCTACAAAAGGAGGCATCAGCAAGCATCTTGAGTTTATCACCTTTTTTCTTGCCCTTCTGGATCTTCCTCAATTTATCCTTCATCTGTTTGACCTTGATATTGCAAATTTTGTTCCGGGTATGATAGTGATAGGCCATGTGCCTGAGCATCTGATTGTCTTTGTTGGATTTCACTAGTAGCTTCTCCAAGTGAATGTTGACTCTCTCAAGCCACACTTCTCTATTGTATTAAATATCCTTTGCCAACCATTGGTCAATAGTCAAATTTTGAGTTTCTTGCTCTTGTTGCTCTAAGGCTATTTTGAGGCCTCTTGTCTTTGGCCTTTTCAGGATGTTTTCAGCCTCCTCAAGATCTTCTATGGCATCTTGCTTGATCATTTTTTACCTCCTCTCCTGCATCAATTTCATCTACAAAATATTTTGTTTGTCTGTCAATTGTTTGACTCTTGCTCTAGGGAAGAGATGATGAATTTTTCCCCCGCAAGATCATTTTGAAACTCTCTGATGTGTGCCTCCTTTTCTTTGATTCCAATGTTTGATGTAGTAGTATCATCAAACTCTTCAAGGTATAATAGCTCAAAATCAACTTATTCCTCGTGGGCATCTACATGCTCTTGATATTTTTCTTCATGACTAACCTCTATGATTTTCTCCTTTCCTTTCTCTACCTATTGTACTTGCTTTGTTGATGAAGAAGGCAAAGCCCCTTCCACACCATGTGGAGAAAACATTTGCCTCTGTGTTGATGAAGAAGGCAAGGCCCCTTCCACACCATGTGGATGAAACACTTGCCTCTCTACTGCAAACAATTTTATAAGCCCTCTTTAATATGTTACACTGCATTCTTTGACTGGCTTGGGTGATTTGACTTTATGTTTCCTTGTTTTTGTAGCTGCGAGGCTAGTAGATGTCTCTCTTCTCTCTTGTGTCATTGGTGGAGGAATTTGGTAAATTTTTTCATGGGGATGGGGGTTTTAGGAAAACAAGGGTTTGATTATGATTTCTTTCCAATATGAAACTTTACCCATAAACATAAAATGAAGGAAAATGGATGAAAGAGGGTTTACTTACTTGATTTAAGGAAAAAGAGACAAATTTGAAAATTTGGGAAGATTTTGGGAGTTTTTTGGCCTATGCGTAGCACCTCACCTAAGAGTGTAGCACCCTTCTCCTAAGCACAACTTCGTTGAATATAACACTGCCCAAACTATCCTAAGCGTAGCGCCTTTGGCCTATGCGCAATACCTTACCCAGGAGCACAGCGCCATTTTACCCCCAACTTGCAAGCTGCTTTTGACTGCCTTACCGGTGTCCAAATTGGGCCTAGGATAGCTCATTGGAAATACCTTCAATTATACTTTCTAAATCTACATTTTTTTTTTTTGGAGTTGATTTTCCCAAGACTGGTCAAAAATTGCAGAATGAGGTTGCAGAAATGCATAGTGTTGTTGCAGGCAACTTTTGGAGGCCTTCCTCAACTCCAAATTGAGCTCATGATAGCTCATTGGAAAGCTATCGCTATATGGTTATCATATGACTCATCAATAAATTCATTTTGATAGTCCAGATAGGATAAAATGGATGTTTCCAAGGTCACTCCAGAAATGTAGCAAACCTCTTGTAACACCTGTAATTTTGACATTTCTCAAAAACCATGATACCTGTGTAAAAACGGATGGAGGTTTTTCTTCCTTGGCCTATGAAGGACAAAAACCTCTCTCACTTTTGTCAAATTCATCTCTGTTTGGTTGAAAACATAGTTTGAAGAGAAACTGGCCCTAGGAGTGGCAAATGGCTTGACTCTTGGAATGATTTCCTGGAAAATGATGGAGACATGATGTTTTGAGTTGGAATGGCATAATAATTATTGATACGACCTACCTTATTCCTCCTCTTCTCATATGTATCTGATTACATAGAAAACCCTAGCTCAGTGCGAGAGGAAATTAGGGTTTAGTAATTATGGAAAATGATGACTTGGAAAAGACAATTCCCATTGACATTTGATCAATTGCTGAAGTAGAAAAATTTTTTATTTGACACTTGATGTGTTGGCATGTGGAACTCTGAGTTGGTAGCCTTGGGAGACTAAGTACTTATTACATTTGAACTGACATAAAATTACATGAATAAAATTAAAATTACATCTTGGAATGAAACTCATACTTGAAATCAAATTACAACTTTGGAAACCATATTGGAGATCATCTTTACATGGTAAAGAGACATTATTGGGATCACTCTCACACCTTTTTCTGCCCTTTATTGAAAATGAGACAAGGCAATGATTTGACCTAATGAAACCCTAGTGACCTAATGAGAAATGAAATAAACTGACTCAATGAGTGACTTTGACTAAAAGTGGAACGAGAGCATACTTGTTTTTAGCATGATGAAGACATGGAAGAGGGTCAATAGGCATATATTTATGAAGGAAAATGGGACACTTGACAAGGAAAACCACCAGTGGACCAATTTTATATCATGACCTAATGGAATGACTGGAAATTCTCTAGAGTGGGACACCTAAGATTCACATGCAAAATGTGTTTTGATCCCTGGTGGAAGTATGCAAATACTGACACTAACATTGGCTCCAGCTGGGGATGGTAGATCCTTGGGAGGTGCCAAGAACACCGTAGACCAAGTGCCTACTCATTGGCCAATGGAGTCAATAGCTAAAGATTAATTGAATACTAAAAACTTGACTCAATAAACTGAACTGACTAAGACCAAAATATAACTGACAAACTGCAAAAGATGCTTAGAATTGAGCTTATCTAACAAAACATACTCTAATGGATCCATTCATCACCCGATCAAGTGAAATGGAACAACCAATGCAACCATGTAAGCATTATGGTTGTTGTTTGAATTCTCTGCAAGTGCTTGCTTATGAGCAAGAAGAAAGAACTACTAAAAGGCAACTCCCATGAAAACTTGTCAATAGATTGAATCTTGATGAAATTGCAAAGCACAAGCCTACTGGCTGACCTCAAGAATGTTGCGAAAGGATCTTCATAGGAATACATATTAATTTACAGCCCATATAATACATTACTGCTCTGCTCTAGGTAGTCTTCATACCTTGGTTTTAAAATTTTCCTAACATATGTGCTTTCTTTCTTTGATGACTGTATCAATTTGACAAAAGGATCCTGAAACTCGTGAATAACTATTTTTTCCTGATGATCAACAAAAAAACAAGAATATTCTTCATTACTCTCCTGATATGACTGCAAATCTTGGTATGAGCTTTGTAATGAAACACCTTTTGAACAAGACAATGAAGTCGGCTGTCAGATCAAGTTTATATCAACACTCTTTTCAGGCTCACGGTTAGCTAATGGAGAAGGAATTTTACTGCATATATCATCCAACACATCAGCTATTGGGTCATGAAAAACTTGAAAAGACTGTTGCAACCTATTTTCCATTGGTTCTAATGAGATTGCATGACTTTCTACAGGTTGCTCATCCTTTTCTTTAGAGATATTATGAAAAATTTCTTTTAAAAACTTAAATGCTTCAAAAAATAATGGTACAGAATCATCTTGCATCATTTGATCATGTGTTTCAGCTTCCAAGCCTTCATCTCCAATTTGAAATTTAATGGCATTTGGTGGCTGCAAATCTAGAGCTAAGGAGGATTCTATATCGCAAATTATTTCCTCAACCAATTCAGGAGAATGTTCATCATTTATAGTGTTGACCACTCGCTTATCTGCTTGTTTATAGTTTTCTCTTATTTTTTCAAGTGAGGAGAAACACAAGGGTAAGTAGCTCTGATCAAAAATTTGATTATCCTCTTGATTATCAAGATCAAAACTCAATGACTGTTGATTTCCGATTGCATGAAAGTTATCTCTAATGAACTAAAACGAAGTAAAACAAACAGGCAAAGATCCTTCACTTACTTCCAAATTTTCTGGACTTTCCTCCTCATTTCCATAGTTGATATGCATTGGATGATCACTATAATCGAGTTGTTGAAACTGAACTTCCTCCTTCCACAAACCAACTGCCGATTACTCTGCAAGATTAGCTTATGTTTGGAGAGCATAATCATCATCATTCTGATCAAAATCTAGAAAATAATCAATATAAATAATGTAACCAATCATACACATTATATTATCATATTTTTTCTCCTCGAATTGATCTACAAATCCATTTTCTAATCTACGGTGGTTGGGATTAGCAGGAAAAAATTTAGGGCTTCCACTCTCTTCTTTTTCTGGGGTAAGTGGGTTATGATGATCTTGAATGGAAAATACATCTCTCATGGTCATCCTTTGAATCATTTCCTCTATTGTGCTCACCAGAATGTCGATCTTTACCTCTGAAGATGTCATGTGCTCTGCAATGTTCTTCTTCTCTTCTTCCTTTAGCTTTTCCCTTCTGATCAACATATTAGCCTCTACATCTACTGCACTATTATGCATCTCTTCAAGTGTTGCAAAGTTTCTTTCTCTCGGCTGAAACTCCATTTCCGGATCAAAGGCATCCGGGTAATGTAGGAGAGCTCAGTCAGGAGGGGGTCTTATATCAGCAGGTATCTAATAATAGACTTGATTGAATCTGGAAGAAAACTATTGTACTGTCTCCCCTGGCTGTCTTTTCAGCTAGTCATTCTCTTCTAGAATTAGGAAAGGGTTTTGTTTGACCACCCACCTGTCGAGGAAAACTTTGACGAACAGCAGGAAATCTATGATGCTCGCGGCAGGCAAGTTTTTGAACCAACTCTTGACTTTGCCTTGCAAAGAAAGAGTGAATAGCCTGATACTGACATCCTCTTCATCAACTTCAAAAATGTTGAGGAAAGTCTCAAAATTATGCATATGTCTCTGAGAAGTGATGTTGTTATATTCACCATCAAACCTCAGCAGGTATAGGTAATGATTTTCAGGGAAAGCATGGAGTATATTAGGTAAAACAAGAGTTTTATATCTATCTGGGACTATAGAAGGTGTAGGAGTATGTACAAAAGCTATAGGATTAGTATTGGTCTCTTTAGGCTCATCAGATTGAAAAGGATATGTACAATTTCCGGGTAAGAGGTATTGGTATTCATAAAAATCAAAGGGAAACTCAGTATTTACACTCTTTAAATAGGCAGAATCAAGATTTTGGTCATCTTTATCATACAAAAAACTCTGGAAAATTTTCAAGATAGTTTTAGGAAAAGAATAAGTAATTTACAAGAAAGAAAATTACATCTTGAATACAATTCCACTTTGAATACCTGACCTTTGTGTAAGATCCTTCCATTTTCCTGCTGGAAAGGTCGATCCTCCAATGGAGTCTTCACATCAAGTTGGAGTCGCCAGGTGAAGGGTTTAGCCTTCATATGCATCTAATCGTTGTCCACCATCATCAAATAGATCTAAAATTTGTCGTTCTTTCCCAGGGTATATATGATCTTTCGCTTCGTTTTCCCAGTACGGTAGCCAAAATGTTATCACTCAGATTGAACCTCAGGCTGAAAAAGGTAATTCCAAGGTAACCACAAACCACACTTAGCCAAGTAGCTAGCCCTACTAGGCAAGGAGAGGGCTCTCTCCGTAAGGATGACAACCAATATGACTGGATAATGAAAGTATTAGGCTAGGTACAGTAGCTCGGGGTTTTGATTTGATTGTATAGGGTTGTGCTGGATCAGAAGGAGTCAAACAGTCAGGGCAAGGAAAATTAGGTCAAAATTTGCAGGGTGTTCTATGGGGAAAGGTAGGCATAGTAATTTAGCAGTTTGGGATTTCAATGGATGGGGTGATCAAGACAGGTGAGGAGTTAGAAAGAGCATGGTGAAATCATGGGTTCTTTCTAAACTAAAGAAAATTACATATTATGAATATCTACCCAAAACAAAGCATATGAGAATGGATTTTGCTTATCTAACTTGCATACATTCACTTAGAAGTTATGAAATGAATAATAAACTCAATAATACATTTAAACATATGAAAACAAAAAGAAAAATTGAACTAAACACTATACCACAAGGATCCCATAAAAATAGTTGCAAATTTGATTAATATTCCTGCTCAGAACTGATACAAAGTATGTATTTTCAAAAGCAAAGCGTCCAACTGAGTCCAAACCTTAAAAAATGAGAAATAAGAAGAAGATATAGACCTCAAAACCACTCTCCCTAGCCTCAGGGAGTCGAATCCAAGAGATGAGGATCAGTTTCCACCAAATGTTGAACAAGAATCTCAAGACTAGGAAGACCAAACAACTTGCCTCTAAAAGAGATAAAACTGATTCATTTTACCTCTAGAGCACTCAAGCTAATGAATTTACCCATAGTAAACTAATCCTCATCATAATTAAATTCATATTTACCAATTACATCAGTGAAAAACCCAACTAGTGAGATAAAACTCAAAAATTCTGTTAAAAAGAAAATAAACTTTGTCCTAAGTTGTAGAAATTATATGCACTAAGCATGCATATGTCCTAGATCCACCTGATCTCACACTATTTAACTTTATGCAAGATATTGAATCTATTCCACTTGTTAATCTTTTGCGGAAAATTTAATTGCACACACATGTAAAGCATAAATAAAAACAATCGCACATAACACAATTTTTTTAACCGGGAAAGCCTGAAGCTGAAAACCCCCAAATATATATTATGTATCATGGAATCATATGAAAATCCTCATACAAAGCTTATCAAGCTCTCAGTACAGTACAATCGTCATACACTAATCAAGAACAATCTTGCAAATCCATACACTAAATAGACTTCGCCCAATATTCTAAAAATACAATTTAATCTAATTTTCCAACTTGATCAACCATCCACAAATAGCATCCTGAAACTTCTGAAATATGATCATCATGTCTAAAAATAAACTTGCGCCAAAAATAGCCTGCGGGCCCACTTAGTGAAGGCGACTCTTTTCACTAAGCTCATCATCTTGTTGAATCTCAACACTCCCTCTCAACAAGATAGGAATTATCCTTCACCCCGATCCTGCCTCTATGGTATTCAAATTTTCTCCTGGTGAGGGCCTTCATCAGAATATCTGCATCCTAATCCTCCGTAGGAATGTACTGAAGCAACATGATCTTCCGCTGCACACAATCTCTGATATGATGATACCAAATATCAATATGTTTAGATCTATCACGAAACATAGGATTAACTGAGAGTTTAATGCAACTCTGATTATCACAATGTATCACCGTGGGATCTAAATGTGAACCGAACAAACCAACCAGGATCTTCCTCATCCAGATAGCCTCACATGCAGCTTGACTTGCTGCCATGTATTCTGCTTCCGTTGAACTGAGCGCCATGGATCTTTTTTTCCTACTATACCAAGAAACTGTTGTAGATCCGATACTGAAAATCCCTCCTGATGTGCTATTTATGTCTGTTGGGCTTCCTGCCTAATCTGCATCCGTGAAGCCATGCAACTTCACCTAATTCGTTTGTCTGTACCATAAACCATACTCAGATGTGCCACTGAGATATCTCAGGACATGCTTGCATGCCTTCCAAAAGAGCTTGGTAGGCTTTACCATTGCTTGTGAAAGCTGGTTCACCGCATAGCATATGTCTGGTCTTGTATTGACTAAATACATGAGCGAACCCACCAACTGTCGATAAACAGTGGCATCCACTACCTCTGCCAATGTAGCATCCTCTTTCTTCCAATTTCCTAAGAGGAGTGTTGATAGGCTTGCAGCCTTGCATGTGAAACTTCTCCAGTATCTCCCGGGCATACTTGCCTTGAGACACAAATAGTTCACCTTCCTGCTGCCATATTTCCAATCTAAGGAAATAATGAAGGAGGCCCAAATCCTTCATCTCAAATTCCTTTGCAATATCTTCCTTCCATAAGTGCATCAACTGCTCATCACCTGTTAGTATTAAATCATCAACATAAAGTACAATGATTAAAATATTACCCTCCACCACAATCTGGTACAGGTTTGCATCCAACTCACTCTTGGTGAAATAGTTGTTGATCCAAGTGAAATAGTTGTCGATCCGAGTGTACCAAGCACGGTGCTTCTGCGCCACCACAACGCTCTTTTGAGCCTGCACACATGTGAATCACTACTGAAGATCTCAAATCCTTCAGGCTGCTCAATGTACACCTCTTCTTCAATGATCCCATTAAGGAACGCAGTCTTCACATCCATCTGATGAGTGTGCCAACCCATCTGCGCTGAGAGAACAAGGATGGTTCGTATGGAATAATACCGTGCAAAAGGTGCAAAGTTTTTTTCATAGTCAATCCCCTTAATCTATGAGAAGCCCTGGGCAACAAATCTTTCCTTATACTTCTCGACACTCCCATCAGTAGCTTGCTTTACCTTGTAGATCCATCTTGATCCTACAAATGATTTTCCCACCAGCCTTGGAACAATCTCCCAAGCACTGCTTCTGATAATGGATTCATACTCCTCCACCATGGCATCTACCCATGTGGGCTCCTGCACTGCTTCTTCGAAAGAATATTGCTCTGTCATGATACACTTGCTCATAAGAGCCATGTATCCAGTAAATCGGTCAAGTGACTATCTCTGTCTATGCTGTGATATAGGAACTCCTACATTTTGTGCCGCATCAAGTTTCAGTCTCTCAGCTTCTGTGGTACGCTTCCTGCCTTGTCTAATGTTTGGTTCTGCATGAGTGGACTCCTCCACTCCATGAATCTCCTCCTGTGGCTGATCCACATCCGGAGGCTCATCTTTCGGAACAAGTAGTTACTTCATTGCATGCAAGTCTAGCTCCCTCTCAAGAATTTCTTGTGCAGCACCCACGATCGTTCTGTTCTTCCTCTCTGCGACCCCATTCTACTGTGGGTTATGAGGTGCTATGAGTTCTCTTCGAATTCCTTCTTTTCTACAAAAATCTTTGAATTTTCCCGAGATGTATTCACCACCATTATCGCTCCGTAGAGCTTTCACTTGCTTCCCCGACTCCTTCTCCACCAATGCCTTGAACTCACAGAACTTTGAGAACGTTTCACTCTTCTTCCGCATGAAGAATATCTAGCATCTACGAGAATAGTCATCAACAAATATAACATAATACATATGTTTTTCTATTGAAGATACCGAGAAAGGTCCACACACGTCTGTGTGAATTCTCTCCGGGATCACCGAAGCACGGTTCTCCTTCTCATGAAAGGTGGTCTTCACAAACTTACCCATAGTACATCCCTTACACTGATCTGACTGCACAAGAGTACCCTTGGGAAGTCTAGTAGAAATATGCTGCAAAATATTCAAAGCGCCATGGTGAAGATGGCCCAATCTCCTGTGCCATAATTCGCCCTCATTGCGGCTCACCACTTCTTCTGCTTTGCCCACCATTGCAGCGCAACCATCTACCTCCAGCTTGTAGAGATTCTTAATTCGAACCCCTATCTTCTTGGTTTGACCCGTTGTTTTATGTCAAAGGAAGGCTTTTCCCTCACTGAAAACAACATCATAACCTCTGTCTTCCAGCATTGCGACTGAGACCAAGTTCTTCTTCAGACCTAGAACATGCATGACATTCTTCAACAAGAATGGATTACCGGACTCCCTCTCAAAGGTAATGGTCCCAATTCCAATCACACTGTACCAACCATCGTCGCCCATCTCTATATGCATCTAGAGGTCCTTCTCCTCTAAGTCACTAAACAACTCTTTGTCTCCCAAATTATGGAAGACTATCATTATAACTGACATACCACACTGATCCCATACAACCTTGAAACTAAGCATGCCAAATCTGAGGAGAAGCTGTTAAAATTGTGAGGTTAAGGCCTCTTCCAATCATGGTATCCAACAGCTTTTCTTCTTGTTCTCCTTCTTCTGTGGACAGTTAGTGGGGAAATGTCCATGCTCGTGACAGTGAAAACACTTCACTTTGGACAAATCCTGCTTCTTTCGTTTAGCATCGGATTTTGAATGATTTTTCTTCCCCTTCCCTTTCCTTGATTTTGCAGTCAAAGCGTAATTCTCTTCATCTTCATTCTTCGATGAAGATCCATCCTTAGTACCCCGCCTTAAATTCCTCCTGTGGACAAGATCCGACCAAAGCGCCCATCTCCACAGCTTCTCCCATCCATTGACAGAAAGTCTCGTATTATGCAAAATTTACAAAAAGGAGAGCCAAGTCACAAGTACTTTCATCAACGCAACCTGGTTAATTTCATTTGTCCTTGCAAAGGACAAATTGGACAAACTTCGTGAGGTATTTTGAAATATTGTCGCCTTTCTCCATTTTTATTTTTCTGAGCTTGTCTTTAAGCGCCAACTTCCTCTGGTCACTTTTGCTTTGGAACAAGTCTGTCAAAGCCTTCCACATTAAGAATTGAGTGGCTTTCCCGTGAAGGTTGGACATAATATGGTCCTTCACACCTTCCAATAGAATCCTTCTTGTCTTTGTTGTCCTCTTTTGCCATGCATCAAGTAATGCAACATCGCTAGATCCCGGCTTAGGAACATCGTTATCGATGAACTCCTTCGGTCCATTATCCTCTAGCACTGCCTCCATCCTATCCTTCCAGGCTATGTAATTCAAGCTCCCATCAAGGGCAACTCCAATCTCAACCCGTTGAAAGACATTTCAATGTATACTTGATTTCTGCACCAAGAATCTTCTGTAGCAAATTCAAATTGTCCACCAGCACAAACTCACTTTACAATTACAATCTTCAATTAAAAATGCTCTGATACCATGTAGAAATTATATGCACTAAGCATGCATATGTCCTAGATCCACCTGATCTCACACTATTTAACTTTATGCAAGATACTGAATCTATTCCAATTGTTAATCTTTTGCAGAAAATTTAATTGCACACGCATGTAAAGCATAAATAAAAACAATCGCACATAACACAGTTTTATTAACCAGGAAAGCCTAAAGCTGAAAACCCCAAACTATATATTATGTATCATGGAATCATATGACAATCCTCATACAAAGCTTATCAAGTATAATCTTCATACACTAATCAGGAACAATCTTGCAAATCCATGCGCTGATCTTTGCCCTCCTGCTAACCTGCCTCCACAGCGCAATCCATGCTGAAGAATAGCTCTGAATGAATTCGAATTACTCTTGCCTTGACTGCGCAATCCTAATTGGAAACTCCAATGTGTGTGTGACGCAATCAATGCATCACTATAGTCACAACAGATAGTCCATCTTACCCTTTCACCTATCTCTCCACTGGGTCTCCACTGAAACTGCCATGCATTGCAGTTAACTGCTGTATTGTTCAGTTGATTAATGAGTTATTATTTGTGAATTAATTAACTAATTAATTCACTCCACTCTCACTAGTGTAGCAATTAGTTAGACTAGATACAACTAGCTCAACTGATTCTAACTGAGTTAAACTAAATACAACTCCATAACTACTTCTTCCAACTGTGTCATAACTCTGCCACTTGAGTTCTAACTGAGTCTTCCATGCATTAGCTCTACTAAACCCTTGGGAATTGCATAATTCCCTCAGTCCATTGATGTGCCACATCTGTGCACTGAAACAAAGTGCTCCAAGAGAAAAAGTTGTTGTTTAGAGTCTGATTACTATTAAGAGATAATAATAATTGACATGCATCTATTTTTAGATTGACAATCTATAAATAGACTTCGCCCAATATTCTAAAAACAGAATTTCATCTATTTTTCCAACTTGATCAACCATCCACAAATAACATCCTGCAACTTCTGAAATATGATCATCATCTCTAAAAATATACTTGCACCAAAAATAGCCTGCGGGCCCACTTAGTGAAGGCGACTCTTTTCACTAAGCTCATCATCTTGTTGAATCTCAACATAAGCGCAGCGCCAAGGAGGAAAAAATAGGTCTTCTTGCAGGTCACTTTTGACAGACTTCCCAATGTCCAAATTGATCTCATGATAGCTCATTGTAAATCCTGTCATGTCTACTTTCTATATATTCTTTTGGTTTCTAATTTGGAGTTGATTTGGCCCCTCAAAACTGCATTCTCCCAAGACTTCCTCTAAGCGCAGCTCAATCCTGAAAAAGAGGTAGAAACATGATTTTTTGGGTGTTTTTGGCCCTTTTTCCTAACCAGTTTTTCTCCAAATGCTTATAAAAATTATAAGGGGTATGTCCTCATCATTATGAACCCAATGATTTCTTCCTTTTGCTCATTAGATTCCCCAAGAAAAAGCGCAGCGCCTTGGGCAAAATTTCCTGTGTTTTTCCAAAATTGCCAAAAAACTCAAAAATCTTCAAACTTTTCAAAATTTCTCAACATTTGTGGGATGGGCCCACAACCACATGTCAATTTTGAGCTAAGGAGGCATCAGCAGGCATCTTGAGTTTATCAACTCCTTTCTTGCCCTTTCGGATCTTCCTCAATTTATCCTTCATCTGTTTGACCTTGATATTGCAAATTTTGTTTCGGGTCTGATAGTGATAGGCCATGTGCCTGAGCATCTAATTGTCTTTGTTGGCTTTCACTAGCAGCTTCTCCAAGTGAATTTTGACTCTCTCAAGCTACACTTCTCTATTGTCTTCAATTTCCTTTTCCGACTACTCGTTAATAGTCAAATTTTGAGTTTCTTGCTCTTCTTGGTCTAAGGCCCTTTTGAGGCCTCTTGTCTTTGGCCTTTTCCGAATGCTTTTAGCCTCCGCAAGATCTTCTATGGCAGCTTGGTTGATCATGTTTTGCCTCCTCTCCTATAGCAACTTCATCTCCAAAAGATTTTTTTTGTGTGTCAACTGTTTGTTCTCTTGCTCTAGGGAAGAGATGATGAATTTTTCCCTCTCAAGATTGTTTTGCAACTCTCTGATGTGTGCCTCCTTTTCTTTGATGCCAATGTTTGATGTAGTAGTATAATCAAACTCTTCAATGTCTACTAGCTCAAAATTAGCTTGTTCCTAATGGGCATCTTAATGGTCTTGATTTGTTTCTTCATCACTAACCTCTATGATTTTCTCCTTTCCTTTCTGTGTCTGTTGTACCTGCTTTGTTGATGAAGAAGGCAAAGCCCCTTCCACACCATGTGGAGCAAACATTTGCCTTTGTGCTGATGAAGAAGGCAAGGCCTCTTCCACACCATGTGGAGAAAACACTTGACTCTCTGCTAAAAACAATTTTCTAAGCCCTCTTTGATATGTTACACTGCATTCTTTGATTGGCTTGGGTGATTTGACTTTATGTTTCCTTGTTTTTGCAACTGCAGGGCTAGTAGATGTCTCTCTTCTCTCTTATGGCATTGGTGGAGGAATTTGGAAATTTTTTTCATGGGGATGGGGGTTTTAGGAAAACTAGGGTTTTCTTGTGATTTCTTGCCAATATGAAACTTTTCCCATAAGCACAAAATGAAGGAAAAGGGATGAAAGAGGGTTTATTTTATTTAAGGAAAAAGAGACAAATTTGAAAAGATGGGAAGATTTTGGGAGGTTTTTGGCCTATGCACAACGCCTCACCCAGGAGTGCAGTGCTCTTCTCCTAAGCGCAGCTCCATTGAATTTAACATTTCCCGAACTATCCTAAGCACAGCACCTTTGGCCTATGCGCAACGCCTTACCCAGGAGCGCAGCGCCATTTTACCCCCAACTTGCAGGCTGCTTTTGACTGCCTTCCCAATGTCAAAATTGGGCCCAGGATAGCTCGTTGGAAAGCCCTTTAATTCTGCTTTCCAAATATATATTTTTTCTATTTGGAGTTGATTTTCCTTGTCAAAAGTTTATTTTCCCAAGACTGTTCAAAAAGTGCAGAATGAGGGTGCAGAAATGCAGAGTGTTGTTGCAGGCAACTTTTGGAGGCCTTCCTCAACCTCAAATTGAGCTCATGATAGCTCATTGGAAATATTTTTCTGTCTAGTTATCATTTGAGGCATCAAGTAATTCATTTGGACACTCTAGCTAGGAGAAAAATGGATGTTTCCAAGGTCACTCCAGAAATGCATCAAACCTCTTGTAACACCTGTAGTGTTGACATTTCTCAAAAACCATGATACCTGTGTAAAAACAGAAGGAGGTTTTTTGTCCTTAGCCTATTATGGACAAAAACCTCTTTCACTTTTGTCAAAATCATATTTTTTGGGTTGGAAACATAGTTTGAAGCGAAACTGGCCCTAGGAGTAGCAAATGGATTGACTCTTGGAATGATTTCCTTGAAAATGATGGAGACATGATGTTTTGAGTTGGAATGGCCGCATAATTATTGATATGACCTACCTTATTCCTTCTCTGCTTAGATTTCTTTGATTCCATATTAAACCCTAGCTCAATGGGAGAGGAAATTAGGGTTTAGTGCTTGTGGAAAATGATGACTTAAGCACCCTTGGAAAAGACAACTCCCTTTGACATTTGATTAATTGCTGAAGTAGACACCTTTTGTATTTGACACTTGATGTGTTGGCATGTGGAACTCTAAGTTGGCAGCCTTGGGAGACTGAGTACTTATTACATTTGAACTGACATAAAATTACATGAATAAAAATAAAATTACATCTTGGAATGAAACTCACACTTGAAATCAAATTACAAATTTGGAAACCATCTTGGAGATCATCTTTACATGGTAAAGAGACATTATTGGGATCGCTCTCACACCTTTTTCTGCCCTTTATTGAAAATGAGACAATGCAATGATTTGACCTAATGAAACCCTAGTGACCTAATGAGAAATGAAATAAACTGACTCAATGAGTGACTTTCACTAAAAGTGGAATGAGAGCAGACTTGTTTTCAGCATGATGAAGACATTGAAGAGGGTCAACAGGCATATACTTGTGAAGGAAAATGGGACACTTGAAAATGACAACCACCAGTGGAACAATTTTATATCATGACCTAATGGAATGATTGAAAATTATTTAGAGTGGGACACCTAAGATGCACATGAAAAATGTGTTTTGATCCATGGTGAAAGTATGCAAATACTAACACTAACAGCTGGCAAGAACCACGTCTTCCAAGGTGGATACCACTACTCCTGTAGAGGTAGTATTGTTTTTATTTGGAGAATATGGAAGACTATATACTCCCGAGATCAACCCGACTGATTTTGTGTACTGGCGGGTTATGGGATATATAGCTTGAATTTGATTGTATGAGATTTCACAATTTCGCGTGGGTTGTGTTTTAGAATAGTCACCGAATTCAGGAGAATGATAAGGGGAGTTGGAGTGTATGTTGTTTCCTTAATCAAAAGATGTAACTTTCGGCTTGGTGGGTAACCATAAAAAATTAGCTGCCCTCCTTATTGCGCTAGAAATGTTAACGGTGCTAGATCTGCCAACATTCAAGGGATGTCCCCGATATTAAGTCCAAATTAGACCTCACATAGTTTGGTGTAGGAGTCCCATCCAGAAAAAAGGCTATGTTTCATTATTCTTAAATATATTCCTTTTATTTTTCTATCAGCAAGAGAGATAGTGATGTCAATGTACTTTCGCAAAGCAAGGAGGGTGTGTTTGTCGAGTGTCTGATTGCAAGTGTGTCAAGGTTTTTCTACTGTAAAGGGGAAAAGGAAGAAAAGTGAGCCTCTAAGAGATATTTAATAGTACCAACCAGGAAGAGACACACATGAACCGAAGGATTTGTTCTGATTCAACAAGAAGATTCAACACCCACACCTAGTGCATTAAGCACTTGGTTGCATTAAGCACCCAAACTAGGTTGGGGCCCACATTGCTATTTTTTGGTGCATGTCTATTTTTATTATCCTTTAATTTAGATGGACATTAAACTATAATCTATTCTCACTGTGGACTTGAAATAGTTAACTGAAGTGGAAAATTCAGTTAGCTAGTGAATTTTGAGTTAGAGGTTGGTTGGTGGGACATGCAAAGTAATTCTAGTTGTAACAGAGTTCGAAGTGCAGTGGTGCAGGAGTTTGTGCAATTTGTAAATAGTTTAACTTAGTTAAGTGTATTAAACTCAATTGTGCTAGTTGTAACTGAAGATACAAGTAGTGAGAGATCAAGTGAATTAAATATTAATTAATTCAATTGTAGTGATCCCACATGCAACTGAAGATTTACTATTATTAGCTGCATGCATGTCAGATCCAGTTGAGTTCTAGGTGAAAGGGAACTTGACTATCAGTTGTGGCATTATTGGCTTGAACACATGTAGCCAACCACCCATTGGAGTGCCCATTATACTTACACAGTCAAGGTAGGAAATAATTCCTATATTTTATGGATCTTGACCATCAGGGATTGTGCAAGCAAGGCAGGCTGTCAGGAGGCTAGAAATTGGCTAACTATTGGTCAGTTTCTGTCAGGACAGTGTGAGACATACATCTAAAAGTTGGAGGCTCTTGTGAGAAGATAAAGACATTTTATTTGTTTCATGATCCATGATTAATATGAAATAGATAGTGTGGTTTTTAGCTATAAGATTTCTCCGGGAAATTATCTATGTTGTGTGTGATTGATCTTTCTTCATTTTCATGTGATTAGCGATTGTGTTTTTAATTCCGAAAAATATTTGTAGACGTAATTCAGTATTTAACTTTAGTACATTGTTAGATCGGGTGAATCCAAGATATGCATGCTTGTTGTATAATTTATACAGGATGTTGTCTAACACCCAGCGAAATACTCCACAACGGATGCAACAATCATTACACACAACAACTTAAGAAAGATATGTCTAATATCCTGCGGAATAGTCCACAAGGATGTGAAAACAATTACACACATAGTAATATGAGAGAGATATGTATAATGTCCCATGGAATAGTCCACAAGGATGAGATAGAAATTACAACCATTACAACATATTCTCAACAAGATAAGCACTAAAAT
This sequence comes from Pinus albicaulis, assembly GCA_034641835.2. Taxonomy (NCBI): domain Eukaryota; kingdom Viridiplantae; phylum Streptophyta; class Pinopsida; order Pinales; family Pinaceae; genus Pinus; species Pinus albicaulis. The sequence goes on along the minus strand of CM076581.1, from coordinate 65,921,743 downwards.
AACCGAAATAGTTCAACTATCTTAGTACATGTGAAAAGCGAACATGAAATATAAGCATCCACATAATAGTCTTACAAAAACTCATAAGTCATGTATGAGGAACGTGCTAGCATTGAAAGGCTTATTTTATCAAATAAAAGTTCCAAGACACATATATACAATGAACATAACTAGCTCCAATAGTGGAGCTTTGGAACCACTCCTTGCTCCACAAAGGAACTAGATATTCTCTCTATTGCTTTGCTGGTGCAGCTAAGGTGAATTAGTATTTTTCACATACAATGAGGGAGTATATACAACCAAGGGTGAATCTTTGACTACCCTCATGATTATTTTACTTCCCCTGAATTTTCAACTTACATGACTTTACATCCATGTGTGTCCTTTGGACTTCCACTTTGCAATACATTTGATTACAATGGACATGATATATAATGTTGATGTGGAAACATGACCACTCATGACATGACATGACATGAAACTGTTGACATGGACTGCTTGATGACATGGCAATTTCAAGCCATTGTTGTTGCTGAGAGCTAACTGTATTCATGAAAGAGCTCTCCTTTTCTCCTCCGCATGCCATGGTGATAATGAGTCTTCAATGATTTCGAGTCTTGGATAGTGGTCACAAGCTAGTGTCCTTTCTCTTTCTCTTGATCAATTATCTTGTAAGTTCAACTGCAAGAGTGTCCTTGAGAATGATTTACTTCTTTTTCTCCTCCTCTAACATCTCGCCATGACTTCATATAGTACATGTTCCTGCAATTCACTCATGACGGGACGACATCAATCCAAAAACCCCTAGCCTAAGATGATACATTTTGATCCATGATTTGAGCCTGGGACAGGTGACAAGCTAAGGAAGGAGGCTCAGTGACTACACAATTTTACAATTCAAGAAGGTATGGGGTCAGCCTTGAGCCTTGAGACTACGCAGTGTGTAGTTCGGGTTGGGTTGATGATACGACTGCGTAGTTTCTAGAGTCAGTGGGGACATGCAACATGGATGAAAGCTAAGAAAGCCAATTGTGTAGTTCAGGAGGTTAAGGAGGCCTAGGTGACTGCGTAGTGCACATATCTAAGGCTTAGGGGATGATATTGTGCCTTGAAGTTGTGAAATGTGCTTTTCAAGTCGAGTTGTAGGTCTCAACTGCACAATTCCAGAGGTCAAGGTATGGTGATGGTCACCAAAAATGTGCAATGGGGTAGTCTTGAGAAACTAGTACTGTACGTTAGGCAGTGCCAAGAAGCAAGGTCACAACCAGAGGACTGAGACTGCGTAGTGCGCAGCTCAGGGGAGGCAAAAAGAGGCTAAGTTGCTTGGTCGAAAGTTTTCTGGAAAATAACTAAGCATGGGACCGATGATATTGATGTGAACGTTGATGGACCTTGACTATGATCACACTGTTAGCATATTTTACAACTCAAACAACATAGATCATCCGAGAAAAACAAATAAACATTATCCTCCATGTGACAACTTTACGACCTGTTACAAAAAGTATGACATCAAAGGTACACTTTACGATAATTGTGATGACACATGTGCAACGGTGCTCAAAAATTTGTAAATGATTGTGACAGATACTTACATAGTTAGAAAACTCCTTCAGACAAATATGACCTCTTAGAATCACTAAAAAAATCCCATACATTCATTGCAATAGCTAACACGCCAAAGGCGATACTTTTCCTATCTTGTGAAAGGGATCACACACTTTAAGAAAAGCAATCAAATGAACTTCAATATTTGCGACAACCATAAAAAATACCAAGGAAGGCTCTGAAATTTGGTATAGGCTAAATTTTGGGGGGTTTTGTAGCAGCTACAAAGTACATAAACACTATCTTAACCACATAATCAATTAGTTGAGAAAATATCTCAACCAAACAATATCAATTATTATTTTATATTTTATTATTATTTATTCATATTTTTATATTATTCCTTATCTTTTTAACATTATTGTATCTTCCCCTCATCAAGGTGGCATTATTTCCAAACTTGTGAGATATGATTATGGGGAGGGGGGACAGGCCCACTGTCATCACCCTACTCCACAGAGGGGGGAGGCATGTCCATCCTACCCTCCATCTAGCCCCCATAATTAACCAATGATTAAAATTGTAGGATGTCTTTCAATTCTTCCATCATTAGATTTGACAAGTTGGTTGTTCTCATATTGAAGCAAGGACGCTAAATTCCCATTTTTTAGCAGTGGCAGAGGGAACTTTCCACATTGATCCTCAGTGTTATGTGTCTTATAATTTTTTCCGTTTCATAGTTGGGGGAATGTCTAGGCCCCCTTGACCTAGCCTCCCTTGTGTATCTCTCCTTCGATCTTAGTTGGGCCTGCATTGTTGTGAAAACCTTCATATATTCCCCGCAGTGTGCTCTTCAAGCAAATGGAGAAATGGAGGAGTACTTGTTCGTGGGGATATGTTGGACGTGGCATGACAAGAATTGCTCTTAATATGGGTTCTTGAGTAACTAGGCTCATATTTAACTTCCTCTCCATCGCTCTTGGCATCAGGTGCTCTATAGCAATACTCCTATCCTGTGTTAGTTTGGTATGTCTAGAATTTTTATTTGGTTTACAATTTCATATCCTTTATGTGCTCTATTATTTTGGTCATATTATATCACTCAAATCCAGCCTCTTCAAGCCCATGTAGAAAGATCCCCCTCTGATTTGAATTTTCCTAAGAGGGCTTATTATTTCTATGTGTCTTTCTTGATCGTGCCTCCATCTCTCGTGCCATGCATTGGCCCCATCATCTCTGACTCGACCCTTTTGATCCTAGTCGACTCTTTCTCCTTCCCTACTGACTCAGTCGATTATGCTTCTCTTCTTTGTCTCCAATTCACTACTCTTGGACACCCTTTTCATTTTGTTTTTCCCAACATTCACCAATAACAAATGAGAAGTCAACGAGGCTCCTCTTGTAAGGGAGAAGGAAGTTCTAGGGCTCGTTTTTGGGCTCATTTTGTTGCATATAAATGTCATGAACATAACCTTAATCATCTTTGGCTTGTTATGGACCATACATCTTTACAATTTTATTGTGTTTAAAATATGTATCTCCATGATAGGGCTTAAACTTGTGATATCTCATGGTTAAGCTACATTTTTTATTTATTTTTTTCAGTTTCTTATCTCTTTTTAGACAAAAACATTGTTTCTCCACTTAACTTAATTTTATGACACAAATAAAACTTGAAGGTTACAAATAAAAGGTGTTATTTTATCTAAAGTATAATATTTTATCCTTATAATCAAAATTTAGTTTATTTTAATTTAGTATTTTTACTTTTCATATTTTACTTTAAATCTTTATTATTTTAGTTTATTTTAAATTATTATTTTTACTTTTCATATTTTACTTTATAACTTTATTATTTGTATTCTTTACACTTTACTAGTTACATATATATATCATTAAATACCTTACTTTACTATGTTTCATTGACCTATAATCTTTATCTAATTGTAAAAGAAAGAAACTTGTGGACAATATATTTATATTGAGTTTAATTGTGTAAGTCCATCCAGTAATTTTAATTAAATTAATTTCTCAATCTTTATCTTAAAATGACTATTTTCAAAAATATTATTCCATGTAAAATAGAAACCAACATAATAAAAAAGGCTAACTTTCTATGTAACTATCTCTTTTTTTTAAATACAATCTTTACATTCTTCCAATTTTCTATCAAGATATTTTCAAATTCTTTCCCCTTCTTTTTTAAAACTCATTCCTCACTTTTTATTCTTAATTTTCTTTTATCTTCGTATTTTTAAGATTTTATTACTTTATATTTATTTTTTTTACTACTTTCACCCTCTTACATGATTCTTTATCTTTTTACATCGTGATCTCCATTTTGTCAAAATTTTCTATTTAACTTTACTATTTTAATTTTCATATTTTATTATTTACATCATATATCCCCATTATATTTTTAATGCTACTTTTATTTGTTGGTTTTGTTGGTTAAGAAAAGAAAACATTATTTTCAAAATTAACTTACAATATGTTTATAGTGAGTTTAATTGTGTATTTTTATCTTGTTGTAACATTATTTGTTTCCATAAATTAGTATAGTAGTTTGAAAAATAAAAATAAAATGTTAAATTAGAACATCGATGAAAAATAAAAAATAAAAAATGTTAGGAAAAATATATTTTTATGCACAATCATGTTAGAATAAAATGTTAGAGGTGTTTGCTCTAAAGAAAGAAGGCAAAAAGAAAATGTTAGAGAAGCATAAAATAAAATAAAAAAGTGTGAATGCTTTAGTCTTGTGAGAAACAGAACTATGGCTACCTGTTTAAATGCACCAGATACTGAAAGATATTAAAATTTTAATTTTTGATGTTAAGACCTTCAAAAGGGGTCTAAGTTTCATTTGTTGAAAGTTAATAAATATAAGCGCTTATTGACTTTATTATAAAGTCACTACTCGACAAATGGTCAAATCAAAGGAGTAAAGCATTTGCATGATTGGACGACACATCTAGTATCTGCCCCAGATCTACGGCGGAGATCCACTTCGCGACCCCCCACCCCAACAGTTTCTCATTAACGCCAAGGAGGGGGGGGGGTGTCCAAAATGTGGTTTTAATGGCTGCCCAATTTTGTGACGTGGTGACACCACAGCACTTTGCACCCCCTTCGCCCAAAACCAGAAACTGGGAGGTACCCCCCTCAAAGTCCACCAGCGGTTTTGCATGCCCGTCGACCATTCCTCTCGCGCCTGATGACCATTCCTCCCGCGCCATAACCATTACCCCACTATCCAATCACATCCCTCCACGTCATTTGACTGTTGCCCTCCAACGCTCCACTCATGCTCGTTAATCAACCTGTTGGTCATTAAACCCCTTCAGATCTGTTAAACCCCTACGATCATATCCCAGACCGTTAATCGCGGACCGTTAAATCCTATATCACACCCTATAAAACTATTTTCATAGAGCCCAATATCACTTTACATTATCCATTCATTTCTATCACCTTTGAATCCTATCTCAAGTGTTAGCATTTTGCAACCACTCTCCCTACTTCCGCAATACCTGTCATCTTATTTTAAAACCCAATATTCAAATCCTTTTCCAATCTATACCCTGTCAAACATGGCACCCGAGGCCAAAGATAAAAAACAAATAACTCCTAAGGGTAAAGCCAAGAAACTGGTGACAAAGGAAGTGGAGGTCATCAATCCAGTTTTTGAAGTCATCCCTGAGGTCGCCAAACCAGTTGCAGTAGAAATCCCTACTGCAACGCCATAACTTAACCTCGACCTCATACCCCTAGACGACGCCTTTTTCAAAGTCATAGATTTTCATTGTGAATTCGAATTCTATGAGCTACATCTATGGCTAAAACAAAAGCACATAGATAACTAGGATCCTATCAAGTTCTGGGAACCCATGTTGCCTTTGTTTGCATTTCCACAAACTCATCCTTTTCCTGATCTAATTGTCTGGAGTAAGAAGCAATATGATCCTATAACCAGATCAGTGGTGGCTCAGAATGGAAACATTCTGATCACCATGTCCCCTGAAATCATAAACCAAATGCTACTCATTCCTTCATCTAATTCTTTATCCCATTTCTCACCTGCTGCTCTCATGGACCTTTATCACAAACTATTTTTCCCTCCTAGAGCTCAGATATTTGACATTTTCTTACCGAAGGATGTAGAGTTTCCCAAGAAAAATCCCCCATATGCATCCTCCATCTTTCTTATAGATTCCAAGCACTACATATCCCTTCTTTCATACCTGTTAGGATACCCAAACAATGAAACAATTGATGAACCCATCATGGGGTTCTTAGCTATTTTTAGTCATGATAAATCATCATTGTTTATATATAATTACAACCAATTCTTGGTTGAAATTATACATGAACAATTCATGAAATTCACCACACAAGGAGTGTTCTGTACAAATTTGAATAACTGTTATATTATTCACCGAGATTCTCCTGATCACACACTATTTTAGCTTCATGCATAATACAGAATCTCTTCTACCATTGATCATTACATGCGGAAATAAAATCAATTGCATGCACACATTAAAACCACAAACAATCACACATATGAACATGATTTCATCGTAAAGCGAAAGCTGAAAACCCCAACTATCTGTATATTATATGTCATGGAGATCATGTAACAATCATAGTACAAAAGCTCCTCACAAGCTCTCATGCACACCCTCAATTGCTACACACTATCAAGCTAGATCTAGCAAAACACATGCTCCAATCTTTTGCCACTTGCTAGCCAACCTCTATTGCGTAATCAATGCTATGGGATGGTTTCATTAAATAGATAAACCACCTGGCTTGTACTGCGCAATCCTCATGGGCTTATCCACCTATCTGTGTGTTGCAAATAGCAACCGTATAGTCACAACTGATAGTTAACCTGCTCTTTCACCTATTTCTGCACTGGTCTCCACTGAAACTGTCCATGCACTGAAGTTAACTGATGCATTCTTTAGTTGATTAATGAGTTTATAATTAGTAAATTAATTAATAATTAATTCACACCACTCTCACTAATTGTATCAATTAGTTAAACTGAATACAAATAGCTCAACTATGTTTAGATTAGTTAAACTGAATACAACTCCACTAACTTCCTCAATCAACTCCACCAAACTCTGTCACATGAGTTCTAACTGAAGTATCCATGTAATAGCTCCACATAACCCTTAGGAATAGCGTAATTCCTTCTGTCAGCTCCTGTGCCACATCTGTGCACTTAACTGAAGTGCTCCAAGAGAATAAGATAATGTTTATAGTCCAAATATTATTAAGAGCTAATAATATTCGACACATCTATTTTTAGACTGGCAATCTAAAAATAGATTCCGCCCAGTATGTCTAAAAATAGAAGTCCATCTATTTTTTCCAACTTGACCAACCATCCACAAATAGCATCCTGCAACTCATAGAACATGATCCATATGTCTAAAAATAGACTTTGCGCCAAAAACAGCCTGCGGGCCCACTTAGTGAAGGCGACTCCTTTCCACTAAGCTCATCATCTTGTTGCAATCTCAACACTCCCTCTCAACAAGATATGGATTATCTGCAACCCCTATCCTGCCCCTGTGGTATTCGAATTTGCTCCTCGTGAGCGCCTTCGTCAAGATATCAGCATCCTGATCCTCCGTAGGAATGTATGAAAGTAACATGACCTTCCGCTGCACACAATCTCTGATATGATGACATTGGATGGTCAATGTGTTTAGATCTATCATGAACATCGGATTAACCGGGAATGGCGCAACCTCGATTATCATAAATCACAAGAGGCTCTAAGTGTGAACCCTAACAAATCCACCAAGATCTTCTCATCCATATCGCCTCGTGATGCACCCAAACTTGTCGCCATACTTGGCCTCCGCCGGAACTAAGTGCCATGGATCTCTGCTTCCCGTTGTACCAAGAACCGTTTCACCCGATAGTCCTCTCCCAGATGCTCTTTGTCCGGTTGGCCTCTCGGCCTAACTGTATCCGTGAAGCCACACAACTTCACCCTCATCTCGGGATCATCTGTACTACAATCCACATCCCGATGTGCCCTCCCGAGATATCTCAATACATGCTTTCCGCTCTCTCCGTGGAAGAGCCTTGGTTGGCTTCATCGCATAGTCTGAAAGCTTCAAGCTCATGATACACATGCTCGGTCGTGTATTGACCAGATACATAAGCGACCCCACCAACTGTCGATAAACAGTGGCATCCACTACCTCCACCGAAGTAGCATCCTCCTTCCTCCATCCACCAAGAAGAGGAGTATCAACAGGCTTGCAGCCATGCATGTTGAAATTCTCCAATATCTCCCGGGCATACTTGCCTTGAGAAACAAACAGTCCATCACTGCGCTGCCAAATTTTCAATCCCAGGAAATAATGGAGGAGGCCCAAGTCCTTCAACTCAAACTCTTTTTCAAGATCATCCTTTCATGAGTGTATCAATAGCTCATCACCTATCAAAATCAAATCATCTACATAAATTACAGTGATAAGCAACTTACCCTCCACCACAATCTGGTATAGGTTCGAATCCGCCTCACTCTTGGAGAATCCAAGTCCTGTGAAATAATTGTCTATCCGTGTGTAAAGTAACGCAGGATGCTTGTGTTTCCAACCCACAAAGGGTTTCTGAGCTCTGCTACACATGACTCCCCTCACTTAAGATCTCGAAACCTTCGGGCTGCTCTATGTACACCTCCTCCTCAATGACTCCGTTGAGGAACACAGTCTTCACATCCATCTGATGAATGTGCCACCCCATCTGCGCTGAGAGAGCAAGAATCGTCCGTATGGAAGAATACCTTGCAATAGGTGCAAAGGTCTCCTCATAATCGATCCCCTCATTCTGTGAAAAGCCTCAGGCAACAACTCTTGCCTTGTACTTCTCCACACTCCTGTCAGCTGCCTGCTTCACTTTATAGATCCATCTCGAACCCACCACTGATTTCCCCTCTGGCCTCAGGACAATCACCCATGCACTGTTTCTGACAATTGAATCATACTCTTCCACCATGGCATCTACCCATGCGGGGTCCTCCACAGCTTCCTCGAAAGAGGATGGCTCTGTCACGATACACTTGCTCATAAGAGCCATGTATCCAGTATACCAGTCAGGTGACTGTCTCTGTCTGCACTGTGATGTAGGTGCTCCTACAACCTTCCCTGCATCTTGAGCCAGTCGCTCAGCTTCTGTAGTGCGCTTCCACCCTTTGATGGTTGGCGCTGCCTGAGTGGTCTCTTCCACTCCATGAACCTCTTCTTGTGGCTGATCCACATCCTGAGGCTCATCCTTAGGAACTAATAGCCCCTCATCTGCATGCAAGTGTGTTTCCCTCTCAAGCGAACACTTCATGGCTTTCTCCTCCTGAAATTTGATATCTAGTCGCACAACAGTCTTGCGACTGTCTAGCAAATACACACGATAGTTGTGGGGTGTATCAGTGTACCCCACAAATATCCCAACCTCCACAGTTGGCTCCAGCTTCTTCCTGGAATCCTTCGTCACATGAATGTAAACAGGTGAACCAAAAATCCTCAAATGGGAAATATCAGGCCTCTTACCAAAAAAGACCTCCTCGGGTGTACTCATGCCAAGTATCCTGTGAGGACAACGGTTCTACACATATACTGCAGTATTTCATGCCTCCGCCCACAAGTGAATGGGTAGGCCCTGATCATGCAACATCGCCCGTGCAGCACCCATTATCGTTCTGTTCTTCCGCTCAACAACCCCGTTCTACTGTGGGTTATGAGGTGCCATGAGCTCTCTTCGAATTCCTTCTGCGCTGCAAAAGTCCTTGAATTCGCCAAATATGAATTCACCACCATTGTCGCTCCTAAGAGCCTTCACCTGCTTCTCTGATTCTTTCTCAACCAGTGCCTTGAACTCACAGAACTTTGAGTATGCCTCGCTCTTCTTCTGCATGAAGAAGATCCAGCACTTACGAGAAAAATCATCAACAAATATCACATAATACCTGTGCTTTGATGTCGAAGCTGCTGATAAAAGTCCACACACGTCTGTGTGAATTCTCTTAAGGATCGTCGTGGCGCGACTATCCTTCTCGTGAAAGGTGGCTTTCAAAAAATTTCCCAAGGTACATCCCTTGCACTGATCTGACTGCGCAAGAGTACCCTTAGGAAGCCCAGTAGAAATCTGCTATAGTATCTTCAAAGCTCCATGGTGAAGGTGGCCCAATCCTCCTGGCATGCAAGCAGACAGGCCACCATCACAGCTCTCTTTCACCACCCTTCCTCGCCTTCTTGCTTTCCCCATTTCAGCAGCCATCTACCTGCAATTGATAAAGGTTCTTAACTCGAACCCCTATCCTCCGGGTCTCACCAGTTGTCTTACTGCGCAGGAAATCCTTTCCCTTGCTAAAGACAACATCATATCCCTTGTCTTCTAACATCGCCACAAAGATAAGATTCTTCTTCAATCCTGGAACATGCATCACTTCCTTCAATACGAAGGGTTTACCAGATTCCCTCTCAAAGGAAATGGTACCGATACCGGTCACACTATATCTACCATCATCGCCCATCTCGATGTGCACTCCAAGATCTTTCTCATCCAGATCAGTAAACAAATCTCGATCTCCTGTCATGTGAAAAGATGCACCACTGTCAAGAAACCACACTGAACCCATCACACTTGAGACCAAGCATGCGATTAGCGAAAAATCTAGCTCAAACTGTGAGGCTAAGGCCTCTCCAGCTGCAGATCCAGCAGCCTGCTTATTTTTCTTCTTCTGTGGACAATTAGTGGCGTAATGTCCGTGTTGGTGACAGTGAAAGCACTTCACCTTGGACATGTCCTGCTTCTTGCCTTTCGCACCGGATTGAGAAGTTTTCTTGCTCTTCCCCTTCTTTGCTTTGGCAGCCAAAGCGCAATTCTCTTCATCAGAGTTCTTTGATGAAGATCCGTCCCTGGTACTCCACCTTATCTCCTCTTGCACAAGATCCGACCAAAGTCGCTCCCATCCTGGCAATTTCTCCCAACGCTGACGTAGTCCCGATAGTAGTGCCAACTCTCGAAAGCCCAAGGAGAGCCGTGCTCACCAAGTCCTCGCCAACAATAGTAACCCTCACACTTCCTGTGCTCATCCTGATTGATGAACTTCGTGAGGCCACTTGTGTTAATTGGTCGCTTTCTCCATCGAATTTTATGTTCCTCGAGTTTTTCTTGAGCGCCAACTTCCTCTCGTCGCCTTTTTATTTGGAAAAAATCTGTCAAAGCTTTCCACATCAAGAATGGAGAAGCTTTACCATGAAGGCTGGATACTATGTGATCCTTCACACCTTCCAATAGAATCCTTCGACACCTTTCTACCTTCTTTTGCCATGCGTCAAGTACGACAGGATCACTAGAAGTAGGTTTTGGAATTTATGCATCTATGAACTCCTTCAACCCATTGTCATCCAGCACCGCCTCCATCTTGTCCTTCCATGCAATATAATTTGAGCTTCTCTCAAGGGCATACTCCAATCGCAATCCGTTGAAAGACATCTCGACTTTGACACCAAGAAAACACTGCTGCAAATTCGAATTCCACCAGCACAAAACTCAACCGCTTCAATGTTTTGCAATTGTTCCAATGATCAATATCGCTCCGATACCATGTAGAAATTTGAATAGATGATATATTATTCACCGAGATTCTCCTGATCACACACTATTTTAGCTTCATGCATAATACAGAATCTCTTCTACCATTGATCATCACATGCGGAAATAAAATCAATTGCATGCATACATTAAAACCACAAACAATCACACATATGAAAATAGTATTTAATGGGAAAGCTTAAAGCTGAAAACCCCAACTATCTGTATATTATATGTCATGGAGATCATGTAACAATCATAGTACAAAATCTCCTCACAAGCTCTCATGCACACCCTCAATTGCTACACACTATCAAGCTAGATCTAGCAAAACACATGCTCCAACCTTTTGCCACTTGATAGCCAGCCTCTATTGTGTTTTCAATGCTATGGGATGGCTTCATTAAATAGATAAACCACCTGGCTTGTACTGCGCAATCCTCATGGGCTTCTCCACCTATCTGTGTGTCGCAAATAGCAACAGTATAGTCACAACTGATAGTTAACCTGCTCTTTCACCTATCTCTGCACTGGTCTCCACTGAAACTGTCCATGCACTGAAGTTAACTGATGCAATCTTTAGTTGATTAATGAGTTTATAATTAGTGAATTAATTAATAATTAATTCACACCACTCTCACTAATTGTATCAATTAGTTAAACTGAATACAAATATCTCAACTATGTTTAGATTAGTTAAATTGAATACAACTCCACTAACTTCCTCAATCAACTCCACCAAACTCTGTCACATGAGTTCTAACTGAAGTATCCATGCAATAGTTCCACATAACCCTCAGGAATAGCGTAATTCCTTCTGTCAGCTCTTGTGCCACATCTGTGCACTTAACTGAAGTGCTCCAAGAGAATAAGATAATGTTTAGAGTCTAAATATTGTTAAGAGCTAATAATATTTGACATATCTATATTTAGACTGGCAATCTAAAAATAGATTTCGCCCAGTATGTCTAAAAATAGACTTTGCGCCAAAAATAGCCTGCGGGCCCACTTAGTGAAGGCGACTTCTTTCCACTAAGATCTTCATCTTGTTGCAATCTCAACATGTTCAATTATTCTTCTGTGATTTTTTATATGTTTTTGTTTCAGCAGGAAGAAATGTTTCCTATCCACTTCAATAAGCAAGATGCACAGGGAGTGAATCAGTCAGTGATTCACTAGACATAGTTGGTTAGAGCTTCATCAACAACCACTTCTTTTTCAGATTTCATAGATTCATTCATTCACCCAGTAAAGAAACTTCTCACAAGTCAATCAGATCCTAGAATTGGGGAAAAAGTCAAAAGGATCCTGCACCTCAGTGATCAAGCTAAAACTGGTGATTGGTACCTGTATAAAATTTACACAGAGATCAGGGTATATGGCTATGAACTCTCACCATACAAGCTTCCAAGATATGTACCTATGATATTTTTCTCCTTAGAGTAAATTAGACAAATTTTAAATACGTATGAGCTACATTTTGTCTCAGGAAAGAAAAAATCTCAATTTAAACTCAAAGACAACATTGGATCCTTCATCTGCAATACCATAGCAGCTGGTGTTGAAGGAGTTGCATTGTTAAAGAAGATGGGTTTTCAACCAAGTTTTACTTAGACCCCCATGGCATTATTTCTGCTCTGAGAGTTGAACTCAAGACAACTTCCTATACTCATACTTCCACAGCAGAAATAGAGAAATACATGAACCAAGATGAATGGGTGGAAGGTACTCTCCAAGAGGCGGGTGAACAGGTCATTTCAAATTCAAATGTACAGACCCTAGTTCCTAACAGTAAGCAACAAAAAAGAGTTAGAGAAGAGCCTCCACGTTCCAAGGAAATCATGAAAGAGTTTATCTTGCAACACAAAAATCCAAAGCTCACTTCCTCCTTAATTTCAGAGGGAGAACAACCAGAGATCATATATTTGGGAGATATTGAAGTCTCCACATCCACCAGTGTTCCTAAGACTCCTCCATCATCATCACCTGCAAGAGAACCACTGGAAATTATCCATCATTCCAATGCAAGTTCTTATGAAGAGCAAAATATTTTCTCCAAATTCCTAGACATCAAGCACAAGAATGAAACATTGAAATATGATGTTTATAGTCAATTCTAGAAGCAAACATGTACATCACAGCAGAGGCTTCTCACTTCCTTTGACAGTGAGAAAGGAAGGATGCAGATGGCCTTTTTGTAGGCAATAGTGCCACTTGGTCATGGTATGTCACTCTAGTAAGTCAGTGATTCCACCTCTGGTATCCATAAATTTTCTATTACCCCCACTACTAAAAGGTGAATTGGATGAGTTATGGTTTCAGCGACTAATTCTGAAGTTGATTTATCAGTCACCAACGTGAATTCTCATATGGAGGATGAAGAATAAGTGGATTTCGAACCTAAGGAGGACAATAAGAAAATTTGGGCTAGTACACCAGGTATCACCCATGTTGAGCTTACATACAGATTTGAGGCTTAGGTGGTGGCCATCCTTGTAATCCTTCTTGAGGGTGAAGCTACACATATGAATGAGATAACATCTAGAGTATTGGAGGGCCTAACCCTAGCCCTAGTTTTGTAAGAGATGGATTTTCAAGGATTGGAAAGTTTAGACCTAGAGGCTTGGTGTCAGCGTTTGCAGAATCTCAATTGGGGCTCTTTGGAGGCTATTCACTCTATGTTGTATATCTTTCCCCCATCAACCACACAAAACCATAGACACAAGATTTTTATGCTAGATCATAACTGTTAGTGCACATTTGCTTCTATGCAACATTGAACCAAATTAATACCTTGCACACTAGATCACCAAAAATAATGCATTTATTATTTTGTTCCAGTGCAAATTAGATCAACTAGAGGCATAATATACCAATACACCAATTCACACAACATCTATAAGGTCCTCATGAAGCATGAGATGCATACTTACCCGATCTAATAATATCAAATGATCAATAGACACATATAACGATCTCATTAGTTCTAGATCACATGTTGTGTGTTTGATTGATTAACTTGATACATGATTACATTATTTGAATAGAGAAAAAAACCCATTTATAGCTTGTCATGCGACCAAACATGATCTAGGTGGATATTGGTGGCCACCCACCTATTCCACCTAGACAGTTTCATCAGTTTTCTTATTACTATTTTTAACAATTTTCAGGTCCTAAACTTCCAGAGCAATTTTGACCCCCTAAATGATATTTTTTTGAGGTTCGTTGCAGTCCCATAGCCAAAGGTAGGGGCATGAGGGAAAATTCGTAGTATTCGGAGATATTTCCAATGAGGTATCATACATGCCAAATGGAGATAATATGACCAAGTTACGACCCTGGGAAGTTGGTTGCCCAACTAACCCCAACGTGGCCCATAAACTCTTGGTGTTACATCTCCTCGGATTAGGGTTTTCATTGTTTAAGGTTTACTCTTATTTTTAAATAATAAAATGGCCCTTGAGCCTCATTATAACATAGTTGAGAGGCATATAGCCACCACATATATTTTCAGAGATAAGTTACCATCGCCAGAGCTAGTTTCTTTCAATTTCGTTTGTAAGCATTTTTAGTATTTGATATTAACGAAATGAAATATTATTTATGTTGCATCTTTGTCTTTGTGATTATATCTGTATTATGTTTTGTTCCTTATTAAATTAATATTAGTAGCTCTTCTATCAGCGAGCCTGGACAGTACCCCAACGGAGTTGCTTGCTTCACCTCTCTGCACAGGAAGCCTTTCTCTTCTTTCACCCTTTATTTCTTTTTCTCATTTTTCATTTTTCATCTTTTCATTTTGTTCAAATAACTTTGCATAGGAAATTATTTATTTCATGGGGCGGAAGAGGGATCCTGAATTATTGAGAGCAGAAGAGTTTTTTTCATTCAGAGAAGTATGTTTATGTACACCTCTGACATACTAGTTAAGGTTTTCCTCCCATCCTTACTCTACTAGACTAGAGTGACAAGGATTAACCAAATATATAACAACCGATTAGAGTAGGTGGAACCAGTTAAAACCCAAACATCATGATTCACCATGAATCTCTCTGATAAGGAATATATTTTCCATCTGAGTATCATCAACCAAAAAAAAACAGTAAGATTCACGCAAAGAAAGGGAAAATCTAGAAAACCAAGTGTTGGTAGAAGAAAAAAAAAAATTCTTGGATTTCACCATGCCCTCTTCATAAGCCAAACACGGTCTCATGCAAAAACTAGCCTAATAATGAAAAAAACAAACAAAGGAAGGAAGAAAAACTAAAAACAAATGAGTGAAAGCAAATAAAAGCAAACACTACTCCTACTCCTAACCTAAGCAAAAATTAGGCCAACTCACGTAAAGTGATACTTCCAATGCAGACACCGACGCATTGGTAGGCCTACGCAGATGAGGGAATACATGTCAAGAAATATATACATGCATAACAGCATACAATAAAGATAATACATTGCAAACCAAAATGTTTGAAGTGTGAATACGTATGCAGAAAAGAAATGGTGAAAAGCACATGTTAGAAATTTTGTGGATGTATCATGGTATCAAGACACGTCATGAGTCAAGGACTTGCAAACACAAACTTCTGAAACATGAAATCAAGCAAGCATAACGAAAGAAATATATTTTCTTTTTGACACAGTACTCACCAAGTACAACTCCTCCAAATATTGATCGATAGGATTGTGAAAAATAGATGGAGGATGCAAAAATTGTAAATCATAAGGATTTTCAATATGTGCAATGGAGTGATGAGGACCCTCAAAAGATTTAACATTATTCTTATCGGAGGTGGAACTGACCTCAAGACTACGATAACCTGACATAACCATCAGCTTGGGATGAAGTGCCTCGACAACTTGAGGAAGATCCAACTCATCGGTAGATAGATCGTCAAAGATCGATGGCTTGGAAAATCAATAACATGAAAATCAGAATCATGACTAGTTGAATTAATGAAAAGGTCACGAAAGCCACGATAAAAAATTTCAAGAATTCAAACATAGGTATCCTCATGATCTGATGAATCATATAGAGGGGACTATGAAAAATGGGAATTTCACCCTCATTGTTTCCAGAAAGGTATGATGAGAGGTTGGGAATATCAATGACAAAAGATTCATCCTCTCTGCATTTAAAGGAAAAAATGACATTCCACAAATTCTATGAATGATTGGAAGTATTAACAATATCAGAAACTGAAATTTCACATGATTCAACTGGAATGACAAAATCGCGAACAATTTCAGGATAATGTAGAAGAGTTACAGAAGGTGGAGAGTCATCCTTCTTCGCATATTCTTGTTCGATAATGGGCTTCGCCACATACTCATCACAAATGAAATCGCACTTTGGTTGTGTTATTTCCTAAACCTACCTCAGGCTGAAAGAAGGCAGAGTCTAGGGTAACATCAAACCACGCTCAGTCTGGTAGCTAGCCCTACTAGATTAGCAGAGGGCTCTCTCCGGGTCAATCTCAGCAAAGATAATAAATAAGGCTTGAGATGACTTGAAATAAAGGCTGATTTGAGGCTAGTTATATAGATTTAAAGGTTTTATTTTGATTTTGGGGGTTTTGTTGAAATCAAAGGGAAAGGCAGTTTTGGGTCCAGGGATGAGGCCTAGTTTTTGCAGAGTTCTAAATGGGACAAGGAAGGAAATTGTTTTGATGATTTGGATTGAATGAATGGATAGTTCAGATCGGTGAGGAGCTGAAGAGGGCGAGAGGCTCTTAAGAATCCTCTTCAAACAGATGAAAACATAGAGAATTAAACAAAACTCAAGGCAGAGCAAAACAATCTAATGAATTCCACCTTTATCACTCATTTGTTTAATTTAAGAAGAAAGGAGAAGGGAAATGATACACATAAATATCAGTGAACTTACAATCACATAGAGAAACACACCATCAAAACACAAAGCCACATGGATCCCAAAGAGTGCTGCAAACCCTGGTCTATTCCTTTGCCAAAATTACAGAGATGAAATGTACAATGAAGTGCCAAGCAATCCCAAGTGTCCAACCCTGAAAATGACTGATGAATTACATGATATAGACAAGCCTAACTCATTCCCATGCCTCTAGGGGTCGATCTCACCATTCTAGGAGCTGTTTCAACCATATATAAACTAAGAACTAGAAAATAGGCAATGAAACAACTTGCCTCTATAAGATAGGAAACTGATTCATTCACTTACATTTCAATTTTTGGTGAATGAATCTACTAGGATGAGTAAAAATGTGCCAAAATTACATCAAATTCATGAAATTACATCAATTTACATCAAGAGTTACATTAAAAAGTCAAAATAGCCAAAACTAGGCGAAAAACTGAGCTGCTGAGTAATAAATAGGCCAAATTTCCCAATGCGCCGCGCCTAAAATCTCTATGCATAGCACAACTTTGAGGCTGATTTTGAGGGCCTTCCCGAAGTCAAAATTGAGAAAAAAATAGCTCATTGGAAAGATCTGCCTATCTAATTTCCAACCCAAGTGAAATTTATGAATTTGGTTTCCATTTTCCCCTCAAAAAATCCAATCTCCCAACACTGCTTCCTATGTGCCATTTTTAGGGTGTTTTTTACCCTTTAGGCAACCCAAAACTTGTCAAAATCCTTAGGTAATCAATAGGCATGCATAAAATTTGATGAAAATCCAGAAATGAAAATTTTTCCTCTAGAAGAGCTGCCAATTATAAGCGCGCGCCAAGTGGTGCTATGCATCGAGCAGGAAAATCTGTGTTAAGGCCAAAAAAAATCAAAAATGACAAAAAGTTTCCCAAATTTCTTGAAATTTGGGATGAATGTCCACCATCAAGAACTATGCTAGGCCAAAGAATCTTTGGCCAAAATTTGGAGCCTATCATGCCTTTTGCGACGCTTTAGTGCCCTCTTTAGCTTTGCCTTCAGGATTTTGATTCGCGCCTTGCAAACATGATTTCCCGCCCAATAATGGTTCTTCATGTGCCTGAGCATGTTCTTTTCCTTTTTGGCCTTCTCCAATGGCTTCTCAAGATGAATTTTGACCCTCTCAAGCCAAGTCTCTCTATCAGCCTCTATCTCTTTCTCAATGGGTGTCAGCTCGGTTTGGCTTCTTTGGGCAGCTTGCCGGTTCTCACGGATGTTTTGCAACTCCATGATTGTTTGTTGATCCTCCAACTATTTTTTCCGCAGCTCCAAATATTTTAAGACCCATTGAGCTCTCTGCAGTTTGACGATCAATGTGTCTATCTCAGCCCTCTGCTCCTGAATGGTCTCTCTCAACTTTGAGCTTGGAGAGCTCAAATCCTCATCAATCAATACGAAACCTGTGTCTTGGCCTCTTGAAGGGCCCTCATCCTGCATAGGCATCTTACCTCTATCCTATACCTGTACCTATGCTGTTGATGATGGCAACGAGACCCCTTCCACCCCGGGTGGAGATAGTACTCGCCGAGCTGCTGCAAATAATCCTCTAGTGCCTCTCTAATAAGTAACATATGTGAGCACACTGGTAGTCTCTGCCTCGTGACCTCCATACTGATGCGAAGGTTCACCTGCATCATGGGCAACCTCCAGAGGAACCTGAGGAGCTGTGAAGAATTCATGGGAAATAAAATCCTCCCATGAAATACCCTGCAATCCAAGTTGATGTACAACCACGATTTTGATGAGTGCATGGTGATAAAAAATGTTGTACTGCTGCTCGGGAGATTTCTTCTGCACAAGAGTGGTCATCCCCTCGATATTCCAGAACATGAAATAAGGAATGTTAATCATCATCACCCTTGTGAAATGAATCAATAACCTGATATGGTAGGCATAGAGGCATGAAAACCGGCCCTCACAACTGAAATATCTGATAATAAGTTTCATCGGGGGCGCATAGGATTCCTTTAGAAACCGAAATGGGAACACCCTGTTGAGTTGTCTCACAAAGCTAGGCCTGATATATGGTTCATAATGCACTCTTTCCACCTGTAGTATTTTGTTCCACTGTTCACCCACATTTGGTATTTCGGTTGCTTGAGAGATGGTTTCCAGTGTCAAAGTGAAATTTACACCAGCAAGAGTTACCCGACCATCATGTAAATGCAATACAAACAAACGAGCCAACTCAACAAACGAGCCAAATCCCGATGATGATGAATCTAATGATCATTTCAACAAAATTGATAGCATTACTTGTTGTTGGAAACATGCCATGGCAAGTGAAATGGCTTGCGGTTCGGTCGATGAGGTGGGCTCCTCTCTCACATGTACGCCACCTTTACGAGGCCTTCTAGGTGCATGTAGCTCGGTGGTAAGAATCACTATCTACTTGTCATATGATGTATCGGTGTCTATCTCCATGATGTCCATGCAAGGTGTATGTTGGCTTGTATGAGATGAAAATGAGGATTTAGGTGTTTTCTGCTTTAATTTCAAATATATGGTGGTAAGAGAGGGACTGTAGGAGAAATAGGGCAGTAGGGACAATGGGGTTCAATCAAGAGATAATTTTCCTTTTGGAATTTTAACAAATGTAAGGACAATGGACTGTTTGGGAAACTTGGGGTTTGGGGAATTTTTACAAGTGAGATGGGAAAGGGATAGTGATAGGAAATGAAATGAATTAGGGATAGGTAAATGGGGTTTAGGAGTAAGTGACTCTTAGAGATGTAATGGGGAATGGATTGGAGCAAAGGAGGCCGAATCGTTTTGAATTTTTTGGAGGCAATGACAAAAATTTGGTTGTCGGCTCAATGCGCCGCGCAGGAAACCCAGTGTGTCGCGCCCTCCTTATGCGCCGCGACTGTTCAAATTTGCACTGTGTAGAGTGGCCCTATGTGTCGCGCTCAGTCAGTGCGCTGCGACCACTGCCCAGTGTGCCGCACAACCAAATTCAACACACAGTCTACCCTCAAACATTGTTTCGCCTTCCACGATTTGTCTTGGCTTCACTCTTATCTCTTGGCATGTAAATGGGGTTTGAATATGAAAATATCTTATATATATCAAATAATTTTATTTTTCATTTGGGCAAACCCACTTTCTAATGTTGCAGACTTTGACACTTTTTACATAAACTCTGTTTTTCTTGCTTTTTTATTTTTGAGCTGAATGATGAATTCCGTGTTTGTCTTTGCAGGGATAGCTGGCATGGGGTTTGGAAAAGGTGACCAGGGTTGTGCCTTAAGAACTTTACAATTGAAAAAAAAAAACAAAAACAAAAACAAAAAAAAACTTTGAAAATTTACATTGCATTTATTACAAAAGATGAAATAGACGATTTTTCTTCAAAACAGAGTTTTGAAGAAAAATCATTACGAAGCATTATGATGATGAATTTTTTGCAGTGAAACTTTATTTTAAGCTTCCTCATGTGCCTGTTGGCATTATTAGGCATTTTGAAGACCAAATTAACGAAACCCTAGACCTAATGAGACTAAAAACCCTAAAATGACTCTTTGTTAACCAAGAGACCAAACATGACTGTAAATGACTGGAAATGATTTTGATGAACAAAACTAGGCCAGTAGGTACAAGACATGAGGGATATGAATGAAAATACCCTTCCGTCAGATGATCCATGCTCCTAATGGAATGCAGCTGACTGAATTGAATGAGACACCTAAAATGAAATGCAACAAAAGAGATTTTGATCTCTGACGAAGGGATGAAGATACCGACTCTAACATTGGCTCCAATGGGGATGGTAGCTCCTTGGAGGTGCCAAGAACTACAGATTTCTGGGAGAGTAGGTAGTGCCTTCATCCATTGGGCAATGGAATAAAAAACTCA
Source organism: Pinus albicaulis (assembly GCA_034641835.2). Taxonomy (NCBI): domain Eukaryota; kingdom Viridiplantae; phylum Streptophyta; class Pinopsida; order Pinales; family Pinaceae; genus Pinus; species Pinus albicaulis. The sequence goes on along the minus strand of CM076581.1, from coordinate 65,900,805 downwards.
AGCTAAAATGCATGACTGAAAACCGACACAAACTAACTTAATAACAAGACTGAAAATTGACTCGCTAATGACTCAAATAACCGACACACCAAAACTGAAATCAAACCTTCAGTTTTATAGCCTCCAAACTGAAACTATGTTGAAACTGGCTGAAACAAAAATGACTCAAGACTTACTTAACTGAAATTAGTACTTACAAATATTTTTAATGGCAGCAGTCCATCGAGATTTGAGGGCTTCAAATCATGATGACAACCAACTGCCTATTGATGAAATATGTACAATCATGTGTAGTGAGCCTTCCAATGTAACCAATCCAGTAGATGGCTACATACCGAAATTCGGCTCTCACATTTCTCGAGTTGGTAGAACGATGTACATGTAGGCAACTCACGATAACCACTGAAAACAAGGCTTATGATAACGAACCAGGCAACATTTATCTTTTCTGATGCTTGTGAAATAATGTTGAAAGGATCTTGAAAATCCTGAAGCACTAGTTGGTCTTGAGATCCAGCAGCAAAAATACAACTACTCGCTTCATTCTGATCTGAAAGAACAATTGATTGCCGAGTGATAGGAAGGCACAGAGAGGTATAGGCTTCCTCCATCTGTGTGTTAGCTGTAAGTTCCTTGACCGTGAGAAATTCTAGCATATTGTCTCTCTCAAGCTCATATTCCTCAACTTCATGGTCTAGGTCATTCTTAAACAGAAAACAATCTTTAAGATTATCAAACATGGCAGCCTTATCATCTTCATGAAAGAAAAAATTATATGTTTGCTGACTTATAAGGCTAATTACAAGTCCGTCATCATTTTCAAAAGAGGAAGAAGTTTTACCAACACTTTCTTGACCATGTGCACACTGCAAATCTGCTTTAGCTTGGGTTGTAACATGACCTTTCAGGAGTTGATCTATCTCATCTTCAGACAAAGGAGATAATGCTTTTTGTTTTCTTTTGCTCAAACAGTGATTGTCTTCATGAAATAACATTTTAAAACATGAAAAACCTGAATGACAGTCCTTAATTCCCTGATCTTCTGAAATTTGAAAACATTGTTGATCATCTTCATATGACATGGCAATCAAATTATCATTTATCACTGAGTTATTGAAAGAAGATTTTTCACTTACTTGAACAAAGATCTCATCTTTTTTTTCATGAACTGACTGGATTACCTCCTCATGAAGGCTTTGCTATAATGAAATGAGAACATTTGGATCAATAACTCTATCTTCTTCATTCCATATGATCTCAACAGCAAAGCTCTCCTTCATGGGATTCAGCACAAGGTATTCTTGATCATCACGATCTGAATCTAGATCTGAAATAGTTGTATTGACTTTATCACATTCTAAAATTGAAACTTGACTTTCCTTTATATTGTCTTATTCTATGGACAGATCTGAAATAAAACCTTCTCTTTCATCATTTTCCATTGTACCAAGATCTTGAACCTACTGCAAAGTTTCCAGATCATCTTGATGGGTATCCTCTAAGTTCTCTTTATGCTGCTGAAATGGATTTTCATACAGAACCTCCATGATCTCATCATCCATGAAGTCATCATCTTCATAAACTTTTTCAAGATTCTCAATAAAACTATGAACATGGCTACAACAATTATGAACTAAAGTTAAGCATGGATAAGATTCTTTATACCTTTCAAAGAACATGGTATGAAAATCCTTTAAACAGTAAATACAAGCAAGCAGCAAACTTTCATACCAAGATCGGGCTTCACCTTCCAAAGTGGCCATGAATATCTTCATCAAGCAATCTTCAAGAAAATCAACCTTCAACTTGCGGATATGTATGTGAAATCTAAAGAGATGTAAAGCAGCATCCTTCTTATCATCATCTTTAAACGTAGGCAAATTCCTTTACCAATCTACCTTAGGAATTTTATTTGGAAAACTTGGAATTTGATCTCAGCTCATGGGAGCATACCTTCGATCCAATGAAACCATTTTGATAACAATGAATTCACCAAGAAATTCCTCAAGCTACTGATTCTTGAAGAGTAGAGTCGCCATAAAAATTCTGAACCTTAGGATTCTTCGACACTGGGGCCGCCAGGTGAATGATTTCAGCCTTCCTATGTCTGATCGTTGTCCACCATCAACCATCAGATCTAACTTGATACATGTACTGGGGAAATTTGCAAGTCAGATTTTACGTTTATAAAACTAGACTGGAGATTGACTGAAGCAACGTTTATCTACTTTTGCTAATGCAAAGCAAGAGCATTTCGAAGGTTACCTGGCATAACTTCAAGCTCCTTCTGTAGCTTATAAAATGAATAACACTAACAAGAAAACCATTTTAGATTCCCCAGTATGGTCGCCACTATGATATTGCCTAAATCTACCTCAGGCTGAAGGAAGGCAGAGTTCAGGGTAACATCAAACCACGCTCAGTCTGGTAGCTATCCCTACCAGATCAAGAGAGGGCTCTCTCCAGGTCAATCTCAGCAAAATAATCAATGAGGCTTGAGATGACTTTTAAAAAAAAGGTTTATTTTAGGCCAGGTATATAAGTGAAAGGATTTGATTTGATTTTGGGGGTTTTTTGTTGGAATCAAAGGGAAAGGCAGTTTTGGGTCCGGGGATGAGGCCTAGTTTTTGCAGAGTTCTGATTGGGGCAAGGAAGGCAATTGTTTTGATTCTTTGAATTGAATGAATGGATAGTTCAGACCGGTGAGGAGCTGAAGAGGGAAAGAGGCTTTCAATAATCCTCTTCAAACAGATGAAAACATGGAGAATTAAACAAAACTCAAGGCAAAGCAAAACAATCTAATGAATTCCACCTTTATCACTCATTTGTTTAATTTAAGAAGGGAAATGATACACATAAACATCAGTGATCTTAAAATAACATATAGAAACACACCATCAAAACACAGAGCCACATGGATCCCAAAGAGTGCTGCAAACCCTGGTTTATTCCTTTGCCAAAATTGCAGAGATGAAATGTACAATGAAGTGCCAAGAAATCCCAAGTGTCCAACCCTGAAAATGACTGCTGAATTACATGATATATACAAGCCTAACTCATTCCCATGCCTCTAGGGGTAGATCTCACCATTCTAGGAGCTGTTTCAACCATATCTAAACTAAGAACTGGAAAATAGGCAATGAAACAACTTGCCTCTATAAGATAGGAAACTAATTCGTTCACTTACATTTCACTTTTTGGTGAATGAATCTACTAGGATGAGTAAAAATGTGAAAAAATTACATCAAAGTCATGAAATTACATCAAGTTACATCAAGATTTACATGAAAAATTCAAACTAGCCAAAACTAGGCGAAAAACTGAGCTGCTCAGTGAAAAATAGGCCAAATTTCCCAATGCATCGCGCCTGAAATCTCTATGCGTAGCACAAATTTGAGGCTGATTTTGAGGACCTTCTCGAAGTCTAAATTGAGTTTAGGATAGTTCGTTGGAAATATCTACATGTCTACTTTCCAACCCAAGTGGAATTTCTGAATTTGGTTTCCATTTTCCCCTCCAAAATTCCAATCTCCCAACACTCCTTCCTGTGTGTGCAAAAAGTGGCAGAAAGGCCATTTTTAGGGTGTTTTTGACCCTTTAGGCAACCCAAAACTTGTCAAAATCCTTAGGTAATCAATATGCATGCATACATTTTGATGCAAAATCTAGAAATGCAAATTTTTCCTCCAGAAGAGCTGCCAATTATAAGCGCGCGCCAAGTGGTGCTACGCGTCGAGCAGGAAAATCTGTGTTAAGGCCAAAAAAAAATCAAAATTGAAAAAAAGTTTCCCAAATTTATTGAAATTTGGGTTGAATGTCCACCATCAAGCACTATGCTAGGCCAAAGAAGCTTTGGCCAAAATTTGGAGCCTATCATGCCTTTTGCGACGCTTTAGTGCCCTCTTTAGCTTTTCCTTCAGGATTTTGATTCGCGCCTTGCAAACATGATTTCCCGCCCAATAATGGTTCTTCATGTGCCTGAGCATGTTCTTTTCTTTTTTGTCCTTCTCCAATAGCTTCTCAAGATGAATTTTGACCCTCTCGAGCCAATTCTCTCTATTAGCCTCTATCTCCTGCTCAATAGGTGTCATCTCGGTTTGGCTTCTTTGGGCAGCTTGCCGGTTCTCACGGATGTTTTGCAAATCCATGATTGTTTGTTGATCCTCCAACTATTTGTTCCACTGCTCCAAATAGTTTAAGAACCATTGAGCTCTCTACATTTTGACGGTCAATGTGTCTATCTCAGCCCTCTGCTCCTGAATGGTCTCTCTCAACTTTGAGCTTGGAGAGCTCAAATCCTCATCAATCAATACGAAACCTGTGTCTTGGCCTCCTGAAGGGCCCTCATCCTACATAGGCATATTACCTCTATCCTATACCTGTACCTATGTTTTTGATGACGGCAACGAGACCCCTTCCACCCCGGGTGGAGATAGTACTCGTCGGGCTGCTGCAAATAATCCTTTAGTGCCTCTCTGATAAGTAACATATGTCAGCACACTGGTAGTCTCTGCCTTGTGACCTCCATACTGATGTGAAGGTTCACCTGCATCATGGAAAACCTCCAGAGGAACCTGAGGAGCTGTGAAGAATTCATGGGAAATAAAATCTTCCCATGAAATACCTTGCAATCCAAGCTGATGTACAACAATGATCTTGATGAGTGCATAGTGATAAATGTTGTTGTATTGCTGCTCGGGAGTTTTCTTCTACACAAGAGTGGTCATTCTCTCGATGTTTCGACACATGAAATAAGGAATGTTCATCATCCTCACTCTTTTGAAATGCATCAATAACCTAATGTGGTAGGCATAGAGGCGTGAAAACCGGCTCTCACAACTGAAGTATCTAATAATGAGTTTCATCAAGGGCGCATAGGATTCCTTCAGGAACCGGAATGGGAACACTCTGCTGAGCTGTCTCACATAGCTGGGCCTGATATATGGTTAATAATGCACTTTTTCCACCTGCTGTATTTTGTTCCACTGTTCACCCACATTCGGTATTCCGGTTGCTTGAGAGATGGTTTCCGGTGTCAAAGTGAAATTTACACCAGCAAGACTGACCTGGCCATCATGTAAATGTAATACAAACAAACGAGACAACTCCTGATGATGATGAATCCTAGCAATCATTTCACAAAACTGATAGCATGACTGTTGTTGGAAACATGCCATGGCAAGTGGGCAAGCCTGCAGTTCAGTCAAGGAGGTGGGCTCCTCTCTCACATGTCTGCCACCTTTACGAGGCCTTCTAGGTGCATGTAGCTCAGTGGTAGAATCACTATCTCTGTCATATGATGTATCAGTGTCTGTCTCCATGATGTCCATGCAAGGTGTATGTTGGCTTGTGTGAGATGAAAATGAGAGTTTGGGTGTTTCTAATTTAATTTCCAAATATATGGTGGTAAGGGAGGGACTGTAGGAGAAATAGGGCAGTAGGGACAATGGGGTTCAATCAAGAGATAATTTGCCTTTTGGAATTTTGACAAATGTAGGGACAATGGACTGTTTGGGAAACTTGGGGTTTGGGGAATTTTTACCAGTGAGATGGGAAAGGGATAGTGATAGGAAATGAAATGACTTAGGGATAGGGAAATGGGGTTTAGGAGTAAGTGACTTTTAGAGATGTAATGGGGAATGGATTGGAGCAAAGGAGGCTGAATCGTTTTGAAATTTTTCGGAGGCAATGAAAAAAATTTAGCTGTCGACTCAATGCGACGTGCAGGAAACCCAATATGCCGTGCCCTCCTTATGCACCGCGACAGTTCAAATTTGCACTGTGTAGAGCGGCCCTATGCGCTGCACTTATTCAATGCGCCGTGACCACTTCCCAGTGCGCTGTGCAACCAAATTCAACACACAGTCTACCCTCAAACACTGTTTCGCCTTCCATGATTTTTCTTGGCTTCACTCTTGTCTCTTGGCATGTAAATGGGGTTTGAATATGAAAATATCTTATATATATCAAAGAATTTGATTTTTCATTTTGGAAAACCCACTTTCTAATGTTGCATACTTTGACACTTTTTACATAAACTCTGTTTTGCTTTCTTTTTTTATTTTTGAGCTGAATGATGAATTTCTTGTTTATCTTTGTAGGTGTTAGCCCCCCTATAAATTTTTGACAAGAAAACAGGGGGCTAAATGTTTTTGAGCCTTCAAGGAATGCATTTCCTTTGAAAACACCTCATCCTTGAAGCCTTTTGCATAGTTCCCTACCTTTGTCTGTTTCCCTCTGCTGTCATGAAGTCAATAAGCCTTGCTAAACGATAAAGTTTTGCTCAAAAGGCCTTATTTCGCCCCTTATATCTCTGCAGAATTCCCCCACTTTATATTTTTTTTCTTTTTCCCAAAATCCCCTTTAAACCCCACTTTTATCCCTTGATTGGTTAATTTTCCCCTTTTCCCCCTTATCGTTTCCCTTTAAATGGCCTTAAAATCAACAAAAATGGGCCAAAACCCACTTTTGACTTTATATTAAGGCCTAAGCCCCTTTCCCGCTAGCCCCGACCACTTTCCCACATGTGCCCTTAGCCTAGGAACAATGCTTAAGCCTTAAGCGCTAATCGCATCGGAAGACCGGAGCAGAACGTTAAATCCTGTGTAAACACCAAAAATTTCCGATGCGATTGTTTTATTATACAAGTCCACCACTATTATTTCGCACCGTTGATCTACCATAGATCGGACAGCCCGCGCTAATCGCGAATGAATGCAATCACAACACTTGTCTTAAGTCCTCCAATCACTTGTCCTGTCTGATTTGGTGTGAGCCGTTGATCTGGTCCCCAGATCCAACGGCCAGCGCTCAATCGTGCTCTCCGCCCATTCGCAATCGCAATTTCAAGACGCGCGACCCTTCGCATCCCTCGATTGCGATCTCTCGATTGCTCCTTCGCCGTCGGTCTGCCTCCAAATCGGATGATTGGCGCTTCATCACACCCCGCTAGTCGCCTCGCATTCCCTCTTCTGCATCCGTCGATCGCGATTCCCCGATCCCATCCTGACCGTCCATCCTCCCCTCGATCTGATGGTCATCGCTCACTCTGCCCAATCGCAATCAGAAGTTTCGATGTGTGCCACCCCTGTTCCCCCTTTGATTGTGATTTCCTAATTCAATCGCAGCCATTCATCTGTATTTGAAATCAACAGTCAAGATTTGACCGCCCTCCGCCTCCGGCTGGGTCCCACCTCGTCCTGTTTCATTGCATTTCCGCCCATTTCCTGTGCATTTTTGGTTTGAACCTAAGTTCCATATTTGCATTAAAGTCTTACATTTCACGTTCGTTTCATCCATTTTCATATATCGTTCCGCTGCGTCAATCTTCGCCGTTGATCTTCGCTCTCGAACCATGATCTAATGGTCTACGTTGCATTTCAACTACCAAACCCTATTGTTCATGGTTTCACCATTGCGTTACATTTTTCCACCATTATTTAGTAAAAGGCCTCCATTCCGCCCCCGCCACACTACCATTTCATCCATCCTTCCATTGCACCGACTTTCTTGGTCCAATTGCGTGTTCCGCAGGGTACAGAAGTCAGACACATCTCCATAAATACGTAGTATGGATACAGCGGCAAGGTTTTCACTGACAGAGGCGTGGAAATTAATATGTGACAGGTTTCTCTACATTAGCAGAATGTTTTCCTCCCAGAAAGGATGAGTTGTCCATACTGTTTTTATTCCATACCATGCTCCAGAGGAGATCTCTACCCAGAACACAGTGCAATGATATCAGAGCATTTTTTGCTCAAGTATGGCAGATCATTCCGTTTTTTATTGCCATTTTTTTTATTCACCAAAGGTACTACGAAGTACAGCAAACTAGAATGCATCAGAGACATACCTGGAATTAATGAAGCCTGACGAAGACCATTATTTTCTCCAAAGTGTGCCAGAGATTAATGCTCAGAGTTTAAAACAGAATGGGCTTTGGCCCTCTCCTTCTTTTCTGAGTTTAATGTTATATTTAGTGTTCTACCTACCTCCTCTGCTTTTTCTCAGTTATAAAAACTATGAGAAAACTATTGTAAAGGTTGTTGATGAGATATCATAGAATTGCAAGCAGTTTCTCTTGAGATAAGTCTTCTGTGTATAGTCGTAAGATAGGCTGAGGAAGATGTATTCAGACTGAATGACCAAGCTATTGGCTATGTTGTACCTGATTGGTGTTGATGTTTAATATGATAAGCACATTTCATTGGATCCTGATCTAAAGTTGCGGTGATGTTTTTCTATCTCTGTGTTTATTTCCATTACATTTCATTTCTTCTGGCTCCCATCAAAAATTTGGCATAAGATTCACCCTTGTTGGGTGCCTTATGTTGTTGCTCTCCCAGCCCTTTATGTTTTCTGCTGTATGTGTTATCTAAGAATTAGTTTCGATTAATTTAACCAGCGTAGTGGATGTCGTTGCCTACTCTCTGATGTATGAATTAATGAATCTATTTCCTAGATGTTCTTGTGAGGATTTAATTGGATGAATTGGGAACACTGGGAGGACTGAACTTAGTCTCTACCTCACTAGGATCTTTTTCACTCCAGTTACCTTTCTAAGATCCCTTAAGTTACCTTTGAGAGTGGCCCTTGAGTATGTCCAAGTAGGTTTGGTGTTAAATGACCTCTGACCTGATCTATAGACAGAAAGTGGTGTCTTCTCCTCCTTCTCAGTTTCTCTCCTTAATGTTCCATCTCACCCTCATATTTTAGGATCCAAGGCTTTAGACGACTAGCCCAACTAAAATCTTGCATATTGACAACAATTAAATCCTTTCTTGACTCCATTGCCCAATGGACTTGGTATTCCCTGGACTATTTCTCCTTTGCCTAAATTACTCTTTGCCGAGCCTTGTCTCATGCTGAACCCTTCCTTCCTGATTCCCAACAACCAAGCTCATAACCAAACAAACGAACACCATGCATATAACTAGCCTAACATCTTGAAATTTTTAGCTTCAAAGAAATATACCTTTGACTCCCATAGAGAGATCCCTCTCTGGACCTAGGAGGGCTAGATCCTAAGGTCTGAAAGTGGTTCTGATGTTGTCTCATCTTTTGGTCTTACCAACCTGGCCAAAACATGGGAACCCCAACATAATGGCGACTCCGCTGGGGAATTTCTGAGTATTTCACATCCTACTACATCAAAAAGCCTCAGAAAACCTAGAATCTCTGGTTAGGTTTGTAGTAAAACACTTACACTCACATTCCACTTACCTCTTGTGTGTTTTACCCCATACTCTTAGATAGAGCCTGGAAAGGGCCAGGTAGCCTCCAGATCTCACACTCTTCCCGAGGCGACATATCTAGTAAATTCCCTCCCAGTCAATCTCTGGTTAGAGTTTGTTGTGTTTTCAGGATATCCTTGAAAAGGGATATTTCACGAGCACTGTGGTGGACAGTGTACCCCCCTAGAAACATCCTAAACTTTCCACCTGGCAACTCCATAATTCCTAAACGATTTAAAGACTCCACTGGTGATCATTAGGCCTGCTGATTATCTTGGTTTCACATAAGACTCCACTGGGAGACCAGCCTCCAAAACAACATCGACCACAATAGAAGTAACAGGTAGGGTTAAGCTGCTGGATCAGAAAACAACATTTTGGCTTCTAGAACCATTCATACAAGAGCTTACCCTAACCCAAACCCACCTGAAATAGTTGGCAATCCTGAGAGCATCCTCAAGGGAGCTCCTACACCTAAAAGATCAACTATTTCCAAACACATCCATAGAGCTAATTCTGCACCAGAAGATCTGACAGCTCTCTCACATTTTCACCCTGACCTAGACCAGCCAAACAGCTTATCTAGAACTAGGTCATTCAGTAGCTTAGACCATCCAGACTCTAAGCTTCCTGATTCACCACAGCAAGGTGGCAGACACCTTGGGAATAGACAGACCCCTCCATCTACACCTCCTGATTTACATTTCATACAAAACTTGGGGCTCAGTCACCCTAGGTATGCTCATCAGTCCTCTGCTGGTCATAGTATCCCTGTCATCCATATACCAGTTGCCCAAGCCAACCCTTTAACTCGTCAAAACATCATCATGGCAGCTTGGTATGCACCTCTGGTTTTACCTCAGCCTCTAGTACCCTTACCTAATGATTATTAGTCAAAAATCCCACACTTCACTGCAAAGGAATCCATCACAGCCCAACAACACGTAGATAAAATGGAAGATTCTTTTGACTACATGGAAATTGATGATGATACTGTCAAAATGAGGATCTTTGCCCAAAGCTTAGGGGGTGATGTGAATAAATGGTTTAAGGGCCTGCCTCCTGGCAACATCCAGGATCTTCCCGGTTTATATCAGACTTTCATTAACAAATGGGAAGTTAAGGATAACCCTCGCCAGCTCCTAGCAGAATACATGAGCCTCAAAAGAAACGTGGGAGAGAGTGTCCATGATTACACAACAAGATTTAATAGCATTTACAACGCCCTCCCTCCACATATGAAACCTCCACAAGGCATGGCCCTAGCAAAATACCCTGAGGGTTTTGATGCTGGCATGGCCTACGAGCTTAGAGATAAGGAATATAACACATTGGAGGACATGTAGAAAGGAGCAGTGAATATAGAAGCCAACCTAATTGAGAAAAGAGAAAGGCTGAAATCCGAGAGAAGGGTAACATATAGAGATGACAATGTAGCTTCCACATCTGACCAAAATTATGATAAGCTATCTAAAAATGTGGAAAGGTTACAACAAATGATGGAAAAAATGGTTGTCACAGTCAGTAATCAAAACAGAAACCAAAATTAGAACCAGAACTTTAGGAGAAACAATAACACTCCCAACAGAAAAAAAGAATCAGATCAACAAGTTATTCCCCCATTCCAAAACTTTCTTGATGAAGATGAGGGAATCATAGAAGAGTCTGAGGGAAACACAATTAATATGTTTGAAACAGAAGGTTCAATCCATAACTGTTATTCAGAAGAAGACCAGCCTTCACCCTCTGGTTGGGAAGAGGAATGGTTGGAATCTGAAGATTACAGATTAGGATTTGAAAATGCCATGATGCAGGTTAGAGAACAATATGAAATTAGGAGCAAAAAGAGTCAAGAAACTTCCAAACCCAATGCTTCTGAGACTACCATCAAAAAGAGGCCTGAGAAAACTTCTAAAGTTACTGTTGAAACCAACAAATCAGCAGTTGAGAGTTCTAGAAAGAATAGAGAGAAAGACAACCAAAACACTAATCTACAAGGTAAACTAGCTAGCAGCACTAGCACTGCAGTTAGTGCTCCTGATAAAACTGCCACAAACACTGTACATAACAAAGATCTACCCACTGATTTAGCCATTAACGCAGTGGCAAATAAAATGGAGATGAGCACTCCAAAGAGTCAGTCCACTTTCAATTTGGAAAGTGAGATTGCAAGAATTAAAATCTCTGTCCCACTTTCTGAGCTGGCCACTCGGGACGTATATAAAGGCCAGATTTTGAGAGCTTTGAACTTAGGTGAGAATGGTGACTCTGTAAATCTGAATGACGACCAACCTGCTCTCCTGTTTGGTCCAAAGATTGAGGGAAAGTTTCAGGAGGGGGTAGTACCACCTTTTTATATTAGTCTAAATATCCACGATAAGATTCTTCACAATGCAATCCATGACTCTGGAGCATCTCACAAATTAATGCCCAAGGTAGTTATGGAAAAACTAGGTCTAGAGATAACCCACCCTTACAAAGATCTGTATTCATTTGATTCCAGCAAGTAAAATGCCTTGGCTTAATTAAAGACTTATGTGTGAGTTTGACCCGCATCCTCGCTAAATGTATGGTCATGGATGTTGTGGTGGCAAATGTGCCACCCAAGTATGGCGTGTTATTATCGAGATTATGGGGAGCCAACCGCAAGGAACAATGCATGGATGGCTCATATGCCATCGTCCCTATATTTGGCCAACTTAGAAGACTCGTATAGGGAGTCCCAAATGAAATTCCTAGCCGTAGCCCCGAGAAGCCCGAAACTCCCCTTTATACTCTATGTATTCGGATTCATTCATCTCACATAATGACCAATCCGTAGGAGAACCAGGATCGAAAACAAAGTAGCAAACAATGACGTTGAGCCCATGGTCTTTAACATAATGGCTACCCTAGACTTAGAAGGAAATGATGAAGAAAACCATGTGGAGGATACCGAAAACGAAACTCGGAAAGTGAAACAAAAAACAAAAAATGAACAAGAACTCCGTCCACCTCCCTCAATCCCATACCCACTATGAACAATGGAATGATTCACGCAACTTAACCGAACCCACCCCGCAACAACATAATGGCGAACCCCCGTGGGAGATGAATTTCGATGGGTCCCGTACTAGGAAAACGTTGAGCAAAGGTGTGGTTACGTAAATACGAAGGTAATTACGCAGAGTCATGTCATTAATTTGCATTTCAAATGTACAAAAACAACATTGCAGAGTATGAGGCTCTTATCCTTGGTCCGAATCATGAAAATTAGGAGCCCGTAGGATAATCGTGCGAGGAGACTCGCAGTTGGTTATCAAACAAGTGAATGGTGAATACGCAAAGCAAAAAAACACTCCTAGATTGAGGGCATATAGGAACGACGCTATGGACATACTAAAAACATTTGTAGAATACGATTTGGTGTTTGTCCCCAGGGAGTCAAAACGTTATTGCTAACGGATTAGGCTTGTCCGCTAGTTCACATCCTAAGACTTCCTCGACCAAAAAATCATCATTCAAACCAAGTTCGTACCCGCAGCGTCGCATAAATTTCCAGAAAATATTGCGGTGTCTTTGAAGGAGACAAACAGATTGAAGATTTTCTCGTGGGTAGAATGAGTTTGGAATCTTCCGATTCGACTCAAACCGATGACAAGCCGCCAAGTGAGGATCCCCCGGATGAACAAGCAACACCGTAACATAGAGATAAAAGACTCGAATGAAGAAAATTGGAATTTCAACCGAAAAATGTGAAAATGTTGATTGCGAAGAGATAGAGGTGTTGCGGTGCCAAAGATCGAATATACCAGAGGTCCGGCACCCTCGTAAGACCTTTTTGACTTTAATTATGTAGCGCGAAAAAAGCCTACTATAGAACATGCGCACTCGATGTGGAAGAATGAAACATAGGCACCGAAGATAAAACCCAAGATGATTAAACTGACTAATTTCTTTACCTCGCGTACATGAAGAAAAAATGCATCGACCGTTTAAGGAATTCATTGATGTGTTTGCATGGAGCTATGAAGACTTAAAGGTCACGACACCAACATCATACAACACAAGATACCCTTGAAGGAAAATCAAGCCTTTAGACAAAAACTCCGCAGAATTAATCCAAAAAAATAATTACCTCAGCTTGAAAAGGAGATTAAAAGATGTATGAGGCGGTGCATAATAGTTCCCGTAAGGTTATCCCATTGGGTATCGAATTTAGTGGTCGGGAGAAAGAAAACAGGGAAATCGTATCATATGTATAGACTTCGGTAGATCTTAATAGCCTCACCGAAAGATAATTAATCTTTGCCTAGGATGGAACACATCCCCGCAAAGTAGTGGGCTCTAAGAGAATCTTCCTCGCTAGATGGTTTTTCGGGTTATAACTAAGTGTTAGTACTCCCGTAAGATCAACTCAAAACAGCTTTCACCACTCCATGGGGCACCTTCATGTATGTGAAAATTTTTGGATTGATGAATGCCGGAGCAACCTTCCGCAGAGCAATGGATATAGCTTTCAAACGAGATAGGGCACTTCATAGTTATCTACTTGGACGACTTCGACGGTCTATTCTAAAACCGAGGAAGAACACCTCAATCATCTAAGAAAGGTTTTCGAAAAATGTAGAAGGTATGGTCCGTCATTAAATCCTAAGAAAATTGTTTGGCCGCAAGAAGGTAAACTTCTTGGCCACATTGTATATGAGAAAGGGACTAGGATAGACCCACAGAGATTTGAGGGGATATTTCGTATCACACACCCAAGGAACATCAAAGAATTACAAACTTCCTTCATTGGCAAGATTAACTTCCTTAGGAGGTTTATCCCAAACTTAGCTTTCGAACACCTTAGGACTATGACCATTGCGTCGAAAAAGGGTATGGGAGTTAAATGGACCGTGGGAGCGAACAATCGTTTTGAATCGTAAAACTTGCACTTACTCAAGCTCCCGTTCCGATTAGCCCTAACTTCGAGGGATTTCAAGGGACATTCTCCCCGTTTGCCTCCGAGCACACAATAGCCGCAGTTCTCTCATAGTAAAAATTCAAAAAGGTAATGAACAAACCTATAGATTTTTTCAGCAAAGCACTCGTAGATGCACCCTTGAAATACAACATAATGGGAAAATGTGCCTATGCTCGTCGTCTTAAAGACTTTAGGGTGTACATTTTTCATTCCCACACCATAGCCTACGTGCCCAAGATAGTGGCCAAAGATATCTGTCCCCAAGACCCCGATGGGAAAAGGGGCAAATGGATTGCTACAATCCCTGAATACGACCTTGAAATAAAACCCACCAAGCCGATCAAAGGTCAAGGCCTGGCCCAATTAATGGCCGAATCCAATTTGGCAGGCCCTTGATATTAACATGATAAGTACCTTGGATGAGCAACAAGAATTTCCCGACCACTATTTCGAGGAAAAATTTCAGAGTCTCCTCTTGGTATTCTCAAATTCCGAACACGGTGCTTACACACCCCGGCTGTCTCCTCCTGGACATCGAAGACTAGCCGCATTCTAAAACTAAAAAAACTTAAGCTACCGCATTGTGAACGAAAACTTATACCGGAAGAATCCTTAATAGCTTGTTGCTTAAATGTTTCAATCGAAAATGAGGCAGTAGAGGGTTAAACAAGAATTTTACCGGAGAATGTGGAGGCCACCCGAGTTGGAAAGCCACCGCAAACAAAATAATTAGAGCTAGTTACTATTGGCCCACACTCTTCAGTTGATGTCCATAAAATACGCTCGCCAAAAAATGTCGCATCTTTGAAGGCGTAAGAAAGCTCCTCCCTCCCTTTACAACCCATCACCGTGGAAGGTCCTTTCATGCAATGGGGCCTAGATTTCATAGGGGAAATTCATCCCCCCTCCGTCGGACAACACAAATGGATCCCGACCGCCACAGACTACTTTACTAAGTGGATAGAGGCCATACCTACTAGAATGCCACAAATTCAACATCATTAGGTTCCTAGAAGGTCATATCCTCTCTCATTTTGGTTGCCCAAGGAAAATAATCACCGATAATGCAAACAAGTTTTTGGATCCAAGAAAATGATTGATTTTTGTCACAAAGTATGGAATAACACTGGCCATTCAATCGCCTACTACCTCAAGGTAATGGCCTAGCCGAATCATCTAATAAAATCCTCGGTGATCATCATCAAGAAGTCAGTTGGAAGAGAACAAGAAATCATGGCACAACAAGTTGGTACATGCTTCAGGTCGACAAAGCGATAACAAAGAAATATATTGGCATGTCACCATTCCAAATTTATTTATGTGGAGCCGTACAAACTTTCCCCATGAGTCTTGGGATACTAGTGATCGTGTTAGTTCAGAGATACAATCAAGAAGACAAGATGGTGAGGAGAATAAGTGAGATAATTCATCTTCAGCAAACGAGGGAAGAGGTATACAATGCATCTATCAAAGTTCGAGAAAAATGAAGAGATCGTTTGACAAAAGAACCAAAGCTTCCGATTTCAAAATTGGTGACAAGGTTATGAAGTGGGATTCAAGAAGACAAAGACAAAAGGAAAGCACAGTAAAGTTTGACAAATAGGCAAGGTCCATGTATCCAAGCCACTGTGGGTCCTAATGCATTTTTCTCGTAAGAACTTGATGGCACAGAGTTTGCTTGGGGTCCCGTCAATGGCAGGACGCCAAACATTATTTCGTTGGATTTCCAAATTTCCGCCATTTCCGTGTACATACCATTCCAAAAAAAAAAAAGAGAGAAAAAGAAAAGAAAAGGAGAGGTTCGTACATGCCCAAAACATGAACCTCGTAGACACAAAGGAGCTGGTCCTGACATGCTCAAAATCGCCGCCCATAAAGAAAAAGAAATCAGCTCCGACATGCCCAAAAATAGAGCCGAAACGTAAAGGAAGTGACTCTAATATGCTTAAAACCCGAGTCACAAAGGAAGAAGGATGCTTCAAGAGTTCGTATTTCGAGCCTTCAAAGTTTTGCTTCAAATTTTCCGCAAGTTTCACCATGGTAGTTTTGTCTTCATGTCATGGTCCAAGGCAGTTTGCTACTCTAACTTCGGCTTGGTTGTTTTTCAATTTCTATCGTAGAATATAGAGAAGAAATCGTTGACAAATTAATCACAGATAAGAGATTAGGTAGAGAAACATATGAGACCACGTCTAATCTCGTCTCATGGAGAAATAAGGGTAGATGTAGAATAGGTTTATTTTCCGTTGAAAAAATAATGATGTAAAGGGTCCGCTAGTTCAATGCGCCCTAGAAGAACAATGCTAGGATTATAGGATGGGTAAGTAGACCGTTAGATAATGCTTCCCCGCTGATCTATCATATTTTTGGCAAACAAAAAATCAAAGAAGAAATTTGGCTTAAACAACAAGCATCCGGCCTACACCAAAGATCAATTTCTCGAATTTCGACTCCTTCAAGAAGAAGCCATCCCCATGTGAGCCACCGTTAGCCCCCTTATAAATTTTTGACAAGCAAACAGTGGGTTAAATCTTTCGAGCCTTCAAGGAATTCATTTCTTTGAAAACACATCATCCTTGAAGCCTTTTTCATAGTTCCCCGCCATACCGTCCTCCGCTCGTCATGAAGTCAATAAGCCTTGCTAAACGATAAAGTTTTGCTCAAAAGGCCTTATTTCGCCCCTCATATCTCTCCGTAGAATTCCCCACTTTATATTTTTTCCCTTTTTTCCCAAAATCCCCTTTAAACCCCACTTTTATCCTCGATTGGTTAATTTTCCCCTTTTCCCCTTATCGTTTCCCTTAAATGGCCTTAAAATCCATTAAACAAAGCCAAAACCCACTTTTGACTTTATATTAACGCCCATTCCCTTTCCATAGCCCCGACCACTTTCCCACATGCCCTTAGCCTAGGACCAATGCTTAAGCCTTAAGCGCTAATCGCACTAAGACCTGAGCGAACGTTAAATCCTCGTGTAAACACCCCAAAAGTTTCGATGCGATTGCTTTATTATACAAGTCCGCCGGCCATTTTTCCGCACCGCTGATCTACCATAGGACCTGACGGCCCGCGCTAATCGCGAATGATCACAATCGCAACACTCATGTTAATTCCTCTCGATTGCTTGTCCTCTCCGATTTGGTGTGAGCCGCTGATCCTGTCCCCTGCATCCAACGACGTTCGCTCAATCGCGTTCCCCGCCCATTCGCAATCGCAATTTCTACACGCGCAACCTTCGCATCCCCCCGATTGTGATCTCTCGATTGCTCCTCCGTCGCTTCGTCCGCTCCAACGAAATAATCGGTGCTTCATCACACTCGCCGCCTGCCTCGCATTCCTTCCGCATCCACCGATCGCGATTCCCCGATCCCATCCCGACCGTCCATCCTCCTCGATCCGACGCTCATCGCTCACTCCGCCCAATCACAATCGGAAGTTTCGATGTGTGCCACCCCCGGCCCCCCCTCCGATTGTGATTGCCCGATTCAATCCACAAATATTCATCCGTATTTGAAATCAACGGCCACATTTACCGAGCCCCTTCGCTCCGGCCGGGGTCCCACCTCGTCCCGTTTCTTACTGCATTTCCGCCCATTTCGCTCATTTTGGGTTTTAACTCTGTTCCATATTTGCATTAAAGTCTTACGTTGCACGTTCGTTTCATCCGTTTTCATATATCGTTCCGCCGTGTCGACATCCGCCGTTGATCTTCGGCCTCCGACCATGATCTAATGGTCTCGTATTGCATTTCAACCGCCAAACCCTATTATTCATGGTTTCACCATTGCGTTACAATTTTCCACCATTATTTAGTAAAAGGCCTCCATTCTCGCCCCACCGCACTACCATTTCATCCATCCTTCCATTGCACCGACTTTCTGGTCTAGTTGCGTGTTCCGCAAGGTAGAGAAGGCGACACGCCTCCACAAATAGGCGCATGGATAAATGCAAGGTTTTCACCGGGACAGAGGCATGGAAATTAATATGTGACAGTCTCTTACACTCGAATTTTTCCTCCTAGAAAGGATGGGTTGTCCATACTGTTTTTATTCCATACCGTGCTCCAGGAGATTCTCCGCCGTAACGTACTCCAAGGATATCGGAGAATTTGTCGCTCAAGTATGGCGTATCATTCGTTTTATTTCCATTTTGTTTATTCACCAAAGGTACTACGAAGTACAACAAACTGCATTGCATCAGACATACCCGGAATTAATGAAGCCTAACGAAGACCATTCTTTTCTCCAAAGTGTGCCGTAGATTAATTCGCAGTTTAAAATGTATCGGGCTTCGCCCCTCCCTCTTTTCCGAGTTTAATGTTATATTTAGTGTTCTACCTTACCTCTCGCTTTTTTCGCTTATAAAAACTATGAGAAAACTATTGTAAAGGTTTTTGATGAGATATCGAGAATTGCAAGCAGCTTCTCTTGAGATAAGTCTTCGTGTATAGTCGTAAGATAGGTCGTAGGAAGATGTATTCGTACCGAATGCATGTTTACTGCTATGTTATACCCGATTGGTGTTGATGTTTAGTATGATAAGCATTTTATTGGATCCCGATCTAAAGTTGCGGTGATGTTTTTCTATCTTGTGTTTATTTCATTATATTTCATTTCTTCTGCTCACATCAGAAATTTGGCATAAGATTCGCCCCTGTTAGGTGCCTTATGCTGCTGCTCTCCAAAATTTCCCTTATGTTTTTGTCAGAGGTGCTATCTAAGAATTAGTTTCGATTAATTTAACCAACGTAGTGGATGTCGTTGCCTCGCTCGATGTATGAATTAATGAATCTATTTCTTAGATGTTCTTGTGAGGATTTAATTGGATGAATTGGGGAAGATCGAGGACTGAACTTAGTCTCTACCTCACTAGATCTTTTCACTCCAAGCTTACCTTCTAAGATCCCTTAAGTTACCTTTGAGAGTGGCCCTTGAGTATGTCCAAGCAAGTCTCGAGTTAAATGACCTCCGACTCCGATCCGTACGTAAAGTTGTGTCTTCTCCTCCTTCTCACTTTTCCTTAATGTTCCATCTCACCTCATCTTTTAGGATCCAAGGCTTTAGACGACTAGCCCAACTCGAAAGCTCAGATATCGATTGCAGCTAGGCAAATCCTTTCTTGACTCCATTGCGCAATTGACTTGGTATTCCCCGGACTATTTCTCATTTTCCCAAATTCCTCTTTGCCTAGCCTTGTCTCATGCCGAACCCTTCCTTCCCCGATTCCCAACAACCAAGCTCATAACCAAACAAACAAACATCGTGCATATAACTAGCCTAAAATCTTGAACTTTTGGAGCTTCAAAGACATATACCTTTGACTCCCATAGAGAGATCTCTCTCTCTCGGACCCAGGGAGTGCTAGATCCTAAGGTCCTGAAAGTGGTCTCCGATGTTGTCTCATCTTTTGTCTTACCAACCTCGGCCAAAACATGGGAACCCTGCCGTAGGGGGATAGTCGGGCATGGGGTCTGCAAAGGCGAATGTGGCCGCACCTTAAGTACTTTACAACAGAAAAAAAAAAAAAAAAACAAAAAAAAAACAAAAACAAAACAAAACAAAAAACAAAAAACAAAACAAAACAAAAACAAAAAAACAAAAAAACAAAAACACTTTGAAAATTTACAAGGCATTTATTACAAAAGATGAAATAGACGATTTTTCTTCAAAATGTCATGAAGAAAAATCATTACCAAGCATTATGACATGATGAAATTTTTGCGTTGAAACTTTATTTTAAGCTTCCTCATGTACCGTTGGCATTATTAGGAATTTTGAAGACCAAATTAACGAAACCCTAGACCTAATGAGACTAAAAACCCTAAAATGACTCTTTTCTAACCAAGAGACCAAACATGACCGTAAATGACCTGAATTGATTTTCATGAACAAAACTAGGCCACAGGTACAAGACATGAGGGATATGAATGACAAGACCCTTCCGTCGCATGATCCATGCTCCTAATGGAATGCAGCTGGCTGAACTGAATGAGACACCTAAAACTAAATGCAACAAAAGAGATTTTGATCTCTGACGGAGGGATGAAGATACCGACTCTAACAACGATAACAACAATAAGGGACTATAATAGTAATATAGGGACCTAACATCCTTTGAAAGAAAATTTTGTTCAATTTTTATTTAAATCATTTTTATTTATCATTGATGAATTAATTTCAAATTATTTTCATTACTGCATTAGATCCATCTGATTTTCAAAAAGGAAATTGTCGTTTAAATCTTCGTTTCCTAATAGGAAAATTAAGGTTAAATCTCTCATTTTTCCTTCCATATAAGAGAAATTGTTGTTCTATTTCTCATTTCTCAAAAGTAAAAGGAATTTTTTTCTATTGATTTGGTGCACTTAGTTTCTTTCCGTATTCATAACATTAAACGAATCGGAAGAAAAAGCTACATTTGCATGTAGTGGATTGTGTGTTTGCAAAAAGGAAAGATTTGGAAAGATGCATTTAGTTTGTGCTTTTTGATTTGTTTGCTTCTCAAATTGATTTCTCTTTCTCTAGTAGCTAGGATTTTTCAATAAAACTAAAAGGAAAGATTTCTTATTAGTTTAGTTCGTATTTTAGGAATTTCCAATACATCATCACGGTGAAATTCTGAAAGAAAATTGATAAATAAGATCAACTTAAAAATTTATCTCAATTTACCTAACAAAGCATTGGAACAAAGATAAATATTTAAAGGTTTAGGATAGAGACAGTGTTTCGGTGTCGTAAAACATAAAGGGGCCTATTGTTAATTGTCTACGATACAATCCTAATGTGATACACTTACCCACGACATAAGTATATCAGAGCTCATCCACGTACTTTCGGGTATATCAGTGCTGTTACAAAGATGTAAGAAGTATAAAGGGGTGTTTCCTAATAAGGCGGTTTCGCATCGACAGTGCTAATACGGACTGGGCTCCACGTACCTTCTGCATATTTGGAGGACAACTTTAGTTTGTTATCCATCCATAATGAATCGATTCGGTTGCCTTGTAAATTGTGATACACCTAACACAACATTCAAGGGAGATTTCCGCCCATACTTCTTGGTTCACAAAGAGGTGAGCTCCCGTAACTATAGTTTGGTAAACTTTTTTCCTAGTAATACCTTTTTATTTTGTTTATTTGTTTTTGGATAAAATAAATCAAGAATTGTGAAGAAAAATCCTTTCCCTCTTCGTTCCCGTATATTAGCATTGAAACCACTACTTCACCATAAGTTACTACTTTTCGGCGAGGAGACAACATTTCATCGAATCAAGTACTATTCGTACCTCCTGTGAAACATCATCTTCCCATATACCAGAAAGTTAGCTCAAGTTGTTTCCACACATCCCGTTCATCTATTGTTGTTTTAAATGGAGTCTCCTTACAACTACCCATGCTCACGAGCCATCCAACTGCTGAGACCATACCTCCCGGACCCGACATTTTTCAACCGTGGGTTAATCCGCATCCTCGTCTCCTATTTTCCAAAACATCTACATCCCGAAGTCGAACAACAACAGAAGCCATTCCCCGCATCGTCATTCCAAAAATTTCGTAGCCATTGAGTCTCCCATATCACACAATCAACCACCTGAAATATTACTTTGGGCTTGACGGTGAAATACTTCCACTAGTTTAACCGTGATTGAAGAAATTCCACAAGATGAGACACCTTTAACTCCAACCCATTTTGGGAGGACCTTTACCTCGTACGAGTCTTTCTCAATCACCACCCTCTTCTTTTTGATCCCGATCCTATTCAAACTCTCGTCAATCCAAAAGGGCATACATTTGGTCAAGTAACCATGCCTGAACCAACATCTTCGCTGGCGGATTCCACCATGGGAACCTTTGCATTACCGCTCGCTTGCAATGTCGGCGTAAATTGCAACATCGAGACTCCGTTACATGATCTCTTCCACTCCATCCGGCTTAAGGAAGAGTACGGTTGATTCTAAAATTGTTACGTTGATGAGTTTCTCGTTGCCTACCCCTATTGAGCTAGCATAGCAATCAATCTATCTCGCTTGGGTGATGAATCCGAAATCAACATCACCAGCTTGTTTAGGCCGATCATTCCTTAGAATTTGGTACTCCATCTAATCCATTTTCTCAATTTTCTTTACAGATGAGAATATTTTGGAAGCCATGATGTCGTAAGGAGAATCATGGGAAAGATTATCATCATCGTTCCTATATTCTCGATTATGAATAAAATCATCTTAGTGAACTATATCACCCATCAATCAAAATTTTATTTTTGAATTCTTTACCTATTAATGCAATCGATTCTGAAAGCAAAATATGTCAAATATTGAAGAAAAAATTTCTATCGATATTTCGAACAAACATGGCGTTGTAGAAAATATTCATGTCGGTGTATCTTGTTCTCCATCGAACTTGAATCATATCGCTTCTACTTCATGAATTCCATGATGTATTTTCTCGTCTTACGAGAAAATGCCAAGCATAGATACTAGTATTGTTGAACACACTATTAATATTTATCCCGATGTCAAACCGCCGTGTCAACGTATTTATCTTTTTCATCCAAAGAAAGTCATTGCCATCAAAGCGTAAGTTGAAAAACTTTTTGTGTTGGTTTCATTTACCCTATTCCGTTAACAGAAAGTGGGTTTCCAATATTGTTCCTATCAAGAAAAAATAAGGAACTATTAGAGTGTGCGTCGATTATCGTGACGTAAACATTTCTCGTCCAAAAGACAATTATCCTACCCCTTTTATCGACCTCGCATTATCGACGATTGTGCCGGATGTGAAATCTTTTCGTTCATGGATGGATTTTTCCGTCATAATCAAATCAATATCTCAAAGGATCAACATAATATAGCATTTATTTGTCCCTAGGCACATTCGCTTATAGGAAACTATCGTTTGGTTTAAAGAACGTTGTAGGTCTTTCAGAGAACAATGGACTATACTTTCAATGATATCAAACACATTGTTCAACCTTATCTAGATTATTTACCCGCGCATTCATGAAATCGGATTGATCACTCGATGCATTTGAGAGCCATTTTCTTATGTTGTCGAGACACTGGCAAAATTAAGCCTCAATCCACATAAATGTGTGTTTTGTGTTGGTTCTGCCGTTTACTTGATCTATAGTCTCAAAAGAATGAATTCGAATCGACCCATTGAAGGTTCAAAGGCATTCTTGATTTTAAGTTCGCACCATCAAATTTACTTTTGATATAGAAACTTCAAGGAAAGGCTAACTTCCTAAGAAGGTTCATTCCAAATTATGATGAAATGGCTAAAGGATTTACTTCCGACTTCTTGAAAAAGGGGGGTTCCCTTCCATTGGGACCAAGTTATGCAAGCTTATTTCGATGTTTTCAAGGATATTCTTGTCCGAGCGTAATTAATGGTCCTCTAATTATCAAAATGATTATTTCCTATATATATCATCGCGTCGAAACGACCATTGCTATGGTTTTTGTCCAAGTAGAAGATGGAATTGAACATCTGATCTATTATTTAAGTCGTAATCTCAATGAAATAGAAGTTAAGTATTCATACGTAGAAAATATTGCCTTGGTATTATTCAAGTCATTCAAATATTTTCACTATATCCTCGTCTCGAAAGACCACCGAAGCGCTCGGATCGCAACCCCCATGACTTATATCTTATCACATCAATTGTCGGGGGGGAATATTCAAAATGGATTGTTTATTTTACAGAACTTGATTTGGAATTCATCAAATCCAAGTCAAAGAATTCTTTAGTATTGGTTGAGCTTGTGACCTTCTAATAGTACCGCAACTACGTCGAACCATCAATTCCTAACGAGCCTTTATTTTTGATCGGATCATCGGATCTCGGGTATGGAGATTTCATCATTTATCTCCAAATTCAAACTTTTATACCTACTACCTCTCGCTCTAAACAACGATGTATTCGATGCCAAGCCAAAGATTATCCGATCGTCGTATACACTTTACCGTAGTGGTGTCGATGCCATTTAAGGAGGTGCCTCACCATGAGGAGGATGAAAGGTTTTAAATGATTGTCATGTTGGGGCTTGTGGTGACATTTATCCGGATATGCTACCGTCACGTAAGATACCCGCCGCTACTTTTGGCCTACAATATTTCACAACCGTATCCTCGCGTCGTAAGTTGTCATACCTCGCATTTTTTTCATAAAACCTCGCAAACTTCCGTTGCCAATGCATCCCCGTTGTCTCTCTCGGGACCATTTTGAAATGGGGTATCGACTTCATGACCTCCGTAACTCATTCGTTCGGGGCATGGTTATATTATTTTCGCAATGCGACTACTTTACCAAATGGGTCGAAGCAATGCCTACATTCAACAATAAAAGATGACAGTTGCATTGTTTTTCTTTAATCATGTTATTGCATGGTTTGGGGTCCCGCAGTGCTATAGTTACGTATCATGGGAAGCATTTTCGCAACCACATGATGACTGAATTAACTACCAATTTAGGATTATCACATGATAATTCTACCCTTATTATCCACAATCAAATGGACAAGTTGATGCTATCAACAAGATTCTTAAACGTATGCTTCAACGAATTATAGGAGTTTGTAAAAGAAAACTAGAATTTGATCCCTGTACTCGCCCTTTGTGGACGTATCGAACCTCGAGATATGCAACCGGATTTACTCCCTTTCAATTGGTGTATGGTCCTGTAGCTATCTTTCCAATCCAATGTGAAATACCATTGTTAAAACTCATAATTGACTTGTTACCCGACACCTTAGAAGAAGAATCGCATCTTTTTTTAACCTCGTCCATCTCGATGAAACACGTCGTGAAGCCCAAATTGGCCAACGAATCACATAAGAGACGTATAAAGGCACAATACGACAAAAATGTCCAACTCCCGCATTTTCTCGCAGAGTGACTTGGTCTTACTTTATGATCAAGAAGCTGATGTAATAGGTACAGAAAATTCTGAGCCATTATGGCATGGCCCCTATATTGTTAAAAGAGTTCTTTTCTAAGGGTGCCTACGAATTAGTTAATTACGATGGAATTCCGTTGGCGAGGCCCAAAATGGGTTGTATCCTCGAAACGTTACTATGCTTAATCATGAGCGTAATTCTTTGTATTATATTGTATATATATGTTGTTGATTTGCATTCACTATCTTAATTTGTTTTTAGAGTTTTTCTTGACGTTAGTAATCCACTTTACATTTCATCGTGATGTCCGAATCTTCAAAACATTTGTTGGATATGTTGATGGTGCTAGTTGTAATATGAAAAATCTATCCTCCGCAACGTGGGCCATTTTCGCTCCGAACAAAGGAGTTAGTGAGTTTTCAAGGGATTTTGTATCGGCAGATCGACGAACAATATCGTTGAGTATAGTCCGTTAATCGAACTTCTCCATGCCATTTCATTTGGTATTAACTAAATCATCATAAGGTTAGACTCACAACTTATGGTATTACAACTTGCCTCGTTGTGTATATTGCTAGAAATCCAACACCGTATTAGATTGTTCCTAAGAGTTTGACTTTTGGAGAGACATTTTGATTTCATTCAATATCAACAAATTTCTAGAAATCTGAACACTTTAACTGGTTCATTAGCTAATCAAGTTTTACACAGACATTTGCAACATAGGTAAAGAAAACATTCACATCATTGAATAGGATTGCGCATTAAACATAGGAAAAACTCCGAAAACATATAGATAGATAGTTATAGGTTTTTTACAAAACTTGTGCCCAAGACATGTTTGTCATCTAACCTCAAAATGTATGCAAAAAGTCATAAGTAAACTAGTGGTGCTCATGATAGCACATTATAGATCTAGAAATCCTATGGAGCAACTGCATCCAACAGTTAGGAACCCCAATTGTGTGTCACTGCAGTCACATGGGAAGCTCTTTGATCCGACAATCTGCAATCCCAAAGTTCAACCCCTCTATGTGTTACTGGAGCTCAACAATATTCTCAGCCATATCAAGGTCCTGAAGCACTGCTCTCACAACAGCCCTCTCTGTTGGCGCATCTGCTTCGCGCTCTGGTTCTCGTACTGGTTGAATGCTACTAATATATGCATTACATTAAAAATTTATTTTAGTCTTGGAAAGAAATGAAAACACAAAAAAAATTGTATAAACCTTATAAAAATAAAAAAAACACGGTCAAATCAATCTTACCTATTGCACCCCACTGAGCACCTTCTAGTAAAACTAGATCTGGATCTCCTCGGAAGTCGACGCCTGCATATGAATACTCATCGATGGCGATTATCTATCACCTAAACTAGGTGAAGAATGCAGTTGAGAACACAACATTCAATTGGCTTGAATTCCAACCCATGATTTCTACCCATCTCTGCATTCGAGGATCTCTAGGACTAGATATATCCAATGTTACATGTTATGGTTGCATCAGTGGAATCCGTTCCAAAGCGAAGGAAATAACTGAAATTTTCCTTCCTTCCTCCCTTTTCATTATTCAGTTGTTCCTTTATCTAAGAAAGAATAGCTTCAGACCAGTTGAAAACTGTTGGCTCTAAACATTCCAGCGCATATTGCATATACGATCTGTTTTCTACATGGAGTGTAATGGTGCAAGCTAGTTTAGCGATCGTGAATAGGATGGTTCTCAAAGGCAAATCCCTGACATCATGGATGTTTATTTTTCCATATTTTCTAGATTCTGACCATCGATAGCAATACTGCATAACATAATCCCTCACTGTTTCTCCTCCAACGATAGATCCTGTGAGTGAAATGGGCAAACCTCTCCTTGAAAAACTTGTGAGAAAATACACATCCTCAACTATTATGGACAACACTTGATTTTTTGTGTGAAATTTCTCTATCGATGGATCCCATGCTCGAACAAGGAACTCCAAGAGTTCTATCTATTGCCTCATTCTTGACAGTTTGAAGTACTTAAGCAGCCTGTAATCTCTTAAAGCTCTTACAATACTCATATCATTCAAGGCAATCATATAGTTCTCTTCATGTTCTCTTTCTCTCCATGTAATCATCATTATAATGTGATGGAAACATGAAAAATAAACCATAAGATCCATTATATACCATTCATTGCAAAAAAAAGGGCAAATTTTGGACATAGCATGAAAACAAAAAACTTCAACTGCGCCCAACGCACTCCCTGGGTTGAGACAGTGCATTGCACATGAAGGTACACTTCATTGTACCTATTATGCAAGGAAGGTTTTTACATTCAGGGGTGCGTTGCCCTCAATTTTGGCAGAATTTACCCTAGGGGCCTCAAAACCCTAAAACTTGCAAGGAAAGGTAATGAAATGAATAGTAAAAGAAAGAGAGGTTCTTACTACTGACCTGGATCAATCGGCGATGAAATCCATCCACTGAAATGACCGTAATAAACGACTGAAGTTCGGGGGAAAAATTAGGTTCAGAGCTCCAAAATGAAAATGGTAACTATGGAATGGTAAACAATTAATAGTGAAACTTCTTTATATAGTCATTTAATTACTTTCAAGTTAAATTTATTGCTATGACTATAGTTTTATTATGTTTTTATCATGAAACAGGTATTTTTAATCCATTTGATGTTGTTCTGAATCAGAAATAAAACTGACGAATAGGTTATTTGTGCATATTTATTTCAAGAAGGACTTGACCACAAAGCATGCCTTTTCTCCTTATTTTTCGAGCTTTGATAAAAACGAAAAAGGATTTGAAGCACACTTTTATCTCTTTTCGAGCTTCTATAACAACGAAAAAGGAACCCTTGGAGTCTTCTTTCAGCTCTTTTCAGACTCTGATAATGTGAAAAGATTTCCGAGCACTTGCCATTTCGAGCTCATTAAAGTAAATGAATTGATATCTACTCAGTATAAGTTTAACCCTTTTCTGGACTGAGATGGATTATTTACAAAAAAGGAATATGTTGGTTAAACATGACCAAAGAGGTTATTTCAAATATCATTTTACACTTTTTCGGATCTGAGAGACAAATTTATGAAAAATTAATTTTTGGAGTCCTCTTTCATCCTCTTTTTTAGACTCTCTAAACATGAAAACGACCGGCCTATCACTGTCGTTAAGCTCGTTAAAACATAAAATAGTGACGGGCTTGTCAATCATGGCAAGAATCGAGTTTCATTCATCACTAGACTCATTAAATTATTAAATAACGACACTTTATTATTTTTTCACCCAAGGGGTTGAATTATAGATCAAGAAAATGTTATCCTCCTCAAGGTTGTTAAAAAATAAATAGGTACTAGTCGACAAATGACTGGGGAAAATTTTGGAAAAGAAAGTAAAGTTTCCTTTTGGTAGCAAGTCACTCTTGAACATGACACTTCTTTCACTCCATGTCTGTGACTGTTTGGGTTGGGTAATCATCATGTCGGTTCATTCACACCTATGGTTTATCATACCTTCACTTCGGTTTTGGGTCAATACTGCCAACTCATCATAGTGTCGCTGATATTTTCAAGAGAATTCATCCAGTGATTAAGAACTCATCCATATGCAATACTCATAAACCTTCATTTTCATGACCGTCATGCCTGAAATTTTCTATATCAATTCATACCCTTGTCTCTGAAATCAGTAACTCTAGTTTTGAAATAAGGTGACTTCTTGTCGACTACAAATCAATATCTAGGAAGTTCACTTAGAAACATTAGATTCCAGTACCATGAGGCTTGTTACAGCATCGACAAGATCCTCGCTTACGGATCTTTGACCAAAATATTTTGTTTGGCGTTCAACATAAAATAATCTGTGTACACCTTACGAAATGTCTCTGCGGTACCTTGAGGCCATTTACTTCGTGGTGGTTCTCTCATGTTTGTTAACATATTTCATTATTGGTGGTAATCAAATGATGTCTTTCCATGTTCAATGACAAATCATATATTCGCATGGCTAGACTTGTACCCGAATGATCGAGTGAATGAGATAAAGACCCGGATCTAGTTGGTCCATTAGGACCGCAATTTTGGGATTTTTGTACACACCATATGTACGGTGAGTTCACTTAGAAACATTAGATTCCAGTACCATGAGGCTTGTTACAGCATCGACAAGATCCTCGCTTCTGGACCTTTGACCAAAATATTTTGTTTGGCGTTCGACATAAAATCATCTATTCACACCTTACGAAATGTATTGCAGTACCTTGAGGGCCGTTGACATTAATTGTGGTTCTCTCATGTTTGTTAACAGCTTTCATTATTTGCTGGTAATCAAATGATGTCTTTCCATGTTCGACGACAAATCATATATTCGCATGGCTAGACTTGTACCCGAATGATCGAGTGAATGAGATAAGAAGACCCCAGATCTAGTTTCAGCCATCTGGGCTGAGATTTTAGGATTGTTGTACACACCATCTGTACAGTGACCTTACTGTTATAGCATCATTTTTCAACCTCATGTGACTCATGATTGTCTCTTTGGCCTTGGGCACCCATTCCCACAGACTTAGATAAAAGTTCATAAAAAACAGTGTTTAAAATCCCATACGCGGGTATGCCCAGAATTTTCCGCATGTATACGCGAGTCCATATATACTTTTCCGCGTATGCCATTAAAATTATTAAAAAATATATAAAATTCCCTATTTTTGAGGCTGGGTTGATGGTTATTCCAGTAATTCAACCAACCGAGCCTGTGGCCAACTGTTTCCAACTGATTTAAACTACTTTGAGGGAGTATAAAAGCCCCTCACATGCATGGCCTAAGGGAGAGAGAGAAATTATAGATATTATAATCTGTTGGAGCCCCAATTCAAGTCTGATTTCCCATGCCTCCTGCACTTCCTAGTTTATTAAAGGAAACTCTTGTTTCCTGGAGATGTTCATCAGCTTATATGTCATCTCGTGTGCACAAGTCTTGGAAGAATATTAGTGAGGAAAGGGCGGGACGGATCTAGACGATGATCTGTTCGAAGATCGTGGAAGGATTCAGGTGATCTCTCCACCTTTCTATTACTGTACATGTTGTTTTTAATGAAGAAGAACCATCTTGTTCCCGAATTCACGTGTTAATATCTGCTTGCATATGTGAAAATATTGTTATTTAAGCATTTATTATTGTTTATATGATGTTTCACATGGATTTCACTGACATTTAGGATAGATATATGCTGTACAACTATATTTATGTGCACGTTTCTTCTTAGTTTTTAGGTTGAAGAGGAAGAAGGGTTGCTGGGGGTTTGGACCCCGCGGGATCTACATCAAATGTAGGATCTACGGGTGAGTTCTACAATCTATTATATCTAGTTTTTAGCGTAAAAGTGTGGTTGTGTGAGTCCTTCTTGAATAGCATGCCTTGATCTGTGGAGGTTTTGACCCAACGACCTCTAGGGAGTTATTTCCCGAAATAGAACTGGCGACTCTGCTGGGGATCGCATTCTTGTAATTCCCCTGTTGGGTGGTTTCAGCTATTTTAAAGGTTTCCGATAGTTTTAATCACTATTTCCAGTCCAGTTAATTTTTTCTCATTCAGACTAAAGACCTGGTTCTTTAGCCAGGCTTGATCATTTTTGTTTTTCATTATTTACCTTTCCATACGTGAGTTTTTCTATACACAGATGCGTATACACACAGTTTTTGTTAAAGGAAGTTGCGTATACGCGGGTTTCCTTTGACACATCCGCGTATGCACGCCTGTTGCAAAACTTCCAAGTAGCGTATGCCTGGGAAAATTTTGAAATTTTTGGTTTCTTGACTTTTTGGTCTTGTCTGCCTATGGAGACCTATTCCTACAGTGTCCTTATAGTCTCTGGATTGTTTTGATAGTGGTTATTGGTCTTTTTCTCTCTTGTTTGGTTGAAGACTGGCTTATTTGGAAAATCTTGTTGTTTAGTGCTTGCATTTCTAGTTCGAGTATCAAGATCTCTTTCTGGAGATTCTTGGTTGTTCTGCTTTATCAGGACAGAGAGCTTCTGCTCATATGCTCTTTCCTAACTTTATGTCTTGCTTTGAACTTTAATTTTTTCCTCCTTTTCGGTTGGTTTTCTTGATTTCATTTAACTAGGTCTTGTTGCAGTTTTTGAAAAGTCATTTTTGGGTCTTTGAATTTTTATTTTCTACAAGATTGTGCTATTATTCTGGGATGAGTTACTAAGTTTCGTGTCTTCCTTTTTCTCGTATAAATCTTGCTACTAAGTGGCACTATAAGATTTGGAACATTTTTGTTGAAGTTTTTCTTGAAATTCAGAGATTGTTTGGCTTAGGATTGGATAGTTTTCTTGGTCTCTTTGAAGTCTTCCTTTTTATAAAATTCAAAAAGCTCAAAAACATTTTTTTTTGCCTTTGCTTTTGTTTTGCATTTTTGTTTTGGTTTCTTTTCATATTTTGAAGCCTTGTTGAGATTTCTTGCCTTCGGTTTCTGACTTGATTTGGGAAGGGAATTTTCGTTGGTTTCTTTCTCTTATTTCGAGCATATTTTAGTGTCTTTATACTGAGAGTTTCTGATTTGGGAACTAGCTTTGTGGACAACCAGAAAAGCGATAAAACTGAGGGATTTGTGGAAATTTCTCTTTTCTTTGTTAGATTTTTGCATCTTAGAATTCGCGTGCTCTTAGTAATTTGCATTAGGTGCACTTAAGCATTTTTAGTCTTTTTCATAAATTTTGTGAGTGTGAGTTTGATATCTGAAAAGAAAATTTTAGTCTCGTAGAACCCGTGTAGAAATTTCTTTTCATCGAAAGTCAATTACTACATTTGCATGTAGTTTGGTTTTCATTAATTTCTTTTCTGTGTCATAAAATATCACGAGTTTCATTTCCATATTCCCTTGACTTAATATAAAAACCAAATAAAATAAGCGCAATAATTTAAAAACAACTAGCAAGTTTTTTATTAAGTGTCATACATCAACTAGCTAGGTTGTAGGGCCTTGGATTAAGTGAGTGGAGAGTTAAATTTCCAAGGCCGCTCAAACTAAAACATAGAAGTTTATTAAATGAGCGAAATTCAACTCCATTAGGTGGACTGGGAAATCTCTCCTCCAGAGAGTCAAGTGTGAGGGGAAGTGAAGGTTGAGACGAGAGATACCCCCTCTCTGATTGGCTGGATCTTGCATTAAGACCGTTCCGCCCAGCTACTAACATGGATTGGTGCCCATAGTTGCCATTCCTAGGTTCCACACAGGTGACTGCGGGGGGGAATACCCGTGGTACCTGAGGCAGACGTCGTATCACTTCCAGCAGTACTTCTGGAGGGTGCCCCGGAAAAGCTTGGGTACTTGCACCGGCAAAGGCTGTTGTTAGGAGGTCGACGTAAGTATTTCTGTTACCTTCGCTAGTAGGCCTGGGCCGTAATTATCCCAGAATACTTTCGGGAGGTCCTATTTTTCGCTTTCTCGTATTTTGGTGTCCGGTCCTAATCACTCGGAGCGGAAATACCTGAAGGCTGCTTGCTTGGTTGTATCTTAGGGATATTTTGTAGTGAGTCCTATTTGCTCCTAGCTTGCCTAGCTTTATATAATTTTTTTTTAGTCTAATTAATCTGTTAAAGTGGTTAATCAAGCGCCTTGTCGATCAAGGAGAGTTCGGGGGTTATCTCTAGAAACTATTGAGCCTTCTTCAAGAAGGCGTAGGAGCAATATTGTTACACCATTTTTTTGGTCATCTAACCTATTATTATTAGATGAACCCAAGTACACCATGTAAGACTAATTTTACCCTAAGTAAAATTGCTTTCACCATATAAAATAACTTATTTGGTCATATTTAACCCAAAACAAAGAAATTAATTAAATAAATCATTATTTATTTAATTATTTCCTAAGAACAAGTTATTTAAATCATTATTTAAATAATATTCTTAGTTAAATTTGACTAAATCATCCATAAATAATTAAATAAACCATTATTTATTTAATTATATTCCCATCATTCCCTTAAATGATAAATAAACCATTTATTTATTTATTATTTATAAATAAAGGAATTGACCCAAGTCAAGAATCCTTTTCCTCAGATATAAATAGTAAGTGGAGGTTATAGGCGCTAGTATTTTGTTATAAATAGGGGTTTTCCCCATTCATTAGTCACCTTCATTGCATTAGATCACTCTCCATCCTTTATTTGATGCCATTTTAAAAAAAATTTGAGCGCCCCACATTGAGTTCTATGTTTGCTTTTCCACATCTATAAGAGAAAATCACTGAATCACAAACTGTTGAGACCTCAAGAACCCATCCCACTGAGGAGAGCCGGAAAACACCTTTCTTTTTTTCCTCTCAGGTGCCCCATTCTTTAATAGAATACAAATCATTCTTTTAAATACATTCTTCTTGTCTTGTCCATTGGATTTATGAAGCCATGTTATATTTTATCTGCTTAATGTCTTTTGTGCTTAGATCTGAATTTTTGCAGCAAACTTAAAGATATTTTTCTGCCATAATCGATGTTAGGGCTATTTGTTATGCATAGCTAAAGTGATCTTTTACGACGAAAGAATCATACTAACAATTGGCGACTCCACATGAGTTTTCTTTTGCGACCACTGTCGTTTTATATATTCTTGCATATCCAGCTGTTTCAGACCCTAGGGTTTCTCTTCTATTTTCTGTTTTTTCTATTTTTATGGTGTTTTTCACCCCTAAAACCCTCAAACAATCAAATTTTTAACTTCCGTGTGTTTCTGGCCTTATTGCGAGGTGACGGACATCATCCGCGTGAGACGACAAAATTTTCTAAAATGCTATGGCCAGAGAGGCGGATACATGGAGTCCGCACTTATCATTACAAAAGTGGACCTGAGCCTCGGGATGCACTTTTATGCCCCAAACTTTGTGACCTAGACTAAAAGGTTAGAACTGCGACTGCATGTTTTACCAAATTTTATTGCTGCAGGTTTTGTCTAAAGCTTTTGTTAGGGTTTTCCCGATAACCAAATCTCTGCCCGTTTGGACCTGTTTCTGATCTGCTTCACTCACCTAAGAGAGAATCTTGCCCCTTAGGGCTCTAGTACCCTCCACTTTTTGTGGACGAGTCGTTGTTGTTTCAGAAGTCTGAATTTACAGAGTTTCAGCCCTATTTTTCGCAGATCTGATACCTCTTTTTCAGATCCCTTTAGATCAGCTCTTTCCCCTCTCAAAACACCTCATATCGTTTTGTTTGGGCTCATTTCTAAGGCCGCTGCCTTGCCCCTTCTATTTTTAGCTGATCTCCTCCGCTTCTGCAGCAACCTTGCCTCTGACTCTTTGCTGTTTTCTGCACCACTTTTCAGAAGACTTACCCTTTAGATCCCAGTCCCTCCGGACCTTAGATCTATTGGCCTCTTGTTAGCATGCTTCGCCTATTTTTTTCCCTCTTATCGACTAGTTTTGAGAGACCCGCCTCCTTGGGTTAGCTTGCTGCATTTTTAGTTGTTAATTTTCTGTTCTTTCAGTCTTATTTACTGCAGTTTTCTTTTCCATTACGCAACACACTTTTTATTTTTACTCTCAAAACGTCTAGGTTTAAACAATTAAAATTAACGCACGCCACACACTGACCCTAAGTGAAGAAGTGCCTGGTTAACACCTCCTGGAAAAGAATCTAAAATCAATTTTCACTACACCTTTTTTGCCCTTGACCTCGCTTGATTTTGTCCCTCCCTGCCCTTGTCGATTTTCTTCTTCCCATCATCATTGCACCCCCAAGGCGCCTTTCCCGGAGACTTCTTGGCCTTCACCCTCAGTTTCCACTTGGTCGACTTCCTCCTTCCCATCGTCATAGAGTAATTCCTCCCCCGAGTCTGCACTCCGACTTTTCCCCTGATTGTTCGGGTTCTCCCCCTAGTTCTGGTTCTCCCCCTGTCACTTTCACCATGTCTACTTCAAGGCCTACTACCAGCAGCAACCCTAGTACTACTGCTGGGTCTGTTTCTAGTGGAACCACTGCGGGACCTACCTCGACTGCCCCATTGCTCCCTTATATGGCCAGCCTTATTCTCCCCGACTTCAATCAGCTGATTAACGATCCTATTCGCCACGATGTTAGTTGGCCTGCTATGCCAACCAAGCTCCCCTCCGACATTCCCAAGTTCGAAGGCCTTGCTAGTGAGGATCCCTCCAACCATATCCGATCCTTCCATATGTGGTGTTCCTCCAATTCCATTACTGACGACTCTATTCGTCTTCGATTGTTCCAATGCACACTTACAGGCGAAGCTTCTAAATGGTATGTTGAACAGGCCACCTCCTCCCATACCACTTTTGCGACCATTGCCCAAGCCTTTTTATCTTATTTCCAGCTCCCTCTCCGATACAACACTGGTACTGAGCTTTTAACCTCCTTCTGTCAATCCTCCTCCACCCGCCTTTCCGCTCATGTCTAGGAATGGCGGTGCAGAAGAAGCTTATGTTGAGCTCCCCCCTTTGAAGATTGGGTTTACATGGACTGGTTCCTTCACTCTCTCTCTTACACCTTACATTGGCAAAGATGTCTCCTCCCATTTCCTTCAGAAGCCAGAAGAAAGAAGCTCTCCGGATAGCCTTGAATTATGAACCTTATCTATGCCCAATGGTTGCCCATCTGCATCTCCCTGACCCAAACACGATGGCCCTAATGCCTCGGGGCATCTCCTCTGCCTGACGGTATCATTGGAGCCACTGTCCACATTCCACCTCCACCCAACCCGTTGGGGCCCTTGGTTTTCCTTAGGAGACCGGCCTCGACATTTTCCCTCCGGGTAGCATGTATTCGGGGCTGTGGCCTTTCTCTTTGCCACCTCTACTTACCCCTTCTGCTACCCACCTACTCATATCCATATCCACAACCTGGTGTCCCAGCTCCTCCTTCATTTTGGACCACTGCTCCCTTACCTTCCCCACCCCCACAACCGCACTTACTACCCCTCTAGGGAAAGTATTTGCACAACAGGGGGCACCTAATTTTCCTCCTCAAAGAAGGAGACGAGGCAACCCAACCGCTTCTGGTAATGGTGGATCCACTCCTTCTCGTATTGACTCTACCACCGCCAATCCGCCATAGGGCCCTCAGGCCAAGCCCGACCGGCCGCTTCGCACCCATAAGCCCTGTTCTTGTTGCCGTGTTTATCGTCACTACACTCACGATTGTCCTTTATTACCACAAATGCGGTAGATGTGGGACTCTCAAGCCACTGTGAGGGGGCAAAACTCCTCCCCTCCTATCCCTCCCACTCCAACTACTTCCTCACCCGTTGTGTTTTCCGATCCTTTCCCTCAACAAGGATTCGTGGCCACTCAACCTCCTCATGCCCCGGTAACCACTCAATATTCCCCTTCTGGTTCCACTGATTAGCAGATTCTCATGATGGCCTCTGACCCTCCTCTCACCATCGACCTCAACCTTCAAACTTGGTCCCGTCAGTATTCCACACCTCCCGTCCCATCTATCTCCGAGTCTCCATCGTCAGGTCCTACAGAGCCTCTATCGACACCCAATGGTCCCTTACAACTCCCTCCGCCCAAAGCCGCGGTCCATCCCAAGCCTCCTAAGGGACCATTACACCGAAATGCTGCCTCTGGTTAGGCTGCCCATTCATACAGCATAGTAGATGATCTGGCCCACTCTCCTGCTGCCATTTCAACAATAGAGCTCCTCCAGTCATTTCCTTCTCAAAAGAAGGCTCTAATATCCACCGTGGGTGCTGTAGATCCTGCTGATGAACAATTGATTGTTTTCGACACCCGTTAGTCAGAACATCCCCCTCTTCCCCCTTCGGTTGCTTTCCAAATCCCAGTCAAGATCCGAACCGCCAATGTTGCTCAGTGTATTATTGATGAGGGGGGATCTACCTGCGTAATGTCCACTTCGGTTTGGAAACAACTTGGATCCCCTGAAC
Source organism: Pinus albicaulis (assembly GCA_034641835.2). NCBI lineage: Eukaryota > Viridiplantae > Streptophyta > Pinopsida > Pinales > Pinaceae > Pinus > Pinus albicaulis. The sequence goes on along the minus strand of CM076581.1, from coordinate 65,863,831 downwards.
TGGCCCCTTCCACCATCACCCTTCGTGCATGGGATGGCCATGCCTCCCAACCCATTGGCCTATTCCGTAACTATCCCATTACCCTTGCCGGCAAGACTGTTTGTGTCGACGTTGAAGTAATCGACGCCCCTCTTGACTATAACATCCTTTTGGGGCGTAGTTACACCTATGCCATGTTTGCCATCCCATCCGCAGTCCACCGCAAGATGTTCTTCCCGCATAATGGAAATATTGTCACCATTGACCAATTAACCTACCATGAACCAAAATCTCAGACCTCCCCTGAGTCCACCATCTCTACTGTCACCAATAAACGAACAGTTTATTCCTTGACCAGTGTTTCCCCTGGCGTCTACAAAGACTCCTCTTTGCTCGTAACGTTTCTTGGTCCTCCCCCTCCTCAGGTCTCTGACCCCAGCTCAGTGAATGTTTGCATGATGCAATCGTCTCAGGCTGGTATTCCGCAGCCTGCTATGGCTAGTCAGCAACCTCCATCTCACCCACTGCCTCCTGCTCCTAGCCCTTCACTTCAGTCAATCGACCCTTCTTCACTTGACCCTTCCCATCACACTCTGGCACCTCCCCACCCCCCTGAGTCAGTTCCCTCAAGTCTCCACCATATGGGAGCCGTCCCCCCTGGTCATTACCATACCGGTCAAATACCATTCATTGGCCCACCCCCCGGCGTCTATTTGGTCCCCGTCATGGCCACCCTTTCCCTACCTAATTTAACCTTGGGAATCCCGGTATGATATCTTAATCCTCCCATCGAGACCCCACCATGCCACCCCAAAACATACATATTCGTGACACCAGTGCAACTGATTCCCTTCACTCCTTCCACCACCACAGTACCCCTAGACCCTCCGCAGCACCCTCCTCATGCTGCGACAACTACTGGCAAGAAACAAAAAACTCGCAAGGGGGCATCCAATGACAAGGCGACCGCACCTGACCCTACCCCGCCCCCACCCACCAAGCCTTGCGCCTTGTGTGATGGTATCGGTCATCCTACCCAAACTTGTCCTGAGTTGCCCCGTATCCAAACCATGGTTAAAGTCGCGTTCCCTGATTCTACGATCCCTAAAACCTCTGTTTCTTCCTCATCCGTAGCCAAGAACCCGAAGACTCTCCGCACCAACAAACCCTGTGCTCTGTGTGGTGCTGATGGCCATTATTCTCACCATTGTCCTCACCTCACCCATTACCGAGCCTCTTTAGAGGTCATCCGCGAGTACGAGGTTGAACAAAATCAATCTGCCTCCCCCATCCTTGCTCAGTATGCATCCAGTCTACTTGAGGATCCCCCTGCTACCATTGAAATTCCTCCCCCTAATGTTGAAATGTCCGACCCCACTGCTCCTCTTCTATACCTATCATCATCCGCGCGTTCCCCGAAGTACGTTCCTTCTGACCTCACTCCACCTATTCTGCTCGATTCTCCTCCAGACACGGGTTCCTCCTCTTTTGACTATATTTTTACTTTCTCTTCTCTCATTCCCCGTGATGACCCATATCTACGCATCTCTTCCCATACTGATGACTTTGGTACCTTTGCAGCATCATCTGGTCTCTTTGACCCTCCCATTCCCTCTCCTCATCACGATCATACCATCTGTATCTTCGATGTTCGTCGCAGCCTGAGTGCCCGCCTTCCCTCACATCATCCTCCTTCCTCCCCGTCTCGTCGACCCATGAGTCTTAGACTTCCTACCCAAACTGCTCCCTCTCGTAGCAATTATTGGAGGTCTATCCTCCACTCATGCTGCCCTCCTTTGTTTCATCCTTCCCCTTTCCTGACTTATGAGACTATTACATTGGCCCTTTCATCCGGACCTTATTCGGGCTATGCCGATGGATCAAGTCACTATTCCCGTCATCTTGCTTCCGCAGCATGGGCCATCTTTACCCCCTTGCATACCCTGGTCCTTGCAAATGGAGTCTACATTGGTACGACCACCAATAATCAGGCCGAATATGATGCAGTTCATGGTCTCTTAGCCGATGCCCTGTCTCACTGCATCCTCCATCTGCATGTTCATTTAGATTCCCTGCTTTTTGTCCTACAACTTAACGCTGTCTATCGTGTGCATAACCCCTTCCTGTTTAGACAATATTTACGAGTGAAACTTTTGATACGTGAATTTAGTTTCATTACATTTCACCACATACCAAGAGATCAAAATCACTACATAGATCAAATCACAAATCATGTTCTAGACTGACATTTATCACACACAAGACAATATCATACACAAAATGCACATAAAACTCATATATATATAACATGTGTTTTAAAGTCCATATACTTTGAAACATATGACATACCCATCACATGTTACAAAAACCAATACTACAAAAATGGGGGGCACCACTTGCCCCTACATCACTACTAGGGGGCACCACCTGCCCCACACCTAATCACTCTCTGGAGGATACCGAGCCAACGGCTCTGCTCCCGCATCTCGTAGATCACGCACCGTCTGCCCAGCCATCGCCATACATCGCATGATCCCTCTCCATTCTGAGGGGAGCCCAATACAGAGCTCTATGTATCAGTCTTCTAAATCCTGCCAACCACGCTCCGACACACCGGTCAACAGTCCCTCACATATACGACGGAGGTCCTCCACCAGTGCCGCCATCTCTTCATTCTGTCCTATCCCTGATCCACTTGCACCTGTAGCACCTGCTACTGCTGGTCGTCCCATATATCCGGCCGGTTTTACCGGAGCTACATCTGCATCCCAAACAATATAAGGATTAGCACCATGAATACTAGTCACAAACTATAAAAAGGAACATAACAAGTTAGTTGCTTGTCACTTACCATCCGGCCCCCATACTCCACCAGGTGGCAGTGGCAAGTCCGGATCTCCCCAATAACTCATCCCACTATAGGGATATTCGTCTATGTATAACGGCATCTGATCCCAATCACTACAAGAAAAAAGCACATTGGTGAGGGTCATGCTTGTGACGGACCTTTAAGGTCCGTCACCAATGTCACATATGGTGACGGTCATTAAAAAACCGTCACTGTAATTATATAGTGATGGTCCTTTATGGTCCGTCACCAAAGACATTTTCAATGACACTTTTGGTGAGGGTCGTTAAAGGCCCATCACTAATGCTCTCTTTGGTGACACTTCTAGTGACGAACTTTTAATGACCCTCACCAATGCTCTTTTTGTTACTTTGGTGATGGTCAAAAAATGTCCGTCATCATTGATCATTAAAAAACTGTCACTGTAAGTGTATATAGTGATGGTCCTTTATGGTCCGTCACCAAAGACATTTCACTTTTGGTGAGGGTCGTTAAAGGCCCATCACTAATTCTCTCTTTGGTGACACTTCTAGTGACGAACTTTTAAAGACCCTCACCAATGTTCTTTTTGTTACTTTTGGTGACGATCAAAAAATGTTCGTCATCATTGATCATTCCAATGAGTTTTTGATGACGCTATGTGCCTGTTAATATATTTTTTGTCAAAAGATAACGATTTAATACCATTATTGTGGAGCATTTTTTATAATGTGTCCAAGGCCATAGTGGTTAGGGTCAGTCAATTTTTTAAGAAGTAATAAGCATGTATCATTTCCCTCAAGTAATGACTAGTCGAATAGAGATTTCCTACGAGTCAACACATGATTCATATCTATTAAGTTTATTATCTAGAAAATTCCATTTAGATAAATTTCCACTATTGTGTGTAGGAAATATATTATTTAATACATAATCGAGCTCTGACAATTCTATTAATGAGAAAGACCTAACAATCCTCAACAATCTGGGCACACCTTAAATTAATGCTTTGGCACACACTAACATTTCTTAGCACCCCACATGTCTTGGAACATATGTGTACCTAGAACATCTTGTGATGACACTGACACCCAAGCACATGGTGGCATGTGCTAGCACAACATGGAACTCTCCTAGCATGTGTTGACATGTTGCATATAGTCCCTATCATGCTCTGGAACACCTTCGTTGAATGCATTGACGTACATTAGCACTTGGCACACAATGCCACTTGGCATGTATTAGGACCTATTATTAGTGTGCCTAGCATGACCCTTTTAAAAAATATAAAGTCCTGAATTATTAACCCTCTTATTGTTTCTTCCTTTTGTTGCCTTGACACATATTGACATACCCTAGCACTCTGTGCTACATCCTTAGCACCTAGCATGTATTGGCATATCTTGGCACTATTAATTGGCACATGATATAATTAGCACACCCTGGAACTCCCAAGCACACTTTGGGAATTCTTAACATGATTTTATATTCCCTAGCATGCCTTACCAATGCTTAGCATACCTTGTATCTCCCTCCTTGGAATGACAACTAACACTGACCATTAACACTAGTCTCTGGCAATACACGTTCCTCATATTCATTAACTTCCATGAATTTTTACCTAGTGCTCCCTTAATGTTTTTTCCTAGTACTCCTTAACACTCATAAACATGCATTATCACTCTCTAGCACACCTTAATTAGCACTCTTCAACACTCCCTTCCACTTCATAACATGCATAACACTAGTCCCTGACACATATTGGCGCTTGGCACATGTTGGCGCTTGGAAAGTCTTAGCATTTATGGAATACGTTGAGATGCCTTGGTATGATTTCGCATGGTTTAACATTAAATTTATTTTTGATGATCAATTGTTGGAAAGTAGATGAGAAGCAACAAAGGAATACTTGGCACTTAGAATGCACTAAGACTTTGCACTTGGCACCTATTGCCGCCTAGTGTTGATGTGTCTAGCATGCCTCTCTTGGAAAAGGTAAATTGATGACTTATTAACCCTCTTATGTGTTCATTTCCTTGTAGTTTAACTTTTTTCTCCCTTTTTTTGTCTTGACAGTCCCTGACACACATTGACGCACCCTTAGCTTGCACATCTTGGCATGCCTTATCACTTGGCACATCTTAGCATGCTTGACATGTATTCCCACTATCTGGCACATCAAGGGGGTGAAGAGAGATGTAGTCCTAAAGTAGGTCAAGTACGAGGGGCGAGTAAGGGTTGCTAAAGGGAGGTCATGATCATCCTCCAAGAGTAAGATCATCATGTGAGGGTTGAGAAGAATGTTGCACACCTTAATGGTCAGTTTGCGCTAGGAAGTAGGATGGCATATTGTTGGTTCTCTTCTGGCAAAACGAGCTTAAGAGAGGTTTCTCATGAGAATATGGGCATGTGATTTCAATGGTGTCTTTGTGTGAAGGCCGCATCAAATTCTGAAATTTTGAAATTTGCAACAAGAAACAGTGAGATTGGAAACTAGAAAGGACAAAAAAAAAAGCACCCACACTGGTGAGGAATTTTGATGCACCAGGAGTGAGGAATGTGTGGCGTCTAATTTATTTTTCCCTTAAATAAATTGGACAATAAATTGTAATTTCATCTCATAAAAACTTGTGTCAGTTAATTAAGTCATGATGACCGAGTTAGCTCAAGAAATTCGAGTTGAGGGTCTAATATGAGGCATCTAGAGGGATTCTAATTTTTTGGGGTCTAGTTGAAGTTGATGCATTAGTAGGGTGCAAGTGTAATTAACTCAATTAAATGAGTTAAAATCAGTTTAACTAGTTCTAACTGCGTGATGAGCTAGTGAGAGGTCCAGTGAATTAAATTAGATTTAATTCACAATGAGTGATCAATCAGATAACTGATAATTCGCTATTAATAGTTGCATGCATGTCAGTTTCAAGGAATACCCAATTGAGGCAGAGGTTAAAGGGAACATAACTATCATTTGTATTCAGAGAAAATTTCCCATGTGCAATTATAAAGTCATTGGGATGCCATGATGGATTGCGCAATCAAGGAACACTGATTTTCCTAATTAATAAGGAGTTAATTCCCTAGGAATTGCATGAGCAAGGCAGGCTGAAGTAAGGATGAGAATTGGCTAAGTACGAGACCAAGTTTTCCTAGATCAACGGGAGACAATTGACAGAGTGCTCGAGAATCTCATGAGAGATTAAGAATTGTATTATTTCATGATTCCTTGACTTAATACACAATAGAGATAGAGGGGTTTGATTAGTTGCTTTCCCCAAATACATCATGTTGTTGTGCAATTGATAATTTATTTCTCTTACTTATATGTGATTGTGCGATCATGTTTTGTTTCCGTAAATTGTAGGAAGGATTCAATATCTTGTTTTAGTAGATTACAAGATCAGATTGAATCTTGTTGGTTATATTTTCTACATGGTATCAGAGCAGGAATTTTTTGGGCGGCGAGTTTGTAGAGAATATCTGAATATTTGGTGTAAATTTTTTGAAAACAAATAGAATATTTGGATTCCTTGCAAAAATCTACCCAAATGGAAAAAAAAAAACGGTCAAATCAGAGCTTGGATGAGGGAGATATCATCGATTTAAAATCAACTCTTTTTTAGAAAATTTTTGTAACTTCGGGACAATTACACTGTGCACGAGTCAAGGACCTATATGCAATCGAGGTACCAAATGCATGCAAATATTTGGGTAGAAAGGCATAAGTTAGAGACTTGGTGGTTTAGAGGGACCATAAATTACCTCTCAACATGCATCCTCATGAGAAGCAGTCTCAGAAGGTTGTGGAGTAGTTGCCACAATTGGAGAAGCAGAGAGGAGACCGAGTGGAAACGTCTAGTACTCAAGGGGAGACCTCCATGAGGGGGAAATTTCGAGCCAGATGGGAAGAGGGAGCAACCATACCTCGAGGTGTAACGTGGGGTTATGTGTAGACATAATCCCAAGATAAGAAATTTGGGCAAGGTCCATTGAGATGGCATGTTTCATGGATCGAACCTGGCTACGAGGAGCCCACAGTACAGTAGTAGGAAGGATTAGTTAGATTGATGTAGTCAGATGTTAGCATGATAGAAATCAGAGTGACAGATGTCAAATACTGGAGCACAAATAGAGTTAGCAACAGTTCAAAGGGCATGGATGTAGATGTCAGCAGCAATGCAGAGAATCCAGTACTAGACTGGTGCAGTAGCTAGCAGCAGTCATAAGCTCTGATGAAAGATGCATTATACTGATTCAATTTTTCAGAGGCTATTCAGTTTCAGGATTTGCAGGTGCAAACAACACTAGAGAAGTGTAGCATTTAACACATTCCAAAGCTATCAGATGGTGATAGATTGAATTTCTTTCTTGTTAAGAGGGAGTGTTGAAATTTGCAACAAGAAACAGTGAAATTGGCGACTATAAAGGGAAAAAAAAAATGCACCCACACTGGTGAGGAATTTTGATGTACCAGGAGTGAGGAATTTGAGGCGTCTAATTTATTTTTCCCTTAAATAAATTGGACAATAAATTGTAATTTCGTCTCATAACAACTTGTGTCAATTAACTAAGTCATGATGATTGAGTTAGCTCAAGAAATTTGATTTAAGGTGATCGAGGTGGATATTTGTGGCCACCTGCCTATTCCACTTGGGCCCTCGCCATTGTCTCTTTCAATTTTTCAGTTTCCTTAATTATAGCACAATTTACTATTTTTGTCAGTTTTTCGGGTCCTGAACTTTCGAAGCCATTTTTAGGCCCCAAACGATGTTTTTTGGGCATAAAAGGTTTGGAAATTTCATAGAAATCATATTAGTAGTTGTAGTCCTCGGAGAGATATTTCTAACGAGGTATCATGTGTGTCAAATGAAGATCATATGACCAAGTTACGACCCCGGGAAGTTGGTTGCCCAACTGACCCCAATGGGGCCCATAAACTCTTGGTGTTACATCTCCTCAGGTTAGGGTTTTGGTTGTTTATGGTTTTATATTATTTTAAATAATAAAAATACCATTGATCCTTATTGTAGCACAGTTAAGAGGAATATAACTATCAGTTGTATGTATAGAAAATTTCCCATGTGCCATGATGAATTGCGCAATCAAGGAAGGTTGATTTTCCTAATTAATATGGAGATAATTCCATAGGAATTGTGTGAGCAAGGTAGGCTGAAGGAAGGTTTAGAATTGGCTAAGTACTAGACCGATTTTTCCTAGATCAATAGGAGGCAATTGGCAGAGTGCTGGAGAATCTCAAGAGAGATTAAGCATTGTATTGCTTCATGATTCCTTGACTTAACACAAAATAGAGATAGAGGGTTTTGAGCAGTTGCTTCCCTAGATACATCTTGTGTTGTGTGATTGTTTCTCTTACTTATATGTGATTGTGCGATTGTGTTTTTTTTCACAAATTGTAGGAAGGATTCAATATCTTGTTTTAGTACATGATTACAAGATCAGATTGAATCCTGTTGGTTAGATTTTCTACATGAAATAAAAGAGAGGGTTGATACCATCTTGCCTGTGGTGGTTAGTAGGCCCCAAGATCTGTGATAAAGACCAACATAAATGGAGGAGGGCTTGCACTGTAATTTAGAGCCATAAGTACAGAAGTCGACGCATGCGTAATATTGACTGAGTTACCCTAGTTTGAGGGTCGACATTGAGATCTGAAGTTCATGTCAAGATTCAGTCAAAGAAATGCCCAAAATCTATGGATCCATATGAGCTAGGTCGAGTCTCTTATGGAGGCAAGAGTCGTGTTTTTTCTATGTGTGGATAGGGTTTGTTCTACAAAAATTAGAAGTACACAAGTATAATGTCCTAGCTGGGATAGTTTCCTAGCATGTTAGGCTCATAAGGTATGACCTTAAGACTATGAAAAATTTTCGTAGAAGAAGATGGGTTATGACCCTTAGAGCGAGGTTTATTTCTGCAATAAAGATCGCAGATCTGGAAGATGGTTTTCAGATTCAGTATGTGTGGAGACAACATATCCAAAGGAGGGTGGAACCTGAGCAGAAGATTAAGCATGCAGAAGAAATGTGCCATATGAAGAATGGATTGACATGCAGAGGAGTTGCTTTTGGTGGACTTTCCATAGAGTTTTAGACAAATATCTGAAGAAACCTATAAAAAAACTAGTAAATGGACTGTTACTGGCTGATTTTTGACCCTAGTTCAGTCATCTACAGATTATTAGAAGTATGATAAGAGGAGTAGTTCATATTTGTTCATAGATTGGACAACAAAGATCAAATTTTCGATACACAAGAACAATGATCTTGAGAGGACTCAAACCATTGTTAGGTGGCAGATTTGAAGAGCCCTAGATGAAGACAATATTGTGGGCCCTAGATTAGTAAAAAGAATTGACGTGGTTGGGTAGATTGATGGTAGGCCAAGTACAATTGGATGGTTGTTAGGTTTCTGTCAAAGAAGAGCCCTGACTCTTGTTTTGATGAAGGACAACAAAATTGGTAGAAGGGCAGGTGTATAGGGCCTAAGGATGTGCAGACTTTGAAGGACTAAAGTAATAGTCAAGTGGGCCAACCAACTAGCCCTAGTTCACTATATTGTAGAGGATTGATCTAGTGAGAAGAAGGGAAACCTCCATAGCCCTAGACTTCTCATCTTGGAGCTTTAGTATGGAAAAAGTGGGAATACCAAAGAGTTGTTCACAAATGGAATTGTGAACAACTTGTTACCACTCAAACTAGTAGTGGATCTAAAAGTGGTTCCTAAGAGGGAAACTGCTAGGACAAGGGAAACGATGGAGGCTTAGCCCATTGTCACCACAGCTAAGGCTCCTTGCTCTTCATGGAATTTCACCAATGGGTGGAGTCCCGGTAGTTTAGGATGTCACTTGTAGAGTATAGGTCAATGAATAGGTGGGAAGTGACCCTCAAAACCCTTTCCCTAATATAAAATAAAGAGTGGGACTTGCTTTTGTTTTAAGCAAGGGAATTATCTTCTAGGAAGAGAGGAGGGGGATTGAAGGGTTGAGGGAGAAGAATAAGACTTATGAAGGAAGTTCTCAATCCCTAAAATCCTTTGGGAACTTGGATTCCCAAATGGCCCTTAATGAAAGGGCTTTGACACCAAATGGGACCACACAGGGCCAAGTGGACCTAGGTCAGGTTCGGGGATGGAATTTAGCAGCAATGATGTTCATATCTTGGACAAGGTGATGGGAAAGGATCAGACAAGATTTTTTACTTCGATAGGTCAAATTGATCCTACTAGGTTCTATCATTGGGAACACCTAGACAAAACTTGATCCTAGAGCTAGGGCTTGAGGTATTCAGAGATTCCACCATCAGAATTGGCCCAAGTTCTGAGGAGAGTGAGGGCACCCAACAACGCAGCTACCTCTAGGAGATAGAATTTTTCCTCTAGCTAGATTCCTGGGAAATTGTTTCCCTATGTGACCTAATGGGGCTAGACCTAGGGAATGTGAAAATTTCTTAATCTAAGAAACCCTATTGCAGTATCTTGATTTAATTCTCATACTTGAATTAAGTTACAAGTTAATTTATGAAATATTCAATAAATTAGCGAAGTAAATAGTAAATACAACTAGCAACCTACACATACAAATCAAATACTGAATAACATGCTCATAGATAGAGTGACACACGGATTTTCTGGACAACTTTCCCCGAAAAAAACCAATGTGAAAAACCGATGCAGCTAGCTCTGGAGGGTTTTCATTATTATGCAGAATATAAGTACAACAATCCTAGGCACCAAAACTAGTTCATCCAATAGAGAAATAAAAACGGCAGTAATATGCTACTCTAAATCCCTCTATGTTAGCCTAAATGGCCTGTGTCGGCCTCTACGCTCCTCAGTAAGGGCCTACGTTACACCTAAAGGGCTTACACTTCCCCTGTGCTACCCTGACTGGGCCTGCATCAGCCCTGCATGGCTCCTGCTGCCTCTGCATTGCCCTTGCTGGGCTCTGGCTGGACTGCATGGCTCCTACTGCCCTTGTTGCTCTGGTTGGCTAGAATGCTTAAGCAGAAAAATCATAGGTAAGAAAGAAGGCATTGGCCAAAGGTAACGCATAACAGTCGGAAAAAATGAAGAAATGAAATGAAAATGGATCAATGTCCACAAATAACTGAAATAGCTCAATGGGACTAGAGAGTAAAATCTTTGACAACAACAATAAGTGCTTATAGAATTAGCTAAGAGAATAGAGGAGACTAGTTCATGAGGTTAAAATGTTGTATAATTGTTGGCACAAGAAAACTATAGAAATATTGTTAGAGTAAATCTCTACATGTACCATTAGTTGGTGATCATCGATAATCATTTCATTTCATCAAAAACCCTGATGAATGGGCCTTACAAGCTATTTGCATAGAAAAAACCCACAGAAGTTGTGTGATGGAAAAATGTTCACACTATATTGAAGAAAACACCTACCAAATAAGGATGAAATTTGAAATGGGGCAAGAAACAATAGAGAGATAGACATCGAAAAAGTTAAAATGTTAGGGCAACAAGAAAGCGACTAGGTAGCATGGTAGAAAGCACAACAAAGAAAATGATAAAAATGGAAAACCCTACAAATTAGCACCCATCCAAACATCACCACAATTTTTTCTTTAACTCTAAATCTCCAAATTCATCAAATTATATCCTGTATTCAAACTTGATCCTCTCTGTTAGCCATTCTAAATATAAGGCTGAGAACTTGCTACAGAACCATCACCTACATGTAGTGATCTTATTCTCTGACTAGACAACCTACCTTCGTGAAGACACAGAAAGGTAAACACTCTGCCAAGATTTTCCATACAGCCTAGGTTGAGCAACCACATATACATCACCAATTTTTTCTCTTCAAATTTGTAACTTAGAAGAGCTTTGTCTGGACTTTGGCCACCTCCGAGTTGCTCCCAGAGTCACCCACGCAAGCCCTCTCAACATCATCCTCTTTCTGTAGTACCTAATTAGTAATTTAATTAACCATAACAGTTTCTTGATCATGCAAGTATTTCAAATATATTTCCAATAAGCATAAATATTTCATGTTAAACAATCAGGTCAAAAGAATTTAGACTATGATGCAAAAAATACAAAGAAACCTCACCAACACTCAAAGGACAAACAAAGTGTCATGCAGGTATGTAGATTGGGAGGTACTCCACAAGCCTAGTGAGATGGGTTTGTGTGAGTTTGGTCACAAAAGGATTTGTCCGCAATGAACCCAAGAGAAGGGGTTTTGGACCCAAGATGGGGTTTAAAATGTAAAAGAATAGAGGCATGGAAGGAATTGATGGAGGCAGTGCTTGAGGACAACAAATTGAAGGAATTCATTGATATTGATATTCCCCAGTCCACAGTAGCAGATGCCCAACTTCATGAAGCATGGAAGAAGAATATTGCAAAGGTGAGAAAGATCTTGTTAGAGGGATTTAGAGACAATAATGTCTCAAGCCTCCACGAGAAGGAGAATCCATATGCAATGTGGAAGGCCTTGAAAGATCTGTATCAGAATAGCAGTGACCACAAGAAGTTGTCGCTGAAAGACAAGCTCAGGAAGATAAAAAAGGAGAAGGGCGACATGATCCAAAAATACTTGACCAAGTTCACTCAATGCCGAGATGAGTTTGGAAGTGTTGGGATCTATGTTGCCTCAGATGATTTGGTGAGCCTAGCTCTTCTATGACTTCCCAAGAGATGGCATAGATACATGGACTCTGATAATGGGAGGGAGAAGCTTCTAAACTGGGAGTGGCTATGGTCTAATTTGGCACAAGAAGAAATTCGGTGAAGCACTAGAGATGGATCCTCATCAAAGACTGATGATCAAGAGAATTGTGTCTTCGTTGGGAAGGTGAATAAAGGAAAAGGGAAGGCATCCCATTCCAAATCTGAGACCGGCAAGGCAGGCTATAAGCGAGAATTGTCAAAGGTGAAATGTTTCAACTGCCATGAGCATGGACACTATGCCACAAACTGTCCACAAAAGAAGAACAATAAGAAAGAATGCTAGCTAATGAATGGTGAGAAAAGGAGTTGCACTCAAAATGAATTGAGCTTAGAAGCAAAAATAAAATTAGCTAAGAGTCTTCATATGAATCCAAGGCACTTTAAGGCATGCAAGAGAACTTTCCTTAAAATTGTATTGTCATCCATCCATTTTTGTAATTATAACATTAGGTTGTAAGCCCTAAAGAATGAAGGTGCATGGAATTTAGGAAGGAGGTGTGTTGGAACCCAAGTAAATAGATAAAGAAATGTTCAATTGAGAGGCAAGGCCTAGAACCCCACCATCCCCATCCTCCAAATGATCAATATTGTTAGATAAGGATGACTAAAATTGGTGTATAGGTGACTCAATTTATAAGGATAAACTTTATACATGAGGTTGGAAAACATTAAAAAATAATTGAATAAAGAGAGAAAGGGAAAATATAGCAAGGGGCACAAATATGAAGGGCCTATGTCAGCGAAAGTCAAACCAATGGCTAAATGATTTTTACTTGATACCATATCTTAAGAAAATGAAACTAAATATAAACACATATGTCAAACGGAATACTCGAATACCTACCATAATTAGTTGCATGTTGTTCAAAATATTGAATGAATGACATGCAAACTCTAATTTTGTTTCAAAGTGTCTCGCTTTTCGAGGAAAATACATGAATTTTGAAGGTCTATCATATGTGCTTCTTTGTATTAGGAAATAAAGCTAATTTATGGGAGAATTGTACAAGAAGCTAGTTCCTTCATGAAGGGAGTTCCTATTCATGCGTGAAGCTAGTGGAATGTGACAAGTCATCCAAGATACCTCCAAATATTTTATTTGTGCCTTGGGGAATGTGAAAGATACCCTTAATAGAAAAAAAATATAAAAATTCATAGCCAAGTGCCCCAAATGTGATATGTTTCCACTTGTGCAATCGTGCTTCCAAATACATGAACTAAAACAGCAAAACACACCTTAAAATACATGAATGTCTCTCAACACTACTATAGCATCATTTTTCACCCTCAGGTGATGCATGATTGTCTTTATGACTTTGGGCACCCATTCCCACAGACTTGAACATAATTAATTAAAAAACAGTGTTAAAATTCCCATACGCGGGTATGCCCAGAATTGTCCGCGTGTATACGCGAGTCCACATGTACTTTTCCGCGTATGCCATTAAAATCATTAAAAATATATATAAAAATTCCCTATTTTTGGGCTGGGTTGATGGTTACTCCAATAGTTCAACCACCCCAGTACGTGGCCAACTGTTTCCAACTGATTGAAACTACTTTGAGCGAGTATAAAAGCCCCTCATGTGCATGGCCTAAGGGAGAGAGATATTTTATAGACATTATACTCTGTTGGAATCCCAATTCAAGTCTGAATTCCCGTGCCTCTTGCACTTTCCCAGATTTTTACAGGAAACCCTTGTTTCTTGGAGATGTTCATCCGTTTATATGCCATCTCGAGTGCACAAGTCTTGAAAGTATCTTAGCGAGGCAAGGGCAGGACGGATCCGGACGACGGTCTGTTCGAAGATCGTGGAAGGATTCAGGTGATCTCTCCACTTTTACTATTGTACATGTTGTTCATAATAATGAAGAAGCATCTTGTTCCTAAACTTGTGTGTTAATATTTATTTACATATGTTAAAAGATTGATTATTAAGCATTTATTATGGTTTATATAATGTTTCACATGGATTGCACTAACGTTTAGGAGAAGTATATGCTATACAACTAGGTTTCCGTGCACGTTCTTTCTTCTTTTCCAAGTTGAAGGAGGAAGAAGGGTTGCTGGGGGTTTGGACCCCGCGGGATCTACATCGAACGTAGGAATACGGGTGAGTTCTACTATCATTGTTATCTAGTTTTTAGCATTCAAGTGTGGTTGTGTATGAGTCCTTATAAATAGCATGCCCTGCTCTGTGGAGGTTTTGACCCAACAAACCTCTAGGGTGTTTTTCCCCGAAACAGAACTGGCGACTCTACTGGGGACAACATTCTTGTGATTCCCCTGTTGGGTGGTTTCAGCTGTTTGAATGGTTTCCAACAGTTTTAACTTTTATTTCTAGTCCAGTTAACTCTTTCTCAGTCAGACTGAAGACCCGGTTCCTTATCCAGGCTTGACCTTTTTTATTTTTAATTATTATTTACCTTTTCATACGCGGGTTTGTATGTACATAGACACGTATACATGTAGTTTTTGTTAAAGGGAGTCGCGTATACGCGGGTTTCCTTTAATACAGTCGCGTATGCACGCTTGTTTCAAAACTGTCAAGTAGCGTATGCCTGGGTGAATTTTGAAATTTTTGATTTCTTGGCTTTTTAGTCCTGTCTGCCTGTGGAGACCTGTTCCTGCAGTGTCTTTGTATCCTCTGGATTGTGTTGAAAGTGGTATTTTCTCTTTTCTCTCTCTTGTTTGGTTGAAAACTATCTTATCTGGCAAATCTTGTTTCTTGTGCTTGCATTTCGGGTTCGAGTACCAAGATCTCTTCCTGGGGATTCTTGGCTATTCTGCTTCATCAGAACAGAGAGCCTCTACTTATTTACTCTTTCCTACCTTTGTGTCTTCCTTTGCACTTCAATTTTTTCCCATTTTGTGATTGGTTTTCTTGAGTTCAGTTGACTAGGTCTTGTTGCAACTTTTGAAGAGTATTTCTTGGTTCTTTGAAGTTTTTGTTTGCTGCAAGGTTGTACTATTATTCTAGGCTGAGTGACTGAGTTTCTTGTCTTCTTTTGCTCATATAAATCTTGCTACTAAGTATCACTATAAGACTTGGAGCGTTTTGGAAGTTTTTCTTGAAATTTAGAGTTGTTTGGCTTGGGATTTGATAGTTTTTTTGGTCTCTTCGAGCTCTTCTTTTTTAAAATTCAAAAGCTCAAAAAACATTTTGTTTTGTCATTTGCTTTTGTTTTGCATTTTTGTTTTTGTTTCGTTATATCTTTTGAAGCCTTGTTGAGATTTCTTCCCTTTGGTTTTTGACTTGATTTTGGAAAGGAATTGTCATTGGTTTCTTCCTCTTGTTTCAAGCGTTTTTGGTGTCTTTATACTAAGAGTTTATGATTTTGGGAACTAGCTTTGTGGACAACCAAAAAGAGATAAAACTGAAGGATCTTTGGGAAATTTCTCTCTGCTTTAGTAGATTTTGCATCTTAGAATTTGCATGCTCTTAGTGATTTGCATCAGGTGCACTTAAGCATTTAGTCATTTTCATAGTTTTTGTGAGTGTGAATTTTGTTATCTGAAAAGGAAAATTTTTAGTCTCGTAGAAATTTTGCAGAAATATCTTTTCATCGAAAGTCAATTACTGCATTTGCATGTAGTTTGGTTTTTATTAATTTCTTTTCTGCATCAAAACACCACAAGTTTCATTTCTGTATCCCTTTGACTTAACATAACAACCAATTAAAATAAGCGCTATAATTTAAAAGCAACTAGCAAGTTTTTATTAAGTGTCATACACCAGCTAGCTAGGTTGTAGGGGATTGGATTAGGTGAGTGGAAAGTTAACTCTCCAAGGCTTCTCAAACAAAACATAGAAGTTGATTAATTGAGCGAAATCCAACTCCGTTAGGTGGACCAGGAAAGCTCTCCTCCAAAGAGTCAAGCGCGAGGGGAAGTGAAGGCTGAGAAGAGAGATACCCCCTCTCTGATTTGCTAGATCTAACCTCAAGACCGTTCCGCCCAGCTTCTGACACGGATTGGTGCCCATAGTTTCCACTCCTAGGTTCCACATAGGTGACTGCGGGGGGGAATACCCGTGGTACCTGAGGCAGACGTCGTATCACTTCCAGCAGTACTTCTGGGGGGTGCCCTTGCGAAGCTTCGGTACTTGTGCTGGCAAAGGTTGTTGTTAGGAGGTCGGCGTAACTATTTCTGTTACCTTCGCTAGTAGGCCTGGGCCGTAATTATCCCAGACTACTTCTGGGAGGTCCTATATTTCTCTTTCTTGTATTTTGGTGTCCGGTCCTAATCACCCAGAGTGGAAATACATGAAGGCTGTTTGCTTGACTGTATCTCAGGGATTTCTTTTTGTAGTGAGTGCTTTTTGCTCCTAGCTTGCCTAGCTTTATACTTTTTGAGTCTAATTAAAAATTTTTAAAGTGGTTGATCAAGCGCCCCGTTGATCGAGGATAATCCGGGGGTTATCTCCCGAGAGTCCAGAGCCTTCTTCAAGAAGGCGTAGGAGTAATTTAGCAGGTGAGTATCACCCTGTGGTGTCTAACACAGTGGAGAGAGATCCTCCACAAGGGTTTGAAGGTTTCATAACTGGTTCTGGTGTTGGTTCCGAGAGGAGCGCTCCGCTCACCTCGAGAGTCTTATTTCCGCAGGAAGAAGAAGTACAGGTAGAGGAAGTGTCTCAACCCTCTGAGTCACTTCCATCTCCTCTTCCTCCTGATTATCCGTTCATTGTTGAATACATCGGACCTGAGTCAGAGAGACCGGAATATCCTCTGTATTATTCATACCTTTCGATGGCCACGACTGGGAACGCGGCTTCTACTGTGAGTGCTGCAGGCATTCAAAGTCCTGCTTCTGTTGAAGGAGGAGGCACTATTGCTATATCTTCAATTGCTTCTAGTACTGCTGTGTTTGGCTCTGGCTTCACCCAAGCACATGCTTCTCATTCTGGTCCCTTTTGTTTTGGAATGCCCACTAGTGGGATTCCTTCTTTTTCCTTTTCCGCTGCTGCAACTGCATCTACACCCATGTCTTCCATGGCTAGTGGATCAGCTTCTTTTCAAGGGTTACCCTTTGGAACTGGGCATATTCCTAGTTCGAATCCTTCTTTAGGGTCCTTTCCGTTTACTTCTCAGACTCATAATTTCAATCCTTGGTCTGGAGGTCAGAATTCGACCACTTTTACAGGTTGGAACCCTGTATTCACTACAGCGGGGGCAGGGAATCAGTTTTACGCTGGTCACCAAGGGAATTCTTCTTTCCCTTTGGCGAGTGCTTATCAGACTTTTTCCCCTCTTTCTAATGCCTGGAACCCCTATCAGGGGCTTTCCTCTTCATTTAATACTTCGGGGGGGGGACTGGTCTGGTCTTTGGTAACTCTACGTTGGGAGGAGGTTCTTCTCCTTTTTCTACGAGTTCTTTCTGGAAACCTGGTGCCTTATCAAATCCAGGGTATTCTTTTCAGAATGTTGAGAATTCATCCCATCAAGGATGGAATCCTCAGGCTCCGCCTCGTTTACCTTTTCTGGCAACGTTAAACTTGCCAGATTTGTCGAAATTGACGAATGATCTGATCCGGTACAGTCCAGGGTGGCCTCCGGTTCCTACCAAACTTCCTTCAGACATTCCAAAGTTTGAAGGCAAGAATGGAGAGGATCTGGCTGATCACATCACCACCTTCCATTTATGGTGTTCTTCTAACTCCCTGATCGATGATTTGATTAGGTTGAGATTGTTTCAATGCACCCTAACTCGAAATGCTGCCAAATGGTATATTGAGCTAACTAGGGGCAGTTTTGCTACATTTGGAGAACTGGATGTTACATTTCTAAATCATTTCCAGTTGCCCGTCCATTATGACGTCGGGACTGAACTCCTAGCTAATTTTAAGCAGGACGACGCAACCCACATTTCTGACCATATTCAGGAATGACGGAGAAGGAAGAGGCTTATTAAAGCTCATATTCCAGGAGAATTCCTTTTGGAATGGTTTCTGAAATCTCTGCAGTCAGACATTTCTAAAGATGTATCCCTGTCTGGGGTATTTTCTGAGGAACATGCTATTTTTAGGGCCCAGCAGTTGGAACTGATATATTCTCAGTCTGGGGTCCTCCATAAATATTTTCCCAATGCTCCTCGCTCCAAATTAGATTTATCCAAAACTAAGCCTGGTCCTCATGGTGATGGATTTATTGGGTCAATCAATAGTGGTGCAGCTAGCCTGCTTACTCAATTGCAGCAGTTGTCTATACAATTTGCTCCTTCTGGTCAGGCTGTGCCTGCTGAGTCATCGCCTTCCCAATATTTGTCGGTAAATGCCATCCAAGCTTCTGATCCCAAAGGAAATAAAAGATCTGAAGGGAAGAAGAAGGGACAAAATAATAAGAAAATGGGCAAGAATGGGAAGGGTAATGCAAATAAAACCAACGAGCATGTTGGTGAGGGTCAAAAGGATAAAAATAAAGTGACGTTTCCATGCAAGTTATGTATTGGAGACCATCTTACACACTTTTTCCCTAAAATTCAGGATGCACAGTGCTTGTTAGCTCAGCAGGGTTCTTCTAGTTCCCAGGTTGTGTTGACAAAACCTTTTCCCCAAGGGCAACAACTAGTTGTTGGCACGAATCAAAATTATGGGGCTACCTCTAGGGGCACCCAGGAAGGGGAAATACCATCAAACATATTCATGATGAGTGCTCACGTGGATGTCGCTATGAGATCCCGTGATTATGGCGAAGAAGAGTCTTCGAAAGCTAAGGGTGCCCCCGATGCTACTGAGCCACTTCATATTACAAGGCCTACTATTGAGCCTATACCTCGGATGCCCAAAGCATCTACTAAGCATTCGATGATTAATCCAAACGCTAGGGCTGCCCAGAACTACTCTATTGTGGAAGATCTGGCGCAGAGTCCTTCTGCAATGTCGGCTTTAGAGGTGCTCCAGTCTTGTCTGGCTCAGCGCAGTGCTTTGCTCACTGCTCTTGGGGCTGTAGATCCAAAGAACTCTCTTATGATTACTTTCGATATGACTAATTTTAACGAGACTCCCCCATCATATGGATTTTCATATTAAATCATTGTACCGGAAGTGCAACATCTTTCGGACGGTTGTTGATGAGGGTGCTTCCACATGCATGATGTCTCTCACATGTTGGAAGATGATTGGATCTCCCAAATCTGTTCCATATACCACTCTTCTGACTGCATTTGACGGTCATTCTCACAGACCACATCGTATTGTCCCAGCTTTTCCTATCTGTGTTGGGGGAAAAACTATGAATATAGAGGTTGAGGTAGTTGATGCAAGCTTGGACTACAACCTTCTGTTGGGGCGAAACTAGATTTATGAGATGGATGCCATTGCATCCTCATTATTTCAGATTATTTGTTTCCCTCACGAAGGGAGGATTGTTATAGTGGACCAACTGGACTGTCCTCTTGTAGACCCGAATGCATCTACTAACTCAACTGTTCCAAAGTTGGATAATACTAAGGCGCCTGTTGAGAATTTAGGGGTTGGAATGTATTCCTCCTTGATGGGTAATTTTGATATTCCACCTCCTACGGTTCATATAAATGCAATTTCATCCTCCAAGACTCCTCTTCGAAGAGAGTTCTTCAGAACTCATTATTTTTTGAACCCTTGGACCTTGCCTTCCCCTACCGCCACATTAGCAGAAGGTCAAGTGGGTGGAATGGCGTTTCCTATGTCTGTAGCTGAGATTTCTTATCAGTCTATTGTTGACTCTGCAGAGTCCATTCCAGCTCCTCTTTCTCCGGAAGAGTTGGATGGTGATGTGGCTCCGGCTTGGACGCTTAGTTCTTCTTCTGCCTAGGATTTCATTGATACCACTCTTCCATCTGAAGAGGCCATCCTGGAAGCTATGACTGGTATAGATAGACCCTGGGATGATTTGCATCATCGGTCTTACTTTTTACCTAATTTGAGTGAAGTTGAAACGAGTTTTCCAAGTCCTCCCTCTCCTGGTCCTGTTCGCCCAGTCCTGAACCCTTTAGCACCAACACAGGTATATCCTGAAGGGAACATGGCTGTGATTTCTCCAACTATCCCGGTGAACATTTCCAGGGATCCCAATGTTATTGAGAATTTCTTCATCGGAGCTGAGTGTTCCCCTGAAGAAATTCAGATTTACACTGATCTCTTTAAAGAGTATAGGGATGTATTCGCTTGGTCTTATGAGGAAATTCCTGGTATAGATCCATCTATTGTCCAGCATGAGATCAAGACTTACGAAAACGCTAAGCCTGTGAGACAATAACTTCATCTGGTCAATCCTAGGAAGGCAACAGCTATCAAAGCTAAGGTGGAGAAGCTACTTAAGGCGGGATTTATTTTCCCTGTTCCTTTGACTGAATGGGTTTCAAACCCTGTTCCCGTAGATAAAAAACAAGGAACAATTAAAGTTTGCATTGATTTTAGAGACATAAATAAAGCATTTCCTAAAGATAATTACCCCACACCATTTATAGATCAGATCATTGATGAGCTTGTCGGTAATGAGATTTTCTCCTTCATGGATGGTTTCTCCGGATATAATCAGATTACTATCCATCCTGAAGATCAGCATAAGACTGCCTTTATTTGTCCCTGGGGTACTTTTGCATACAAGAAGATGCCTTTTGGTCTTAAAAATGATGGGGATACGTTTCAGAGGGCCATGTCATAAGCCTTCCACGACATTAAAAAGATTATCGAGGTGTATTTGGATGATTTAGCTGCTCATTCTCGAAAGAGGATGGATCATCCTGCTCACCTCCATAAAATATTTGAATGATGTCATTTCTATAATATTAGGTTGAATCCAAACAAGTGGGTCGAGGCTATGCCTACTTTTGGGAATGATGGTGAGACTGCAGCTCTTTTTCTTTTCAACCAGGTTATTGCTCGTTTTGGTATTCCTAGAGAGATTGTCACTGATCACGGCAGTCATTTTCAGAATAGCATGATGGCTGATTAGCTCCTAAAATTAGGTTTCAATGAGCATTCATCTCCATATTATCCTCAAGCCAATGGGCAAGTGGAAGCCGTGAATAAATCCTTGAAGACAATTCTTCAAAGGACAATTGATAAAGCTAGATCCAACTGGCATATTATGCTCTACTCTGCACTTTGGGCATACAGGACGTCAGTGAAAAATGTAACTGCCTTTACTCCGTTTCAGCTAGTGCATGGGTTGGAATCCTTATTTCCCATTGAATGTGAGATTCCTTCTCTTAAGTTAGCTGTTGAACTTCTTCTTGACACTTCTAGTCTTGAAGAACGACTCCTTCATCTGGAACATCTCGATGAGCAGCGTCGGGATGCCGCCACGATGAATGAGGCGCATAAAAACCGAGTTAAAGTTCAGTACGATAAGGCGATCAAGCCTAGGGTTTTTTCGGAAGGTGACCTTGTTTTGGTCTATGCCCAAGAAAAAGATGCCATGGGGGCAGGAAAGTTTAAGTCTATGTGGTATGGCCCCTTTATCGTTAAAAAAGTCCTTAAGAAAGGAGCATATACCTTGGTTGATTTTGAAGGGAACGAGTTGCCGAAGCCTAGAGATGGGCTCTATTTGAAGAAGTATTATGCCTAGGCTTCGGCCTGGCATATTTCTTTTGTATATAGTAGTTTTTCTTTGTACATATCTGGTTTTTCGATCTTTGATGGGATGGTGATGTTTTTGATCTGATTTGGCAGGTTGTGTCGAATGGTATGAGTCATTTTGGTTTCACCGATGGTGCTAGTAGACACACCCGGAACTTAGCTTCTGCGGCTTGGGTGCTTCATTATCCATCCGGTCAGCTGTTAGTATCAAGAGGTGTCTGCATTGGTCCTGCTTCCAATAACATAGCAGAATACACTGCAGTTGTTTATCTACTCTCGGAGGCAATATCTTTGGGTGTTGATTCATTGGTAGTTTTCTTGGACTCTCAGCTGGTGGTGTCGCAGTTGAACAATACTTATCGGGTTCGAGATCCATTTTTACTCCGGTTGTTCTTGAGGGTACGTTTGTTACAAAGATCATTTCAATTTTTAACTTTCATTCATATTCCTAGAGCTGACAATTGGATGGCAGACTCATTAGCTAATCAAGCAATTGATTGGCATATTAATCATTCCATACAATAAAATTTAATCATCAAAAACATCATACAATTTTATACATTTTTCACATTACATCAAACATCGCTGTATATATATCATCAGAGTGTTCAAAAAAATTTACAAAATTTGGATCCATAAGTCATACAAAAAATTGGGCTTATCCCCGATCATGTTTAGTCTCAAAAGATATACAGTCATCTGGTATGTCATATCTATCTACTCCTGAGGTCCCTGCCCAGAAGTTGTGTTCCTATAGAACACGATCGCAGTGGCAACTCGGCGAAATAACCGTACCCAGTCTCGAGGCACTCCTTCCACCTGTCTCTGGATGGCTTCAGGCAGATCTTCCACTGCAGCCATAGGTACTTGGCAGGTTAATCCCTCCAAGTTCCTCGGTATAGCCTGGAGGGTTCTGTCTGGATCTACTGTATCCGCTTCGCCTCTGCGATGCTTGTGTCGCGGGTAACCCTCAGGTCGAACTGGTCCAATATCTGTATCATGATCATTATAAAATTGTAAGTCATTTTGAATCCAATCAAAAACATCTTTGTTTTTCATTTTTTCACAAAATCCAAAAAAATTATATAAGTCAAAAATTGCAAACTTACCGACTGTGCCCCATGCCGCGCCTGGTGGAAGGACAAGATCTGGATCGCCACGAAAGTCCATCCCGGCATAGGGATAGTCATCCACAGCGATGATTTGTTCTCTCCACCATTGGAAGAAATCATCATCCCAAGTGGTCCAGGGAACTTCACTTCCCCCCAATCTCTTCATCATGTCTGCCCAGCGGGCAATTCTTGGGTCTCTCGGGCTGCTGATGGTAGAGATCACTTTGGGTGTCAACCCAGGAATCTTCTAGAAGAAGAATGTCATCAAAATTGTACCATATCCAAAATGTTTTGTCTTTGCCTTTCGGATTGAAGTTAATTTTTGCTTCATGTTCATCAGAAGAGTTGTGCACCAATCATATAAATGAGTTAAGCATTCCACTGCTATACTCATTTGCGTCCTGGATGCCTGGTGTAGAGAAGCTGATCCTACTACTCTCCCAATGGTAAAAATGAGGATTTTTATGTGCAAGTCTCTTAAATCTTTGATTGCAATTTGAGTCCCAACTTTCTTGGAACCCTCTACGCAGTATACGTGGACGTAATCTTCCACGGTTAGCCCTCCCAAAGGCTTACCATGCAAGTCTACTGGCTCCCCCCTACAGGATAGTCCAGTAATAAAATATATATCTTCCACCTCGATGCGTATGGGAATTTGATCTATAATGAAGCAGTCTTCTTCCGGTTCGCAATAGTTCACAAGCATTTCGAGCAACCGGACATTACTCTTCATATTTGGCATTTTGAAAAACTTGAGCAATCTGCAATTCCGAAGAATATTGAGTGATAATCGGTCTTGCATGACTTCTTGATCAATAGCACTGTGTTCACGCTCTCTCCATGATATGGTCATCCTGCAAAATTTCAATAATTCGTTCATTATCTACGCATTTTTCATTTTGGGTTGCGCATACGCGACTTTCTTTGTGCACAGTCACGTATATATGCGACTTGGTCATTATAAACCCGCGTATGCGCAAACCCATGATTTTTAGCAAGTGTTTCCATGGTGAAAATTCCTAATTTTTAACTTATGAACGGACAAAATGAATAACAAGGATGGTTTATGAGCTTACCTGACAAATTTGGTGAAGCTTGACGGTCGGTTGCTCCTGTTTTGACGAAAGAGGCTTTTTTCTCTAGAGCACTTTTTCCCAAATCAGCAATGTAACAATGAACCAAATATGAGGTAATTTGTCTATTTATGCCCAAAAAGTTGAAAATTTTCGCAAAAATTTGTTATGCTTATTTTTTCAATCTATCTTAAGCTGCATAACCCGGATGCTTGGAAATGCCCAGATTGGTATATTTTCAAGTACATTTTGACGAATTTGAGATTTTTCCGGTTTTTGATCCATGACTGCTGATCACTTGCCACAGGATCGATCCCATCAGGTCATGAGTATTACACCCATTTCACTCGCCGATTATTTAATCATGACTTGGTGGTAGAGCCTTCCTTTACATGGGCTTCTTAGTTAGTTCCTCGCTATCACTTGTTGCCCATGCTGCGTTTTATGTAGGCTCGGGAGTCCTCTTTAGTCCTGCCAAGACTTATGTGTTGAAGCTTCATTCTTCTTCTTCCTCACTATCATTTTTCTGGCTTTTACCCTAGAGGCTCCCTGGTGTTGTTGAGTTGTATTACTGCATTGCATATTGGTTACTTGTTTATCCTGGCCTTTAGCCGGCTTCATTTTGGACTCAATGTTTAAGTCAAATTTTGACCTTGACTATATGTACAAGTTAAACCATTGCATGCACTTGGCTATCGCGACTTGACACCCTTTTACCCATGGATGGAACATTCCTCTGAGTATCGCTTACCAGTTTCTGCCACCTTGCATTGAGCATAGGATCATTCCAATCCCAGGAACTAGTGCATCTGTTTCTTGAAACTCATTCTATCCATTGTACCATAGCATTCTTTTATTCTTTTTCAGGCTTATTATATGAAAAAGACAAAAAAATCAAATATAAAAAAAAGAGCGGGAACAGGATGTAACTTCATAATTTGACGGCGGTACAGTGTCAGTTTTTCGCCCTTGAACAAAGCATATACACTTATATATCTTTCCTCCATTTGGGATGGTTTTAGTTTTGACCTAGGTTTAACCTTTACCTTGTTTCACTAGTCAGTCCTCCTCCGGTTGGTTATCTCTTCCAATCATATGGAGAGTTTGTCTTGCCTCCTGCATCACAGACTTATACAGTTTCACTTTTTATTTCCATGGTCATCACGAGTCATGCTTTTGTTCAAGGGAAGTCTAACCAGAGTCGGCCATTCTGCGGTGTCTCTTGACTCATTATTCAGTCGGCCTTCCCGGTCTTGTTAGTCTCTTGTTCTATCACATCAGATGTTTTGGTCTTCTGCTCGTGCTGGTTTAAGAAGGTCCCTATTGACTTCTTGCTGGCGGGTTTGTCTCTTATCGACTACGACACATTGCTCTCAGAGAAAACCTAGAGCCGCACCCTGGCCCCATTTCCATCATTGATAGGTGACCTTGTGCTCAGCATTTGATCATCATTATGGGTCTTTGACTGAGTGTTTTCCCCTGTGTTCGACGTCAGCATACATTATCACACTTGGGATTCGTGCAGTACCTTGATTTCCATTTGACCCTATTGGTGGATATCTCGCCTCTGTGTCAGCTTTCATTATTGGTTGGTTCAGAGGGTTTCTTCTGTGCGCTAGCTTCATCTTGTGCATGTTGGAAACGTACTTCGGTTTTGGTTCCGTCACTCTACTTCGTCTGATTCCTTCCAAATCTTGGCCTGCGGGTTACACTCACGCTGGACTGATGTGGGATGCCTTAATGCCTTCCTTCCAGCAGATCTTTTCCCATCGACTCCGACTCATTGCTCTGGGAATAAGGTCTAGAGTATTTTTGTCAGTACCTTAGGGTTTGCAGTCATCAGTGGCAGACTCTTCGCTATCGACAGTGGGGATTCATCATTGCCTCTTGATTGGTAGATTCTTTCAAGTGTTCGACTTCAACTCATTCATTCGCACTTGTCAGATTGTACTGGGGCACCTTGACGCTCATTTTCATTATTGGTGGGTTGTCTCGCGTTGGTTAACGGTATACATCATTGACCGGTAATCCAACGATTTCTCACATGGTCGACTTCAGATCATTTATTCCCATTGTGTAGAATTGTGCCATAGTGATCGGTGAAGACCTTGGGTTGCATCAGCATTTCTCGGTTCACTTTTGACAGTCCATTCAGTTTCTGCCAGTGATGCCGTCCACCCTTATATGTTGCAGTTCAGTACAGCAGCATCCTATATGTTGGCTCCCGAGTTGCGTGATTGTACCGGTTATTCCACCTCTTATGATTCGGTACTTGGAGATTCAGTTACTTATATGATCAGACATCCAGTTGCACCATTCTTGATCAGCTTTCTATATGTGATACTTGGACATTGATTCAGACTTATATTTCCGGGCCATGCTCAGATGATTCATTGTGTACTTTCAGTTCAGCTATACTTGTATACATTTTGGATCTATTATGTACTTTCCATATGATGTATTTTTGACTGAGCATGGGTATGCCCGCCTCAGCATGAGTTGACTCTCTGCTTTCTTTCATTGGTTTTTGGCAGGCTGAAATCTGGTGAAGTCCTCTCTTGTCCTTGCGAAGTTCTTTCTATGTGCATAATACATTTCGGCCATCATGTACCCCTTCTGACCTCATATATTAGGGGGCATCTGTTATAGCATCATTTTTCACCCTTAGGTGATTCATGATTGTCTTTATGGCTTTGGGCACCCATTCCCACAGACTTGAACAAAATTCATTAAAAAACAGTGTTAAAATTCCCATACGCGGGTATGCCCAGACTTTTCCGCGTGTATACGCGAGTCCACATGTACTTTTCCGTGTATGCCATTAAAACCATTAAAAAATATATAAATTCCCTATTTTCGGACTGGGTTGATGGTTACTCCAGTAGTTCAACCACCCCAGTACGTGGCCAACTGTTTCCAACTGACTGAAACTACTTTGAGGGAGTATAAAAGCCCCTCATGTGCATGGCCTAAGGGAGAGAGAAATTTTATAGACATTATACTTTGTTGGAATCCCAATTCAAGTCTGAATTCCCATGCCTCCTGCACTTTCCCAGATTTATACAGGAAACCCTTGTTTCCTGGAGATGTTCATCCATTTATATGCCATCTCGAGTGCACAAGTCTTGAAATTATCTTAGCGAGGCAAGGGCGGGACGGATCCGGACGATGGTTTGCTCGAAGATCGTGGAAGGATTCATGTGATCTCTCCACTCTTTATTTCTGTACATGTTGTTCGCAATAATGAAGAACCATCTTGTTCCTGAACTTATGTGTTAGTATCTATTTGCATATGTGAAAAGATTGATTATTAAGCATTTATCATTGTTTATGTAATATTTCACATGGATTACACTAACATTTAGGAGAAATATATGTTGTACAGCTAGGTTTCTGTGCATGTTCTTTCTTGTTTTCCAGGTTGAAGAGGAAGAAGGGTTGCTGGGGGTTTGGACCCCGCGGGATCTACACCGAACGTAGGACTACGGGTGAGTTCTACTATCGTTGTTATCTAGTTTTTAGCATTTCAAGCAAGTGTGAAAAGAGTCCTTCCGAATAGAATGCTCGATCTGTGGAGTTTTGACCCAACAAATGCAGGGGTGATTTTCCCCACGCCAGACAGTTATCCTTGGGTGTAGGAATTCAGTGTCCAAAGGGGAGGTCTAATGTTCTATATTGGCATATCAATTCACACATCGATCCTCCATGAAAGTATTTGACAACTTGGGGCGGTTATATTCACAAAGCCATATTGAACAGTTACTATTTTAATGATATGTGAGCCTCTTAGATTTATACCTCATAATTCATGCAATAGGAATTCTTTTGAGGTTCTCACTCTTTAATCATGTTAAGTTGTTGAAACTACCACTGTGTCTACTACACCTCTAAAAACATAGGTTTTCGTGACATGCACCTTAGACTCGTGGAATTCATTCTCACCAACTACCTTTAAGGGTTAAAAATATATTAACATCCTCACCTCGAATATCACATATAACTCGATCACATGTAATTAAAGAGAATGCCCAATTATTTAGATTTTGTACTGTTCTATTTACCTTTGTATGGAAATTATATGGAACTGACTGGTTCTATTTCCTTTTTATGAGGGAATTAAAAAATGCATTCAATGGAGTAGGCATGAGTGTGTGCCAACCAATGCTGAGCTTTATATCCCTATTCCCAATGCAGGGTATCGTTTTATAACTCTGCATATCAGCTAAAGGTTTGAATTTAATTTCGTGTGAACGAAATTGAAATGATCAACATCAGTATTGGCTCATCGTAATTACAATGGAAACCTCAAGTTGATGTCATATCAATACGCGCATATACAATAGGACTGAAGAAGAGCACTATAGAAACCTCACTTCTAGACCTCACACACATCAACGTTGTGTTAGAATGGCACCTGAAAGTCCCTACAATGTTGCACAAAAGGTGATACATGATAAGGACAAATCATTATTGAGTTAAGTGGTGATGCACCGATGGCCCACAAGCACACCGAGCTAGAGCATGGATCCTTCAAATGATGTCTCCAAAGGTTTCCTTTTTATATGTGGTGGTCATCTAATCCCTAGTAATGGTAATTGTAATACATTCCCTCCCACATCGAAGGCTGAAACACACAATGACTGCTACCTGACGTTCCTTTTATTTGACTTTCTAATTAGAGGATTTTTCAGCCTAAAAGTGGCCTTCTAAGTAAAAATAATAAAATAAGAGTTATGAATTTTGGAGGGAAAATAATAAAATTTATTTTCTAATTGTATTTTTGACTTATCTCCTTGTAGGCTTACTCAAATTTCCATTGTAGGCACTCATTGGATGCGGACTTAAATTTTGCATCCAACGAGTATCCATTATGCATACTTTTTGTAATGTATCTACAATTTTTATCAATGTGGTTCTTCTCAAAAGTATGCATAATGGGTACTTGTTGGATGCAAAATTTAATTTTGCATCCAAAGGGTGTGTACACTTGAAATTTGAGTAAACCTATAAGGAGATAAGCCAAACATACACTTAAAAAAATAGCTTTTGTTCTTTTTCCTCCAAAATATTTACATATACCTCTTTTTAAATTTAAAGTATTTTGGTTGGTTTACATATTATGACATTTAAATTACATGAAATTTTCATGGACACATCGAGGATAAAATTTCCACTAATGGCTTCCCACTTGTCCCAAAATCACAACAACCAATCGGCCCCCTCATGGCTCTACCAACTACATCAACCAACGAGAATGGAACACCTATATTCTGAAAATCAACACCATGCTTTCATGATATTGTATTATATAGTTATCAAAATCTAAACCCCTTCTTCGGCTTCCTCTTTCAAATTCGATGGGATGTATCCACCCCACATAGATTGTGCCACTCGATACACTTGAAGAACTAGCTCACACTACAGGAGTGTGATGACGAAATGCGGAATACAGGTCAACGTCAGCATCCACTATTAAATATCTTGGCCAACACATTCTACCTGGAACATTTCACCAATGGAAAATATGTTTGGCAAGGGTTCAAAGTGATAGAGTGCATCTTAAAATCTCGATAAGGTGAGCGGGAAGTGTGACTGAACATCTATTGCGACCTTGCAACCTCATGTAAGTCATTCACTGACCTAGCGGTGAAGTCGCACTTCAAAACAATGACCCCTCTAAATGTCGACCTCATGTAAGTCTTGTGCTCCTTGGGAGATGTGGTTGCACTCTAGAACAGTGACTCGTCAAAACAATGACCACATGAATTTCACAAGTTGTTTTCTCTCTCTGGTTGCATATTCGCACCAAATTTTTCATAGAATCACATCCAGGGAGTGTGACTTAAATTTTAGTGCAACCATGTGACTTTTGGTGGGATCACCAAGTCGCTGAAAACCACAAAAATTCATGGGGAACAGAAAGTGTGGCTCATCTATAGCGCAACCTGGCCACTTCCTAACAAGTCACAACTTCTCAACATTCCTATCAGGTCACATATATTAAATGAAAAAGCAATAAGGTGTGATTCCATTTTGTTAAATATCAAAGGATGACATCTACATATGGTAGATATCAAAGGGGAATCTCACCAAATGTGCCACATCAAAGATATTGTGCCTAGCCTACATATTGGCAAATAATGCATTGTTTTCACAAGGTTCCTTCATCATTACTAATGGAAAGGAATATTAAGCCAAAGAAAATTATACATTTGGGTTATGCTTTATAGGGTTAATAACCTTCTGTGTCTACGAGGTTTGAATGAAAACGGTGAAATCTGGAATCCTCTTAAATAGTGTGGGACCATGTATACACCTTGTAATGTGAGAAAACATTGTTGATCGACCATGGTATCATATCATGACACAAGGAAAGCACTCAATGTCGATCTATGTTATGAACACTGTTACACAGAAATTTTTCACCATGCTCATTTTTTGTCCTTGATCTTGAAATGCCCTGTGACCGACCCTGTGTAATGTTTCTACCATGAAGAAATATGTTGAGACATCCCCTGAAGACTCAAATAAAACTACCTTGGAAGATTACTAAAGTAACTTGGTAAAAATCCTAGTTTCCTTGGTTATCACGTTTCTTAGTTTCATGCTCGCACTGATGTCAGATTGACAGTTCTAGCTTAGTACTATCAGTGCCCTTATTTCTTGGAAAACTGCGTTGATCCCTTTCTAGCAGTGTTTCCTCAAATGGAGGAGAAGCATTGAACTTTAAAAGTTCTAGGGTGGTGAATTGGTTTTTAAAGGGTGGTGATATAGTCAAGATTTATGATTTTAGAGCTTTTATCTCATCCATGGAGGTTTATCACTTATAAATTGGACCTTCCTCTTCCTTTCATGGGCTCCCAACCTCTTCTCCCTTCCTATAAATTGGGCCCCATCATTCCACTACGGATTGGTCATTATTTGGATAGTCTGAACTCCTGTTCCCTTTACATTCTTGCATTGTGATAATGCCTAAGTTGTTTGGGAGAAGGAATTCTCTAGAGATACAGTGAGGGACTTGGATTTTCACCAAAGGGAGGCCTCCAGCATCAAGGCCCGGGATGTAAGCTCTTCCTTACATATTTATCAATAAAACATGTGATGTTTTCTTTCTATATTTGTCTAATCTTTTATGCAAATATTATGGTACTCCTTGATATGCTAGATAGATAATGTTTATGATTATTATGTATTGGATTATGCTTGTTGTTGCCTCTTGATCATCCGCAGGTATTTGTGTGCCACCAGTAGCAAGGAGAGAGCCTAAAAGGATCGTGGGTCAAGGTCATAATCAATGGTTTCTAACATAGCATCAAGAAAAAGACACTTCTATCTCTTTTCTTGTCACATTTTTAATATTAGTTAAGAAATATTTGCATTAGAAAGTATCTCGAGTTGCTAGACCCACTCTAGGGCTAGAGAGATCACCTCTGTCCATAGATGGGATTTATCTTGACAACAAACACCAACTAAAACTATGAGATTCCCCTCAATAGCATGCTTAAACAAGCTCAATATGATCACGCATGGGTAGCACGAGGAAGCAATAATGTTGACCTTCGTGAAGGCAGTTGTTGTTTTCCTCCAAAAGCTGTACAACTAGGATTAAACCAAGAGGAAAACTCACTTCATGTGAATGGTCAAAGTTTTGTGTCAATGGCAGAAGGGATGAAAAGAAAACACTCCACAACTAAACACCATCGCCCCTTGTCAGTCTAATGGAATTTGGAACAGGTAGAAGATGTTGATTTGCATGGCACAAGCTAGGGTTTTATCAGGAAAGTAAGATAGACCCTTACACAAATCCAAGAACCTCACTATAAGCTCAAAGGCACATCTATCACCCAGTCATTTGCACAGTACTAATGCATAGGAAAATAAATCTTGTTTTTCAATGTTTGAGATCGCCAAAAGAGATGTGTAAAAAGGAAAAACCCTAGGTCACGACCCCCGGGTTGTAGGTCACAAATGACCTCGGGTTGCAAGTGACCCTAGTCGCAAGTCAACACAACAGTCGGGGAGAACAAGAGTAAGGGGAAACTCAAGAGTCATTTCAACCTATATGTAAAATTTTGAGAAATTTTGTAAAGGACTTTTAGCACATGAGTTGACGCTAGGACTAGATAGCGAATTTGTGCATGAGAGTTAAAGGCACTCAGGTCTTGGTAGCTAGTAGAGGGAGCTATAGTGAGGCTATGGTTTTGTATCATGCACTGGTATGAATATTCCATTTTCCACTATTGGGTTTTGACGAGTTTCAAGATATGTATTTGAAATTACAACAACATTAATAATATTTTCTCTTTTTTCTGACATCGATTTTCATGTTTTCTCATGGTGGTAGTATTAGTTGTCTGATATCTCACTATATTCATATGTGAGCTTTCATACACACAATATGTTATGGACTGATCCATAGTGGTTGCATGTATGCTTTTCTTTCGAATTGGTGTTTACTTGTTTCTTTCCATGTTAGTGATCTATTGTGAACTACTTTGCACTTAACTTCTGGCATGTTCTCTTTCATGTACGTCCGACTGGGTTTTGGCTCACCGATCCCTCTCATGGCGTACCCTTTTTTTATCGCTGCATATACTTACATGTATTTATGTCTGTAGTTTGTCAATCTTGGGATATTTTTGTTTCACTATTTCTTCGTTTCACCATTTTCCCCACCTCATCACCTTCTCATATGATAGCCAAGAGTGAAAACACTTATGGTGGTAACCAACCCCACATAGGAGATAGGGATCCTATCCCAAATGATGTGAGGTCTAATTGATACCTCTCACCGGGGAGACCCCCTTTTTTTGGCATTACAATTCTTCCCATCAATAGATCAGTTAACCTAGTTCCAAATATTGGAGAAACTAGTGGGAAGTCTAGTATCGAGGTTTAACTTCAATGTTTAAACAATTAACTAATCAATAATCCTAAATTAACTCATGCATGCAATAAATTCTATTTTCTCAATTGAGATTCAAGTTCAAGGGTAGTGTACTATAAAAAATATATTTTCCAAGTTGTACAAGTGGTGCACAATTCTCAATTATAAAATTTTCCTAATTGATAGGGGATAATTCCTCATCAAACAGTGCAAGGAAATAAGTGATTATGAAGGCTTGAAAATTGGCTAAGTGTTGTCTAGGTTTAATCAGTCTAACAGAGGATAGAAGATACAAGTGTATGTTGAGCTTAAGGTTGAGAAAAGAATAATGTATTCATTCAGATTCATTGATTAATGCAATAAAAATAGTAAGTGGTTTCATGCAGTTTGTTTCCCGTAGATATATCTCTATCTATGTGTGTTGAATATTGATGCATGCTAATGATTTGTGTTCTCCATCGTGAATTCACTCCTGTAGATTGGTAGAGTATATTCTAGTCTTATGATTTAGTAAACTTCATGAGCAGTTTAGGATATACACATTAATTTATACACGAACTATGTCCTATCACAGGTCTCCATATGGCCAAATTTACATGTCTCCATAGGGGTCAAAATCTCCTTCTCCCATTGGTATGATACCTACTCCCATAATGCCATGTCCTATGGCTCCCATAGGTCTGAACTCTGTCATATATAGAGTCAATGTTGCTCCTACTTAAGGCTGAGATATGCACACCAAAAACAATTTTAATTGCATCCATAAGGGGTTGAAGTTTTTTTCTGAAGTTTCTCTACAAGAGGGCCAAAGTGTAGGTTTTAACCCTGTATAGGAATTACCTACAAACAAATTTTTTAAAAATAAGAAAATATAATGGAGTGAATTTAAAACAAATATACACAAATATTTTCCCCTCGATCCAAGAACCAGGCCTACTAAATTTATTCTTCATTATATTCCTTTAAATGTTACAATACATATAAATACATGTCAAAGAATTCATAAAAATCAATCCACTAGCCCTAGATTAGAACCTAATCGTAGTTCCCTTTATTAGATATATAAAATACCATCGGAAGAAAACCATCATGCCCAAAACCATGTGCAAATCGCATGCACAAAACCATGGGTAGTTCCACCCACCATCTGTGGGACCGCTCCCCATTCTTATGTTCACCAAACTATTATTGGGTCCACATAAAAAAAAAAGAATTTATGGGGTGCTGCCCTGGACCCCGTGCAGGGGGGATATTGCCCCCCTATAAACCTCTCGAGGCTAGTAGTGGAAATAATATAAGACATATCCAACATGAAATTTTCTTAGAAAATGGTCAACGTTTTTTTCTCTCCCATGATAGCAAGAAATACCCACAGAAAAAGATAACAAAAAATAAAATTAAAAACCTTACCTTGCTTCAACTCGTAGGTTCACAATTTGTGAACCTTAAATTCTTATACTCTGGCCTCGTATTCATATGTCTTTCTTTGCTTTTCATTGATGCCCAAATGAGGTTGAACAAGGCCCTATTTATACTTACTTTTACATTGTCGAATAGACACATCTTCTGGAGAGGGCCAACTTGTGTTCATGTAGACTCACGTAAGTCAACTTCAAAAATATGTTTACAAGCCTATGTAATTTTCTTCTAGAGATGGTCCCTCCTTTTACATCGATAAAAATATTTCTTCCAACATGTTTCCCCTTTGTATTCAATGGAAACAAGCTCCTTATAAGCTACTCCCCATGTCATTTTCTTACTCCCATTATCATTATGCTAAAATCCTAGTCATATTATACCCATTTTACATCAATAACAAAGGGATGCTCTAATGGGATGCAAGAGAGATGACCCCCATATTTTCCCAAAGATGTACAAATGCTTCTCGAGGTAGGGGTTTTGTGAAGATATCAACAATTTTATCCTTAGTGTTTACATACTTCAATTTATGTTCTATTCTATAACGTGTTCTCAAAGGAATTAATACTTGATTGGGATATGGTTTTTCTTTGAATGCATGACTGGATTCTTTAAAAGGTTGATTGCATTTGTATTCTCACAATAGATGGTGATAGGATTACTTACTTCCATTTTGACATCCTTTTAGGCTTCCTTCATCCATAGAATTTGTGTACGAAATTTTTTTGTTGCTATATATTTAGCTTCAACTGTGGACAAAGATATAGATGATTGTTTCTTGCTAATACGAGATAGAATCAAATATCCCAAGAAGAACGTATTCCCACTGGTACTCTTTCGATCATCAATGCTTCTTTCCAAATCTACAAAAATATATGCTCTCATCATAATATTTGTGCTCTTTGGGTACCATAATCCAAAATCAAGAGTGAATTTTAGGTATCTGAGTATTCTCTTTACAACTTGCATAGGAGATTCCTTAGGGTTTCATTGGAATATTGCCAATATTCCTACTACATGTATGATATTTTTTCATGAAGTTTTCATATATAAAATACCTCCAATAATTAATCTATAATGAGTAGCATCCACCATAGGAGATTCGTCATCCTTACTTAGTTTGCAACATATAATAAGATGTGTTCTCACAATATAAAATTCCTCCATCCCAAATCGCTTAAGTATATACTGGAGATATTTTGCTTGTGACATGTTTTTTTTAGTTACTTGAAGTCCAATAAAGTAAGACAATTCACCAATCATCAACATTTCAAATTAATTTGACATGTTTTGGGTAAAGTTATGATTTTTTCCATCATTGTTTCTTCCAAAAATAGATCATCCACATATAGTAGTGTCATTAGGAGATTGTTTGCTTCCATATTCATGTAAAGATTTGTTCCTGCAACTCCTTTCTTGAAACATTTTTGTCGAAGATAGTGATTAATTCTAGCGTACCACACTCTTGGCGTTTTTCTTAATCCATACAAGGCTTGGTTCAATTTGCAAACAAAATAGTTTCCTTTTGCTAAGTCAAACCCTTTTAATTTTTCTATGTATCCTTCTTCTTTTATGTCATAATTTAGAAATTTTTATTTTGCATCCATTTGATAAGCTTCTAAGACTTTAGAACAAGAAAATTCCAAATACATCGATATATATTCCAATCAGGAAACATGAGCAAAATTTCCTTGAAAGTCAATTTCTTCAATTTGAGAGTACCCATTACACACAAACCTTGTATTATTTCTAATGATTTGTCCATATTCATTCATTTTTTGCTTATAAACCCACTTGTTTCCTATGGAATTATTATCCTTTAGGCGAGGTACTAGCTCCCACGTTTCATTCTTTTTTAATTTGATACATTTATTCTTCGATTTTTTAAATCAAGTGAGGTTTCTTACTTGCTTGAGTGAAATTTTCTCTTTCAATTATAGATAACAAGAAAATATCATTCCTTTTTGGTGTATTTGTAATCTTTCTTCGAGTTTTTCTTCCACCATCTACATCACCAACAATTTTATCTTTTTCATGATGTTTCTGAATGAACTTTACCCTTAATGGAGTTTGAGATGGTTCCTTTTGATTTTATGACTCCTTTTATTATTTTGCAACATCTTCTTATAGATCTCTAAGGATAATATCTCCTCCATTGATTTCAACTAATTTTCCAGGAAAAGCTTCACCAATATCTACATCAATACTTTCAACTATCTTTTACAACCAATTGTTGTAGCATTTGTAGGCCTTACTTCTTGTACATTATCCAAGAAATATTCATTCAACAACCAGAGAATCGAACTTTCCTAGTGAATCACCATTGATCTTCATAAAGCATTTACTTCCACACTAAAATATAACTTCCTTTCCATAATTCATATGGGGTTTTTTCAATATTCACCCAAGGTTGTGCCTTTCTCATAATATGTTGCCCCAACTACTTCTCTCCAAAATGTGGGTTCTAAATCGGCTATTAATAACATTGTTCTTGCCCTATATTTTATGGATATGTTATTTCTTTCAATCACTCCATTTTGTTGTAGAGACCTAGAAACACATAGTTCCCGCCTGGCTCCATGATTTTCACAGAATTCATTGAATTCCCCTAAGGTAAATTCTCCACCGATATCTATCCATAATGATTTGATATTTGACTTACTTCCATTTTCAACTACTGATTTGAAGGTTTTAAAACATTCTAATGCTTATGACTTAAATATTATGAAAAATGGCACATCATTTTAGTATAATCATCAATAAATAATATAAAGTACCTTTATTCTTTTAAATTTGGATTTTTGGTCAAACCAAACAAATCTACATGAATCATTTATAGAGACTTTGATGATGAGCATTCCCGTGTCTTCTACCGGTCCTTTTATTGTTTCCTTGTTGACATGGTGTACAAATGGCCTTTTAAGGTGTTGAAATTATGGGGATATATCTCGCTACTTTAGCTTTGTTGATTTCACCAAATTATCAAAATTTAGGAGTCCCAAACACTTATGACATAAAACACATTCATATATTTGATTGAAGTGACATTTTCTTGTATCTCAATGAGAATGTGTACATTTTCTATTGTTCTTACTCCTTTCCCCATAATTTTTCTTTAAGGAGACATTTTTATTTCACAGTCCTTGGAACAATAGAATCATATCATGTCCTTGGTCACATAATTGGATGATGCTTAGAATAATGTTTTTGGTGACCAATAATGTGCCTAGAACATCCACTATCTACAAACTACTTATTTTCCTCATTTTTTTCACTAAAATGTATGCCAATCTACTTTCCAAGGGTTGTTTCTCTAGCCTTCCTTCTCCATAGTTTCACATTGTTCTAGTGGACAGTTTTGTGCATTATGATATCGATTATTACAGTTGGAGCATTCCAGACTACACTTGGAAAGATGAGAAAATGAATTCAAAGTCAAGATATGTTTTTGTATCTTTGAATTAGTAGTCATATTTTGGTAATTGGTCCCATACTTTCTTGAATCAACATTATTATCTCCATAATCCTGGCAACGCTTATCCTAATGACCAAAGTTTTTACAAAGGAAATAACAACCAAGGAAAATACTTTGGTACATGTTACTATAATATTGGCTTGATGTCGTAATACAACTTCTCATTCATTGTATTATTGTGAGGAGGTCCCTTTGGTGTGTCATAAAACTTCTTCTCAATTCTTGGATGATCGCAAAGAGAATCAATATAACTTCTTGCTTCTATTCATGATTGGAACTACTGTTATCCTCTAAATTAAATGATTCAACTGTATATCCAAATCCTGATTTTTAATTTTGTGGTCTTTGAGTGTTGAGCATGACATGTAGGGTTTGAAAAGTTTTCAATCTTTGGTTGACTTTATCCAAATATCTTTTTAGAAAGAAAAATTTAGCTTTTAATTTTTCACAGGTCTCTTGCTTTTATTTATGCTTGTTTTTCAATACTTATTCCATCCTCTTTGCTTCTTCTTTTTTGGTTTTGAGAGAGATGATTTATTGTGATAAATTTTCATTATTTTTCCTTAGTTTTTCATTTTTTTCAATGGCATGAATCGACAATTTATTCACATTTCCATCTTCTTATTATTATTCTCCTTCATGTTTATCTATGTCATCTGTGAAGGCCATGAATAATACTTCTCTATTTCCTTCATAATCATCAAAATCATGACTATATTGCTTGGATAAGAAATTACTTTTCTTTGATCCTTTCTTCTTGAACATTCTCTTGTTAGGTTCATATTCATCAAGAGCATCACTATCTTGTTTGGAGAAGAAATTTTTCTTGTTGAAACCTTTCTTTTTAAATGTTATTCATTTGATTTTGTCTTAATTTCCACTGCCATCCTTGAAAGGACACTTTCAAACATAAATTCCTATTTTTCCACATTTAAAACAAATGAGAGGCTACTTACCTTTGATTTTGGATCGTTTATTCAGTTTCTTGACAATTTCTGCCACATTAGAGGAAATTTCAGCCTAAAAGTGGGCTCCTAAGGAAAAATAATAAAATAATAAAATAAGAGTTATGAAATTTGGAGGGAAAGGTAGAAAACTGTTTTTTTTTTAATTGTATTTTTGGCTTATATCCTTAAAGGTTTACTCAAATTTCAAGTGCAGACACTCATTAGATGTAGATTTAAATTCCAAATCCAACGAGTACCAATTATGTATACCTTTCAGAAGATCCAAATTGATAAAAATTGAAGATACATAAAAATAGTGTGTCCAACACACTTTATCAATGTATATTCAATTTTTATCAAAATGGGCCTTCTGTTCTATACATGGCATAAAGTATTTCCAGTGATGGGAACTTAATCTCATCGCAAAATGAGCATACACTTGAACCTGAAAACTTTACTCCAATTATAAGATAAACCAAAAATACAATTAAAAATATGTTGTTCTTCTCCCCACCCATAATATTTGCATGTATATCTTTTTAAAATTTAAAATATTTTGATTGGTTTACATATTATGACATGGAAATTAAATGAAAATTTCATTGGTATTTTTAGGCTAAAATTTCCTCTTATGATTATGTTTCAATATCAGAATCATCATTGATACAGTCAAATATTCTCCCCCTTCTTGATGTTTTTGATGCTTTGAAAGTAGTTTCCTTCTGAGCTAGGTTTTATATTCTGATTTCATATGAAATAAGAATTCAGTGAAGCTCATCCATTGACAAGTTGTGTAAGTATTTAAATTCTTCTATGGCATTGACTTCGGAATCAAAGTGGCATGATGGCGTGGAGGTGATTCAGAGACCTCCACTTTGGGACAATTGTATTCTCACTATGTCTTCACCTAGTCCTTTGAGATAATTGACAAATTCATCTACCCAGAGAATGTAAGTAACTATGTCATCTTCTTCATTCATTTTAAGACTTTCAAGCTATCTTGTAAAGGATTGGATATTTTCCTTCTTAAATTTTTCATTTCCTTCATAGAAGCTAATGAGCTTGTCCCACACCTCATTAGTTTCTTTAATACTCATCACTTTAGTAAATTCTCAATTTATAAATCCACTTTCTATAAAATTCAAATCCATTTCAATTTGCACATATGCTTTCTCCCCGTCAAGATTTTTTGGAATAGGATATGGGAACTTGTATCCATATTTGACATATTGCAAAACTTCGAATCCAAGAGACATCAGGTAAAATTCCATTATAACTTTCTATAAGGTAAAATTTGTTCCATCAGGTAGGTGAACCCTAGTATCCTTACCGACCATTGTGATTAAAAAAAGTTTCTTCCATTTGTTAGATTGTTATTTCAAAAAGTTGGGTATGATACCAATTTTTGGAAATACTAAAGGGGGGTTAATCAATATTTTCTTCAATTTTATATTATTCCAGTTAAATTTTTTATCAAAAAATAAACCAGGGCATAAGAGATTGAAAAAAATAATTTTGTTAATAAAAAATATTGAGGATTCCAATACTATTTTTCAACACTTTTAGGTTCCAACACATATAACAAAATATTTGAATTTTTCAAGGCTCTGAACTTGAATATATCCAAGCTCATACCTAGTCAAAATGATGACTCCAATCCTATTAACAATATCTACTCCAAAAACTTGGTAGAAAGGAATAAGTTCAAGACTTACTTCAATAGGTTTGAACACTTCTCCAACAAGATATTCATTTATGCTTTACAAGAGTGTCTTCAACAATATTTAATGTTCCAAAATTTCCTTCAATAGTGTTTCCAAATCAACCTTCAATAGTGCTCCAAGTTGCTTTTAATATTAATTCCAATAATGCTTTCAAGGATTCCTCTAACAGTTATTTAAGTGTTGACAAAAATTCCTTCTTTATATTAGTTCAACAAGTCTTGAATGAATTTGCTCAAATATCCACAAAATATTCTCTAACGCAATATTCATGTCAAAAAAAATTCTTCAATGAGGTTTTATCTAATGATGGATATTCAAATATCTTCTCCAAGAAATCATTTATTTATCAAAATACCCTCAAAATCGTCTCTAAATATGTCACTAGTTTTCTTCACTAGAAGCAAGATAGAAGTCTTCTTCTAGGATGATTAGGTTTGGTGAAGAGACATTTAGTAGGTATGCTCCAAGGTCGAATGTATATAATAATAAGATAGGCTAAAGACTATGATTTGTCTCATCCACAAGAGGGTTGAAAAAAATTTATATTGCATCTCTCCAAAGGGATGAACTATGTCCTTTCATAGGTATCCATAGGGAAAAACTTTGTCATGTCACAAGTATCCATAGGGCTGAAGTTACAGGTCTCCAAAGGGGCCAAAATATAGTTTTCTCATAGGGCTGAGACCTTTGTATCCCTTAGGTCTAAGTTCTGTCCTATACAGGGCTGAGGTTTCTCCTACTTAAGGCTAAGATTTGTACACTAAAACATGCATGTAATTACATCTACAAGGCGCCAAAGTTTTGTTATGAAGTTTCTTCTTATGAGAGATTTTTTTTTCTTAGAAAATGGTAAGGGTTTAGTTCCCAAAAATAATCCCAGGATAGCATAAGAAACCCATAGAAAAAGATAACTGAAAATCACATAAACCTTTTAGACTTACTTAAGCTCTTAGGTTCACAAGTTGTGAATCTTAAATTATTCTACTCTTGCCTCATATTTGTATGTCTTGCCTTAATTTGGATTTGTGCCAAAATGAGAATGAATGAGTTCCTATTTATTGTTACACCATTTTTTGGTCATCTAACCTATTATCATTAGATGGATCCAAGTACATCATGTAAGACCAATTTTACTCCAAGTAAAATTGCTTTCACTATGAAAATAACTTAGTAAATCACCTTTATTAAGTTGTTTATGGTATAAACAGGAAACCCCATGAGGAAATATCAAATAAATATACATTTGTTTTATTTTCCTCAAGAAATAATTAGTTAAACAGTAGTTTAATTAATATATTTGGTTATTTTAACCCAAAACAAGGAAATTAATTAGATAAATCATTATTTATCTTATTATTTTCTAAGAATAATTGTTTAAATCTTATTTAAATAATATTCTTTGTTAAATATGACTAATTCACCCTTAAATAATTAAATAAATCATTATTTATTTGATTATTACTCAACTATATCCTTAAAATGATAAATAAATCATTTATTTATTTATTATTACTTAATCACATCCTTAAAATGATAAATAAATCATTTATTTATTTATTATTTACAAATAAGGGGATTTGACTCAAGTCAAATTCCTTTTCCCTCCAACAAATATAATAAAATATTCCATAAAATTTGGATCTAGATTTGGTTAATAATATTTTAATTATGAACCAATCTCTAGACTAACTCAATATTTTGTTATAAATAGAAGGGTTTTTCCATTCATTTGTCACCTTTTGTTGCCTAAAGATCACTCTGGATCTCAACACTTGGTCTGGCTATTGATCCATAATCATAGCCATACTTTTCCATTTTTGTCTAGGTTTTCTACACCATCAAGAGAGAGAAGTTCTAAATCTGAAGTGCTGAGGACTCACAAGAACCCATCCCATTGAGGAGAACAGGGAACACCCTCTTGTGTTTTCCTCCTAGGTGCCATTAATAAAATTATTCATTGGATATATTCTTGTCTTGTCTATTGGATCTATGGAGTAAATCTTATTTTTCTACTGTTTAATGTCTTCTAATGCATAGATCTAGATTTTTGCAGCATTTGTGTTGATCATCTAACTGCAGATCTGAAAATATTAGTAGCCATTTCTGTTGTTAGGGTTGTTTGTTATGCACAGTTAAAGTGGTCTTTTTTCGTACACCTCGAATTAAGATTCATACTAACAACTGGTGACTCCTCACGAGTTTACCATTACGACCGCTGTCATTTTTATGATCCTTGTATATCTAGCTGCTTAAAACCCTAGGATTTCTCTTCAACCCCTTGTTTTTCTTATTCTTGATGTTTTTTTTAACCCATAAAACCATAAATGATAAAAATTCTAACTTCCGCGTGTTTTCGGACCTATCATGGAGTGCGCACAGACATCACTCGTAGCCGAGACAACAATTTTTTTCTCGAAACTCGCTCGCCGAGAGTGCCAAAAGTTCAAAGTTACACTTTCCTACCCAAAAACTATGACCTCGGACGTCCGCACGCACTTTACATCCCAAAAATGTGTCCCCCATCAAAACAAAGCGAAACCGCACCCAGACTTTCGCAATGATTTTTCTCGGGGCCTATTGGGGTTTTGCTGAGCCTCTGTTTAGGGTTGTCTGACCTCCATCTCTGCCCGTTTTGGACCTGTACTTGTTTTGTTTCACTCAACTAAGTGGGAACCTAGCCCCCTAGGGCTTCAATACCCTCCACTTTTTGTGGAAGAGTGTTTGCTATTGCAAGTTGTCTCAAATTTTAGAGTCTTTAGCCATTTTTTCAGATCTGATACCTCATCTTCAGATCCACTTTAGATTGGCTTGTTATCCATCCAAATCTCCTCTTTTAGCTTTGTTTTGGTTTTCCTTTAGGGTCCACTCCACTTCCTTCCTGGAGATAGCCTTTCGCCACCTCTTTTTTACAACAATTTTCCTCTAATTTATTGTTGTTTTCTACACCGCTTTCCAGCAGATTTTGTCTTTTAGATCTCTGTCCCTCTTGACCCAAGATCTATTAGCCTTTTTTAGTGTGTTTAGATTATTATTTTTACTCATCTATAGACTAGTCGTTGAGAAAGCCACCTCCTTAGGTTTTGAATAGTGCATTATCAACTATTTATTTTCTATTTCGTAAGCCTATATACTGACATTTGCAGATTTATTTATAGCTATACAACACACTTTTTCTTTTTCTCTAAAAAATGTTTGGGTTTAAAAATTACAATTTACACACTTGTTACACACACACACTAAGTGAAAAAGGGTTTGGTTAACACTGCCAAGAAAAAACTCTAAAAAATTGAAATAATTTGATCCTGCACCTCTTTGGCCTTGTTTTGACATTGTAATCACTTGATCCTACACCTTCCTACCCTTGTTGCTCTCTTTTTCCTTTGTGCGATGTTTGTGTCTTCATTGTTCAACCTCCCATGGGCTCTGATTTTACTCAGGAAGAGGCCATCACCTTTTGCATATCTTCCCCTCCCGGTAGCAAATATTTAGGATACGTCATGCCTCCTCTCGTTGCCCAACCTCCTATGTACCACACTGTTACCCAACCTCTTCCATCTGGTACCCCCAATGACCAGATCCTCATGATGAAATCTGAACAACTCTTCAACCGAGACATCAATGTTCCTAATCGGT
Source organism: Pinus albicaulis (assembly GCA_034641835.2). Taxonomy (NCBI): domain Eukaryota; kingdom Viridiplantae; phylum Streptophyta; class Pinopsida; order Pinales; family Pinaceae; genus Pinus; species Pinus albicaulis. Next base: position 65,819,472 of record CM076581.1, on the reverse strand, counting down.
CCCATTAGCAAAACAAGCCCCGCCACGTCTATCTCCTCGAGCCGCTCACTTTTTCATAGCCTCTTTCGACACCTAAAGGTCCCTTGCTGCATCCCTTAGCCCTCGGCGCGAGGTCATACCAAGATCCCAAAGGACCACCGCATCGAAATGCTTCCGGCAAAGTCGCTCATTTGTATATCATAGTCGATGATTTGGCACAATCTCTTGCTGCCATTTCAACGCTGGAACTCCTCTAGTCCTGCCCTTCACAACAAAAAGCTCTTCTATCTGCCATGGGTGCTATAGGTCCTTCTGAGGATCGATTGATTGTATTTGATGTTGACCGGTCAGAACATCCTCCTCTTCCTGCTTCCGTCGCCTTACAAATCCCAGTCAAGATCCGGAATGCCAACATTTCCCAGTGCGTTATTGATGAGGGGGCATTCATATTTTTCAGGGTGGTAGGGTGGTGCTAGGGTGAGTTGTAGCTCATTTGGTGTTGGGGCATCCATTCAGTGACTACTGAAGAATCTCAGGTTTTGGAGCATCCATCTAGTGGGAGCTGGAGAAGAATGCTTTTCTAGATTCTAGGAAGTTGGAGCTTTATTTTCAATTGGAGTTGAAAAGAATTATTAGAAAAGCATTAGGTGGTTTTTGTTCTGGAGTGGGTTTCCACCTTAAAAACTGTGTGCATTTGTGTTCCTCTTGTTTGCTGCTATCATTGTACAAACACTGATAATAATTGAAGATTAACTAATGCTCTAATTGAAAGAAATACTGATTCACCCCCCCTCTCAGTATTTCCAACAATTGGTTTCAGAGCTTGGTTCCTTCAATAGTAGTTTAACAGCTTGAAGGAGGTCATGGAGCATACCAAGAATGGTGTACCTCTATTCAATGAAAATAATTATGCACTCTGGAAAGGAAGAATGGAGGTCTATCTCTTGGCACAAGGTTATGAAGTATGGGACACTGTTCAAAATGGATTTACATCAACTACGGATGAACAAGGTAAGAAGAATTTGGTAAATGATGCAAAAGCAAAGAATATTATTATCAGTGGACTTATTGAATCTGCTTATCATAAGGTGTTGGGTTGTAAAACTACCAGAAATGTATGGGACAAGCTTGAGAATATATATGCAGGTGACTCAAATGTCAAAGAAGCAAATCTTCAAATCTATAGAGAAAAATTTGAGCAACTCAGAATGAAAGAAGATTGCAACATTGTTGCATACTTCCAATACGTTGATGAAATAACCAATACTCTGGAAGGATTAGGAGAGCTAGTTGATGAGAAGACTATTATACGGAAGATTATTAGAACGTTACCAGGGAGATTCAACCCAAAGGTATCGGTCTTAGAATACAGTGCAAATCTGGACAAACTCAGCAAGGAAGAATTACATGGATTTCTCATAGCATATGAAATGAGACTTGATGAAGAAAAGGGTACTTCAAATCTAGAAACTACGTTCGTTGCATCTAAGAAAACTAATAAGGACAAACAACCTTCAATTGAAATGACATGCACCTGCAAGTGTGAAGAAAAGGGAGATGATGGAGAAGGTCTTTCAGATGAAGAATATGCTTACTTTACAAGAAAACTAAAACCTGGTAAGGGAAAATTCAAAGGTAAACTTCCATTGATATGTTTCGGTTGTGGTGAGGTTGGGAATTTCATAGCAAAATGTCCAAACAAAAGTGATGGCAACTCAAAAGGAAAGAAAGGCTTTAAGAAATTCAACAAGCAAGGCAAAAATAAAGGATCCAAAAGGAAATTTCTCTCTAAAGAAGATATCTCATCATCCGATGAAGAAAGTGACAGCAAAGAAGAAGCCAATGAGAAAGTATTGTTTATGGCCAAGCACAATAAACAAGAAGTATCAAACAATGAAGAAGAAGGGTTGACCATAGAAGAATTTTATGAGGAGGCAATCAAGCTTATAAAAGAGCTCAATGTTGAGAAGATCTGTTCCAATACTCTTGAAGAACAAGTTCAAGGTCTCAAAATTGAGGTTGAAGAACACAAATGTATTGAAGAGTCACTTCAAAAGAAGTTGGAAGAAAGCAACCAAGAAAGGGAAGCATTAGAAGCCGAAGTAGTCTCGCTGCGTAAGGAAGTGAAGAAGGGAAAAAATATCCAAAACTATGCCAACAACTCAAGGGAATTGGAAGAACTCATCAACAATCAACGATCTTACAACGACAGAACTGGCCTCGGTTACAAAGAAGAAGAAGCAGGACCTTCTACAACAAAATACAATGAACCTATGAGATTTGACATACATGAAGACTTCATTGGACAAGATTCGCAAGCACATCCTTGGAAGACGATTCCTCGACGAATATTTTCATCCAAGTACCAACATATTTTTCATGGCTATTGTTATTCATGTGGAAAATTTGGTCATAAAGCTGTAGAATGTCGCACGTACCCTATGAACCAATACAATTCCAAGAGATTCTTCAAATATGAACCTCCTAGGGCTCAACGAAACATCAATAGATTTGAAAATTTAAGAAATAATATGGAATGTTACAAATGTCAGAACTTTGGACACATAGCCAGAGACTGCAGACTTGAAAATCCTCCAGAAGAATCTTCGAAGCCACAGAATGAACGAACATGGAAGAAGAAGAAGACTAATAATTGTGCTCTCACTCTCAAGGCTCAAAAAAGGAAAGATGTGTGGTATGTTGACAGCGGTTGCTCAACGCATATGACTGGAGATAGAAGGAAATTTGTATCTCTGAAAGAGAAGAAGGATGGAACCATATCCTTTGGAAATGATGGATCTTCAAATGTTATAGGATCAGGTACCGTCACTCTCGGAAGCAAAGATGTTATAGCCAAGAATGTTCTATGGGTCGAAAACATGAATCACAATCTGCTCAGTGTTGGACAAATGTGTGATCAAGGACACACAATGCTATTCAACTCCAAAAAATGTGAAATCAGGAAAGGCAGTTATGGTAAAATTGTGGCTACAGTAAGTCGAGCTCCAAACGACATATATGTTCTGGATGAAGCAACTAAAGCATGTCTACTAGCTAAAGAAGATGAAAGCTTGTTATGGCACAAACGAATGGGTCACATAAACTTTGACAATCTTGTTAGGATAAGAAAAAAGGAAAAAGTACGAGAAATGCTGAAAATCTCAAAACCTTCCAACACACTATGTGAGGCATGTCAGCATGGAAAGCAGACAAAATTCTGATTTAAAACAAAAGAACACTTTGCATCACATCCATTGGAATTGATACATACTGATCTATGTGGTCCTGTGAGAACAAAAGGCTTAGACCGAGAATTATATTTCATGTTAATGACAGATGACTATACCAGGATGACAGCCGTCATTTTCCTAAAGAAAAAATATGAAGCATTTGAGTGCTTTAAGATCTACAAGGAGTTGGTTGAAAATGAAACTGATTTGAAAATAAAGTGTTTAAGATCAGATAATGGTGGAGAATTCACTTCCAAATTATTTCAGCAATACTGTGACAAAAATGGAATAAAAAGGAAATTTTCAACAGCATGAACACCTCAACAAAATGGAGTTGCTGAAAGAAAGAATAGAACTGTACAGGAAATGGGTAGAACAATGTTGAAGGACTCAAAATTGGATGAAAAATTATGGGTTCAAGAAATTGATACGGCAGTCTTCATTATCAACCGAAGTCTTCTCAGAAATAATTGCAACAAGACTCCATATGAATTATGGAAAGGAAAACCAGCTAATGTAAAATATTTCAGAATCTTCGGAAGCAAATGTTATATCAAAGAGAAGATCAAAATTTGGGTAAGTTTGAATCACGTGTTGATGAAGGTATCTTTGTTGGTTACTCACGCAAAAGAAAGGCCTATAAATGCTATAATCTAAGACGAAAACAGATAGTGGATAGCATAAATGTTACATTTGACGAAGATGGTGTTCTAGCGAGTAATGATGAGGATCTAGAATCTTTGAAACTTGAGACAGAGGTTGAAAAAGACACAGATAAAATTGTAGAACAAGAAGCAACTATCAACGAGGAAGAAGTAAACAATGATCATCAAGATATACCATAACAACAACAAGAAGCTCCTCCAAGGAGAAAAAAAGAGTGGATTCAAAAGAACCATCCATCAAATCAAATCATTGGTGACATAAATGAAGGTCGACAGCTTCGTTCATCACAACAAGCTCATGTTGCTTTTCTAGCAACCTTTGAGCCTAGTAGTTTTGAGGAAGCTAGCCAGAATGAACATTGGGTAGCAGCTATGAATGAAGAATTGGATCAAATTGAGAAGAATAACACATGGGAATTAGTTCCACGACCAAAAGATAAAAATGTCATTGGGACTAAATGGGTGTTCAGGAACAAATTGAATGAATATGGGTAGGTTACCAGAAACAAAGAAAGATTGGTTTGCAAAGGCTATGCACAAGTGGAAGGAATTGATTTCGACGAAACATTTGCACCAGTTTCCAGAATGGAAGCCATCCGAATGTTTCTCACCTATGCATGTTCAAGAAAAATCAAAGTCTACCAAATGGATGTTAAGTCAACATTTCTGAATGGAGAATTAGAAGAAGAAGTTTACATCGAACAACCTGAAGGTTTTCTACTATCACAAAAAGAAGACTATGTCTGTAGGTTAAAGAAGGCTCTATATGGTCTCAAGCAGGCTCCCAGAGCATGGTATGCTCGTCTTGATGGATATATATGTTAACAAGGGTTCAAGAAAGGTATTGTTGATAGCAATCTTTATGTATAAATAGATAAAGATAATTTAACAATCGTTGAGGTACGCGTGGATGATATAATATTTGGTAGCAATGATGATCGACTAAGTAAGAACTTTTCTACAAAGATGTAAAGTGAGTTTGAGATGTCTTTACTTGGTGAGCTGACATACTTCTTAGGCTTCAAATATCTCAGCAAGAGAAAGGAATATTTATACGTCAAGCCAAGTACATCAAGGAAATGCTCAAGAAATTCAAAATGGAAGATTGCAAACCTGTCCTTACTCCGATGGTAACAGGTTGCAAATTGAGCATAGACGACTCATCTAAGGATGTGGATCAGAGGTTGTACATATCTATGATTGGTAGTCTTCTATATGTAACAGCCTCTCGACCAGATGTTATGCAAGCAGTTGGACAAGTAGCAAGATTCCAAGCAACACCAAAAGAATCACATATTATTGCCGTCAAAAGAATTCTTCGATATCTAAAGGGCATAGAAGAATATGGCTTGTGGTATCCCAAGGGTAACAATCTCATTATTCAAGCCTTTACAGATGCAGATTGGGCAGGAAGCATTGATGATCATAAGAGTACTAGTGGAGGAGCATTCTATCTAGGTGGTTGTATCGTATCATGGTTGAGAAAAAAGCAAAATTCAATCTCGTTATCTACAAAGAGAGCAGGGGAATATGTTACAAAGATTAAAATTTCAAGTCCTTTGGATGAAACAAACTTTGCAAGATCTCATACAATTCAATGTGAGCCTATTCTACTATTCTCAGACAACACTAGTGCCATCAATATCTCCAATAATCTTGGTTTCATTCAAAACAAAACACATTCCGATCAAATATCATTTGTTAGTAAACAAGTCACTAAAAGAATATCAAACTTGATTATGTTTGTAAAAGAACAAATCGCTGATATCTTCACCAAACCTTTACCATGTGAAGTATCGTGAATATCTGATGTTTCGTCGAAAGCTTGGTATTCTCCCAAGTTGTCATCGTATTAAGGTGGTGTTGGACAGCTTGTGGGTGTCACTTGAGTGGCGGTGTACAGTGTCCGCAGTGGTGGTTGTGTTTCAGGGGGAGTTACCCTTTGCCATTGATGTCAAAGTGGGAGAGAATGTTGTAGGAAGAGGTTTCATGATCGTAGGAGGAGTACTTGTGTTGCCATCAATTCCAAAGGGGGGTATTTTTGATCAACAAGTTGTCATTGATCTCAACTCAAGCGGTGCGCACTGTGGCTAACCTAATATTGTATGAATTTTAACCCACCAAATTAATATATTCTGTGTCAATAATGCTTTTGATGTTTTCTACTAGTTGAGATGTTTCCGTTGATATATGGCACGCCATGTAATTCTTCACCGTTTGAGAGATATTCATGTTTGAAGTTTGTACCCCCAGTTAGTGGGCTAAAACCCCATGGGGTTGGGGCATGGGTCATTGAAAAGTCATAATTAATATTTTTTAAGCTCCTAAAATCCCTCCCACGTTCACTTATTGAATCCCCTCTCAACCTAAGAATTTATATAAATTGTGATCCTCATTTCCTCCTTATGCAAGGGATTTCACCATCTGAAACAGGTCATCATGGAATTTTCACTCTAACTTTTTTTCTACGAATACAAAGGCTCATAAGCTGAAATTTTTATGAGGTGAAGCTGAAATCCTGAGGAAGCTACAGTAAAAATTTCAGATCAAGTTGCGCAATATTTTTGGAGATATGATCTGTGGAAGTAATGGTTTTTGCAGGCTCTTGAATTTCATCTGAAATAAGTGACCTTGGTAAATTCGTCATAACTCTCTCTTTGAGTATCGGATTGGAATTATGTAAAAAGTGACAGATAGTGCATAGTCTGCACTTTTTTCTCTATCAATTTCAGAAACAAATGAAGAAACAGTAACACGTGGCACACCGTACAAGTGCGCTATGATGAAACAGTCCATAATTAAGGCATTGTGAGAGATTGGGTATAACTCTCTCTTCAAGAATCCAAATTGGGTCAGACCTGTGGCATTGGAAATATGACTCGCAGGAATAATACAGATCGAAAATCGTATATCGAGGATCCGAAATAATGTAATAGTCATACACCGTATTCAATAAATGAGATCCTAGAAGGCAAGAAAGTTAGATCATGAAAAGTTAGATCATTTGTTGTCAAAGGGTTGCAAAGGACCGTACCTTGGTGACAGAAAAGAAACAAGGTGCAACAGAGGGTAGCATGACAAGAGCAACAACCAAGGTGCATAACAGTAGCAAGAAGTTCATCATATGAAGTCTTCAAGTGGGCAGCACTGCATACAATCATTGCAAAGGTATCATTGTACTTAGTCATTGTAAATACATTATTGTACAAATTGTACTAGTGTCTATCTGCCAAGGGTTGAAGAGGCAGTGTTGGGAGGTCTAGGATCATCATTAGGTGGTTGTGTCAAAGTTGGGGTTATGGTCTAGTATATCTTCTTCTTCTACATCACTCTATATCATTGTAAAGTGGACCATTTTCCCTGGTACGGGAGTCCATTCTTCTTTTATTCTTCTATAGGGTGGTAGGGTGGTGCTAGGGTGAGTTGTAGCTCATTGGGTGTTGGGGCATCCATTCAGTTGACTACTGAATAATCTCAAGCATTGGAGCGTCCATCTAGTGGGAGCTGGAGAAGAATTCTTTTCTAGATTCTAGGAAATTGGAGCTTTATTTTCAATTGGAGTTGAATATTAAAGAATTATTAGAAAAGCATTAGGTGGTTTTTGTCCCGGGAGTGGGTTTCCACCTTAAAAACTATGTGCATTTGTGTTCCTCTTGTTTGTCGTTTATCATTTTACACAAACATTGATAATCATTGAAGATTAACTAATGCTCTGACTGAAAGGAATACTAATTCAATCGCCCTCTCAAGATTTCCAACATCATTCACAAATTGTTAGAAGGATGATAAGAGGAGTAGTTTAGATTTGTTCATAGATTGGACAAAAATATCAAATTATCGTATACAAAAGAACAACAATTTTGAGAGGAGTCAAAATCCATTGTTGTGTGGAAGATTTGAAAAGCTATAGATGAAGACAATATCGTGTTCTAGATTAGTAAAGTTCTCTAACCTGTGGTTGCGTATTGTAGGAGGGGCCAAAGCCTAAATCTTGTACTTGTGAAGGACAACAAGATTGGTAGAAGGGCAGGTGTATAGGGCCTAAGGATGTGCAGGCTTTGAAGGACTAAATTTGCAGTTAAGTGGGCCAACCAACTAGCCATAGTTCACTATATTGTAGAGGATTAATTCAGTGAGAAGAAGGGCAACCTCCATAGCCCTAGAATTCTCATCTTGGAGCCGTAGTATGGAAAAAGTGGGCATACCAAAGATTTGTTCACAAATGGAGTTGTGAAAAAATTTCTACCACTCAAACTAGTAGTGGACCTAAAAAGGGTTCCTAAGAGGGTAATCATAGGGACAATCATAAATCGTGAGGCTTAGCTCATTGTTATTGTGCATGGGTTTGCACATGGTTTTGTGGCATGATGGTTTTCAGCCCCTTGTATTTTGTAGATCCAGTTAATGGAACTACGGTTATGTTCTAATCCAGGGTTAATGGATTGGGGTTTATGTATGCTTCGGCATGTATATATATGTGTTGTAAAACTAAAAGGAATATAATGAAAAATCAAGCTGGTCGTCCCGATTTGGGATCCAGGGGAAAATCTCTGTGTTTATCTGTTTTATGTTTTATGCTCTCGCTATTGTTTATTTTCTGTTATAAGATTCGTGTGTAGATAATTTCTGTTCAGGGTTAAAACCTACATTTGGTATCAGAGCTATTTTAGCTTCAAGGGGATGCCTTTGCTGCTGAGGGTTTTTTGGTTCAGGCTTGAGGTAGACCCTGTTTAGTGGGAGATCTGCGTGATCGATTCTTGTAGTGAAAGAAGATGGCGAGCGGCGGAAAGATAGAGATCGAGAAATTTAATGGTCAGAGTTTTGAGTTGTGGACGCTCAAGATGGAGGATCTGCTGGTGGATAAAGATCAGTGGATCGCGGTAGATCCAGGTACTAAACCAACATTGATGTCGATGTGAATACTAGATTAAATCGGATCGAAGGAAAAAATAACAATATTGCCAGTGTCCTGCATTCAAAGACGTTGAATGTATCTGGGGAAGCTACGGCGAAGACCTTGTGGGACAAGTTAGGGACTTTGTATCAATCTAAGTCTCTGGTGAATAAGTTGTTTGCGGAAAAATATGTATAGCCTAAGGATCCCCTAAGGATGAAGTTGGGATGGAGACTCGGTGACAGAGCATCTGAATGCCTTCAATAATGTGGTAAGTCAGCTATCGTCTGTTGATATTAAAATCTCAGATGAAGATAAGTGCATCAGTTTTTTGTGCTCTCTACCAGACTCGTGGGACAGTCTGGTTATTGCAATAGGTAGCAATACAACTACCTTTAATTTTGATGACATTGTCTCAGCCTTGCTGTCGGAGGAAATGAGACGGAGAAATATGGAGGGTCAGAATGGAGATGCCTTATCTGTACAAGGAAGGTCCCAAAACAGAAACAAGAATAAGGTTTCGAGTGGGAGATCTAAATCTAGAGGGAGATCTAAATCTCCTGGAAAGTTTGTAAAGGTGTGCTGGAAATGCGAAAAGGAAGGGCACTACAAAAAGGACTGTAGATCTAAAGCTCCTGAGAAAGGAAAGGGATCTGATGATGCTCCTTCTGCAGAGGCAAAAACCACCTCGGATGAAGGTGGGGATGTGTATTTGGCTTCTTCTTCAAATACACATGTAGATCATGAGTCATGGTCGATTGACTCAGGTGCATCCTTTCACTTCACTCCCCATAGGGAGTGGTTCTGCGAGTATGAGAAATATGATGGTGGTGATGTCTTCCTAGGGGATGATAGGAAGGCTAGAATCGTCGGACGTGGAAAGGTCAAGCTGAAGCTGCAAGGTGGAAGGATTAGAACACTTCCTGGTGTTCTGCATATTCCTGCATTGGCCAGAAATCTGATTTCTGCAAGCAAGATGGATGATGCAGGTGTAAAAACAGTGTTCGAGAAAGATGCCTGCAAGATGGTTCGGGGAGCACTGGTATTAATGCGGGGAGTTCGGACTGGAACTCTGTACAAGCTACAAGGTAGCACTGTTATTGATGGGTGTAACAGTTATGTGGTTCTTGAAAATGGAGCGGAAAGCTTAGCTGTCTCTGGAGAAAAGACCATGCTATGGCATCAAAGGCTTGGACATATTGGAGAGAAGGGCCTTCGGATACTGCATAGAAATGGTATGGTAGAAGGTATGTCTAATTGCTCTCTGGATTTCGATTTCTGTGAACATTGTGTATATGGGAAGCAAAATCGAGTGAGTTTTCCTTCTGGTGCTAAGAGGGTGAACAAGATATTAGAACTTGTGCACAGTGATGTGTTTGGACCTGTGTCAGTTCCATCACTGGGAAAGTCTGTGTACTATGTTTCATTCATAGATGACTTCTCAAGGAATACATATTTCTTGAGAAGAACATCGAGTCTTGACAGACGAGTTAATTGTGCAATGCGGAAACCACGCAGGTTGAAGATAAAGGTGCCTTTGTTGTTGATGGAATGTGAGTTACACAAGAAGGGTTTAAGAGTTCTGTAAGAAGTGTGGTATAGCACGACAGAAGACTACTCCATACACACCTCAGCAAAATGGAGTTGCAGAAAGAATGAATAGAACACTGATGGAAAAGGCAAGAAGCATGCTCAATGGTACCGGGTTAGGACAAGAATTCTGGGCAGAGGCAGTGGAGACTGCATGTTACTTGGTTAACATATCACCTTCATCAGCGTTGGAGGATATTTGGATTTGATGCATATGTACATGTTCCAAAGGATAAAAGGAGCAAGTTGGATAATAAATATGAATGGTGCATCTTTATTGGGTATAAGGATGATTTAAAGGGTTACAATATTTGGAACCTGGAAACAAAAAAGGTTGTGTACAGCCGAGATGTGGTGTTTAGAGAGGTGAAAGATATTGTTAAACATGAATTCCTACCAAAGGAACCTAAAAAGATAGAGTTTGAACTAAAGGAGGATGAATCAGGCTCTATAATAGAAGAAGACTCAGAAGAGGAAGAGCCACAAACTCCAGCTATGAGAAGATTAGTTCGGGAAATAAGACAACCAGAAAGGTATATTCCATCTTCTTTCTGTTCAAATTTTGCTTTAACTATAACTGATGATGATTCCAGAACCATCAGGGAGGCCATATATTCAAAGGATGGAAAACTTTGGAAGGAGGCCATGGTTGATGAAATGGAATCCTTGCATGTAACAAGGCATGTAGATCCGTGGATTTTCCGCCGTAATAATCCATCAGAGCAAATGGGCATTCGAGAGATGAAATGTAAGGCAAGGCGTAGAACACAAAACTCAATTGGTAGCAAAAGGTTAGTCCCAGGTATCGGGAATTGATTTTGGTGATATTTTTTCTCCTGTTGCCAAATTTACTTCTATTAGATTACTTTTATCTATTGCTGCTGCATTTGATTTTGAGGTAGAACAGATGGATGTGAAGACAACATTTTTTCACGGGGATCTAGAAGAGGAGATCTACATGAAACAACCTAAAGGATTTATGGTGAAGGGGAAGAAAGAGCTAGTATGCAGGTTAAAGAAGTCTCTGTATGGGTTAAAACAGTCACCAAGGATGTGGTATCAGAAATTTGATACCTATATACGGGGACTTGGCTTCACCAGAAGCAAGGAGGATCACTGTGTTTATTTTAAATTAATTGGTGACCGTGTTATTTATTCGGTCTTGTATGTGGATGATATGTTGTTGATTGGAAATGACAAAGAAATTATCCAAGATTTGAAGACCCAACTGTTCTCCAAATTCGACATGAAGGATCTTGGTGCTGCAACTATATTTTGGGCATGGAAATTAAGAGAGATCAGGTAAAGTTGAAGCTCTGGTTAAACCAAAGGAAGTATGTCGAGACTATATCAGCAGCTTCTGTTATGCAGGATAGTAAACGTGAATGTTCGATTCCGTAGGTAAAAATCTGTCCTGGTGAATCGTGTCCCAAGACACAAGAAGAAGAGGTGGATCTGTCTCATGTTCCATATGCAAGTGCAGTGGGTATTCTGATGTATGCAATGGTCTATACTAGACCAGACATTGCACATGCAGTGGGAGTATTGAGCAGGTTTATGTCAAACCTAGGGAAGGAGCATTGGACATCAGTGAAGCGGGTTTTCAGACATTTGCGTGGCACTAGTGATTATGGCTTGTGCTACCAGGGAAGACCAGGATTGGAAATAATGTTGGACATTCATGGTTTTGTTGATGCAGACTGGGTTGGAGATCTGGACCAAAGAAGATCTACAAGTGGGTATGTGTTTAGCTTATTTGGAGGCGCAGTCAGTTGGATGAGTAAAAGATAGTCTGTAGTGGCTCTTTCAACTACAGAGGCAGAATACATAGCAGCCACTCATGCAAGCAAGGAAGCAGTTTGGTTGCAGAGATTGTGTTCAAGTATGGGGTTGGTACAGCAAGCTATAAGGGTAGACTGTGATAGCCAAAGTGCAATTTTCTTGGCTAAGAACCCTGCTTATCATTCAAAGACAAAGCACATTGATGTTCAATATCACTTTGTTAGAGATATGGTTGAGGCTAAAATGTAGGTTTTAACCCTGAACAAAAATTATCTACACACGAATCTTATAACAGAAAATAAACAATAGCGAGAGCATAAAACATAAAACAAATAAACACAGAGATTTTCCCCTGGATCCCAAATCGGGACGACCAGCTTGATTTTTCATTATTCCTTTTAGTGTTACAACAAATATATATACATGTCGAAGCATACATAAACCCCAATCCATAAACCCTGGATTAGAACATAACCATAGTTCCCTTGACCGGATCTACAAAAATACCAAGGGCCGAAAACCATCGTACCCCAATACCATGTGCAAAACCATGCACAAAACCATGGGTGGGTCCACCCACCGGAAAATAGGGACCAAAAAAAAAAAATTATGGGGCACTACCGTACCCCGACAGGGGGGCTATAGCCCTCATTACCCCACCCCCCCCGCACGTGACTAGTCAAGAATATAACACAAACCCAACAATCAAAGATGGGCCTAAGGCCTTGCTCTTCATGGATCTTCGTATGGGAGGAGTCTCGTAGTTTAGGAAGTCCACTTGCATAGCATACTTCAACGAACAGGGTGTGAAGTGCTCCCAGAAACCCTTCCACTAAGATAGAATAAAGAGTGGACTTGCTTGCCTTTTAAGCAAGGAAGTTGATCTTATAGGGAGAGAGGAGGAAGATTGAAGGGTTGAGGGAGAAGAATAAGACTTATGAACGAAGTTCTCAATCTCTAAAATACTTTTGGAACTTGGATTCCCAGATGGTCCTTAATTAAAGGCCTTTGACACCAAATGGGACCACATGGGGCCAAGTGGACCCAGCCCAATTTCGAGGATGAAATTTAGCAACCAATGATGTTCCTACCATGGAAAATGTGAGGGGAAAGGATTAGGAAATACTTTTTACTTCGATGCGTCAAAATGATCCTACTAGGTTCTAGCCTTGGGAACACCTAGGAAAAACTTGATCCTAGAGCTAGGGCTTCAGGTATTCGGAGATTCTACCATCAGAATTGGTCCAAATTCCAAGGAGAGTGAGGGGACCCACCAACGTAGTTTCCTCTAGGAAATTGAAGTTTTCCTATGGCTATATTCATGGGAAATTGATGCCCTAGGTGACCTAATGGGGCTAGACCTAGGGGAAAATATAAAATTATGAAAAAATGGGGGAAATCATCACCCTTTTTTTGGGACTAGTGCCTAATTCACTTGGGGATATGGACTTAGGGATGATAATGAACAAGAATTCGGTTTCTTGATCAAGGAGGCCTAGAAAGTCAACTTTGTCCAATGTTAGAAGAAAATAAAAAGTGACCTTCAAGAATTCATACTTCATACAAATGGTGAAATATTATTGAGATAAAATGATCTCTAGGACATTTAATTCATCCAACAACGGCCCATACATTAAATAAGCTAAATAGACAGATAATTCCACATTTCCATCATGCAACAATTAGCCCCAGTTATAACGAAATTCAATAATATGCAACAACAAGAAGAATAAATTTAAATTTTCACTCACAATGTTAGAGAGTATATCCAACTAGCTTCAAATTTTCAAAAACAAAGCTCCAGGATAAAATTAACCCAAATCCATGCATCAAGATGCATCCATCATCTAAAATAGTCCTCCAAGGAAAACGGTGAAGTTCTCTAAAGATAGAGAGATCCCAAGTCAAGTGATGATACAAATGAATCCAAATAACTCCTATTTATACATTTATTAGGAGTTGATAGAATTAGCTTATGGACCTAAATTAGCCCCTAAACATAAAATAATATGAAAGTAACCCTAAATTTTGGTGACAATCCCATCAAACTATCTCATACATGGAATAATAAGGCTCATAAGAGGTCAATTGATGTCCTAGGGCTTTCTATGAGGCATAATAGGGTCCATGACTACCATAATGATGCATGGGACCCATCAAAAGTGTTGGACAAGGGGGTGGCCCCTTGTTCTCCAAACATTAAACCTGTGGTGCTCTCATTAAACTTGTGGACTTAAAGGGTTGTGTGTGGCCACCATCAGCAAGTAGGTCAAGTGTTGTCTTCTTCAAGACTACATATGTTTGGGAGAAGATCTGGAGAGGAACTCAAGTTGTTAGATCAACAAATATCAAGGACAAGAATAATATTTCTCTTGCAGATAAGTCCAAGGGAAATATGGGAAAAGGGAAGACCGAGTCTAGTCAGAAGGGAGAGAAAAAGAAGAAAGATATAAGTAAGATCATGTGCTTTCATTTACATGAGTTTGGACACTGTGCTACTAAGTGTCCTAATTAGAATAATAGGTCTAGTAAGAATCATGCAATTGCATCAATTGAGGTAGATGGGTTTGCTTCTCAGTTTGAGAAATATTTATCATTAATAACTTGCATAGAAAGCTTAGTAGGGAGAAACACATGGTATATTGACTATGGAGCCTCCTTCCACATGAATGGGAACAAGGAGTATTTCACTGATTTGGAGGAGAAGAACATGGAGGTTCATATTGAGCTCGAAGATAATGGAAAGTACACGACCATGGGGGTTGGTGCTATCTTCTTTGAGAGGGAATATGGAATCTCTCTCCATCTTAGAGATGTTCTTTATGTTCCAAGACTGAAGAATAACCTTGTTTCAGTAGTGACCCTTGAGGACAAGGTATATGAATTCATCTTAAACATAGGTAAGGCATACCTCAAGCACTCAGCTTCTGGATTAGTGAAGCAGATAGGTGTGAGGGCGAGGAACATGTACAAGTTGCAGGTAGAGACTTGCGTAGCCTTGAGCAAAAAGACATGTGGTGAGAAGAGTAGAGATGTTGGAGAACTTTGGCATAATTTCATGGGATACTTTCATAACAAGGTGCTAAAGATTCTTCAACAAATAAACACAAGATTACCAGTGTCTACTTTGACTAGCATGATGTGTGAAAGGGGTACACACATGGAAAGTATGCCAAAACTACTTTTCAAGGTTGAGACAACAAAGACAAATAGACTTTGGAGCTGGTGAATTCAAATGTATGCATGTCCTTCTCTTCTCCATCTCTTATGAGATATGGGTATTATGTTACTTTCATTGATGATTATTCTTGAAAAACTTGGATATTTTTTAGGAAGAAGAAATATAAGGTCACAACCAAGTTCATGGAGTTTAAGGCCTTGGTAGAAAACTAGATAGAGAAGAAGATCGAGGCAATGAGGAGTGACAATGGTGAATAATATTCCTATAATGCCTTCAAGGTTTTTTGTGTGAAGGGGAGCATTTGGAGAGAGCTTATAACACCTCATAACCCTAAGAAGAATGGGTTGGATGAGAGGACGAACCGCAGTATTGTTGGAGCGACCAAGGCCATGTTGCATGATCAGGGATTGCCTATGTTCTTCTGGGTAGAGGCATGCACACTGCAATATTTATACAAAATAAGAGTCCATACAAGGTTCTTGTATGAGTTACACCAGATGAGGCTTTCACAGGGAAGAAGCCTGATGTTTCACACTTATGTATATTTGGCACACAATTTTATTGCCATGTGTCCAAAGATAGCAGGAAGAAGTTGGAGCCCACAACAGAAAATGGTATTTTTGTGGGATATAATGAGACAAGTCATGCATACAAGGTGTATATGCTAAGGCTCAAGAAGACTATTATCAGACGAGATGTGATGTTTCAGGAGTCCAGAGGTCTAAGGAAGTCCTTAGAGTGAGAGTAGGTTGGAGTACCTGAGATGGAGGAGCTACTCACTCCCAATGAGGAGCCTTAGCTAAGATCATAGGAGAAGAGACCACGACAAGAGTAGACTCCTAACACTGGAAGGAAGAAAGCTAAGTGGGTCACGAAGTTGGTTCAGGAGGCTGAGGAGTAGGTGGAAGCTCCTAGAACCATGTTCAAGTAGAGTGAGTAGCCACAAAGGTACACTGAATATATGGAATTGATGACAAGAGTGGTGGACATTGGGCCTTCTAGTTATAAGGAGGTAGCTTCTAATCAAGTTTGGAAGGATTCCATGGTGGAGGAAAATTCATCCATCATGAAGAACGCTATCTAAGAGATTGTGCCACGACCTAAGGTAAAATTAGTTGTAGGATCACACTGGTGTACAAGGTGAAGCATGGAGCAGATGGGAGTGTGGAGAAGTAAAAGGCCATGTTTGCGGTTAAGGTCTTCTCACAGATTGAGGGCATAGATTACAAGGATACCTTTGCCCCAATAGAATTTTATTCATCCATCAGGACTATTCCGACACTTGCAACATATATGGGGTGGAAGATCCACTAGATGGACGTGAAGATATCATTTCTCAACGAAGTGGTTGAGGAGGAGCTTTATATGGAGAAACTAGAGGGATTTCAGCAGTTTGATAGAGACACACAGGTGTGCAGGATGAAGAGAGCTCTTTATGGGCTCAAGCAGGCTCCAAGAGCGTGATACACTTGTATTGATAGCTACCTTTGAGGATTAGGCTTCACTAAGAGTGAGGCATATGCCAACTTGTACCACATCATGGTTGGAGGGCTTCCACTCATTCTAGTGCTCTATATTGACGACCTTATATTGATTGAAGTAGAAACCTTGATCTGATTGCAAGGAGGACCTTGCAAGTGAGTTTGAGATGAAGGATATGGGGCTTATGCATTATTTCCTTGCATTGGAGGTTTGGTAAGGTGATGGTGATATCTTCATGGGACAATGGAAGTACACTACAAAAGATCCTCTAGATATTTCATATGCAGGATTCCAAACCCATGACCACACATAAAGTCACAAACTAGAGGAAGGTGGATGCTAGTAGAGCAGAGTGAGCAGAAGTTATAGTACACACACAACTCATCGTGTCATTGATGTACTTGGTCAATACATGACTTGATATTTGTTTTGCAGCCAACCAAATGAGTCAGTTCATAATGGAACCAACCAAGGTTCACTGGGTTGCTGTGAAAAATGTTTTGAGGTATCTTAGAGGCATAATAGATTACAGATTTTGGTATAAACATGTTGATGGAGTGATGCTTGAGGGCTTCACAGATGTAAATTGGGCAGGATGCTCCATAAATCTAAGAGTACTTTAGGTGGCATCTTCAGAAATTGGGACAATAGGTGTTTCCAGGGGCTTGTCCAGCACTAGGAAATAAGAGACTACAACGCAAAGAAATATGGGTTGAGTCGAGTTATTAGAGGGAGGTTTCAAGCTAAGTATTAGTAGAGAGAACAACCTTATATTATATTGGAACAATTTTCCTTGTAAAGTATTCTATTTGCTCAATTTTTGCCAATAAAATCTACAACAAGTAGAGGGTTTTCCCAGTTGAATTCCCCATAAAAATATTGTGTTATTATGTGTGATTGTGTTTTTGTTCCGCTGCTTATCTATCATAGAGAAATATTGTGTCTTGGTGTAACAAAATTACTTTCAGATTTTTTCATTCAAGCAGTTGCAGGATTTCAAGGAATTTTTACACCCCTTAACTTCTAGAACCCCTAAGCCTTTCTCCCAAAGCATAGGTGCTCCAACACTAATCTTCTTGGTCATATTAAGTTTTTGTTCGCTAACTGCTCCAAATAGCCACAGGGTCCTCAAATTTGATCCCCATTTTATGGACAATCAAAATTCCCCCAAATATCCTCCATGTATTTGCTTTGAAAGGGTGATAAGGGTATTAGGGGCCCCATTATCACAACCCGTAAGCCCTTAACCCATTGGATGGTTTTCAAGGCTTTATTAATGTTGTTTTATGTATTGCATGAAATTATTTTTATGTGATATAGGCTGTATTGCACAAAAAAAATCGCGTGATATGATAGAGGCCATGAAATTTTGAAGGGACATGTGGTAAATCCTCATTGGAATATCACGAGTTGGGAAATCTTTGTCCTGTGACATGTGTCACATTGTCATATCATTGAAAACTTTCAGGAGGACATGTGGCATGCTCTAATTGGTTGTTGCGCCTCTTGTAAACTTTGAGGTTAACTCATGTCACACATTAGTTGGTTGTTGCATGTCTATAGTCTTTGTAGATGTGATAAATATGAGGAAAGGGGGTTGCCAAAAAATAAAATAGTTTCATCATGCAATGAAGAAAGAGAGAAAGGAAAATAAAGGAAAAGATAAGGGACAGAGGAAGAAAAGAGCAAGGAAGAAGAGGTGGGGGAGATATAAAACACACGGAAAAGTAGGATGTGTACAAAGAAAAGTTGTGTGATGTGCTATTGTATAGGATAACATTTTCCTCTATGTGACGTATTGCATAGATAAAATGTTCACGTGCATTGTGTCACATGGTTTATAAGGCTTGGCACAATGAGAAGATTGGTGAGAATGTGATAGAATTGTGGAGTAGTAGCATTATAACCTAAAAATAAGTTAAGCAAAGATGAATTTTTCAACAAGTGTAAACCCAAGGGTGAATCATACTAGTTGTGACATGGCATAATATAGATGACTGGTGAACTTGTTGCCACATCACCATTGTGATCGCTGACGTGGTTGAGGAAAAGAGAACTTGAAGAAATATTTGGAAGGCCATATCTTTCTATGGATGTCTCATAATTAAGCCATATTATAATGGTTGGAAAGTTCTTATTGAGAAAAACACATATACAAGCTCAAAAAAGACCC
The DNA here is from genome assembly GCA_034641835.2 of Pinus albicaulis. Taxonomy (NCBI): domain Eukaryota; kingdom Viridiplantae; phylum Streptophyta; class Pinopsida; order Pinales; family Pinaceae; genus Pinus; species Pinus albicaulis. The sequence goes on along the minus strand of CM076581.1, from coordinate 65,800,496 downwards.
TATAATAGTACATATAGAGAAAAAAAATAGATTAACTCACCTCCTTAATACCACTTAGGGGGGCTGTGTACATGATAAGAGAAGATGATTTTTCCTATAATATTAAGAAAACAAAAAACCCAATAAGTGGTTAAGCAAAGATGAATGTCTCAATGCTGAACCCAAGGGTGAATTATTCTAGTTGTGATATACATATGATGTTTATGTAGAAATTATATACAATATGCATATATATCTAGACTCCCCTGATCTCACAATATTTATCTTCGTAAAACACGTAATCCCAATTATACTCCTTATGAAATTTAATCAACAAATTCAAAGACATGACAATAAAAACACACATAACACAGCTTGTTTAACAGAAATCCTGTTTAAAACTATAACTATATATTATGTAAGAGTGAGATTTATATGACAATTTACATGAAATGATATAGTAAAAAGTTTATCACAAGTTCTCAATAAGATAATCATTATATGTTAATCGTGCATAATTCGCAAATCCATGCACCAATCTTTGCCACCTGCTAGCCTGCCTCCACTACGCAATCCAAGCTGATTACAAAGACCAATTCAATGTAATCCCACTCTCATTGACTGCGTTATTATCATTGGCAACTCCAATGTATATGTAGATGCAATTCATGCATCACTAGTAGTCACAACAGATAGTCTATCTTGCCCTTTCACCTATCTCTCCACCGGTCTCCACTGAAACTGCCATGCACTGTAGTTAACTGATGTATTGTTCAGTTGATTAATGAGTTATTATTTGTGAATTAATTAACTAATTAATTCACTCCACTCTCACTAGTGTTTCAATCAGTTAGACTAGATACAACTAGCTCAACTGAGTCTAACTGAGTTAAACTGAATACAACTCCATAACTACTTCTCCAACTCCACCAAACTGAAATACATGAGTAATGCTGTAAGTCCTCCATTCATGCGCTCTACAACCCCAAGAATAGCTAATCTTCCACACAACAAAGCAATGTACATCCGTGCACTTAATCAAGTACCTGTAGATAAGTAAGAAAGATAATGTTTTCTAGAGTCCAAAATATTATTAAGAGCTAATAATATTCGACATATCTATTTTTAGACTGGCAATCTAAAAATAGATTCCGCCCAATATGTCTAAAAATAGAAGTCCATCTATTTTTCCAAATTGATCAACCATCCACAAATAGCATCCTGCAACTCATATAATATGATCGACATGTCTAAAAATAGACATAGTCTAAAAATAGACTTTGTGACAAAAAATCACCTGTGTGGGCCCCACCTAGTTTAGGTTATTATTTTCCAACTAGGATCAAGGATGATGTTTCAGGATGCCTCCTTCACTGTTTCTTGTTGCAATCGAATGCTGGGTGAACTTGCTGCCACATCACTAGTATGATTGCTAGTGTGGTTGAGAACAAGAGAACTTGAAGAAATTTTTGGAAGGTCATATATTTCTATGCATGACCCATAATTAAGCAAGAATACAATGGTTGGAAATTTCTTGTTGATCAGAACACATATACAAGCTCAAAAGAGACCCTATAATAGTACTTAAAGAGGAAAAAATACATTAAATCATCTTTTTAATGCCACTTAGTGGGGTGGGTACATGATAAGAGAAGATGAATTTCCCTATCATATTTTAAGCAAAGACCAATTCTTGGATTTAGTTCTCAAGGGTCACATCAATGTCCTTGATGAAATTATTCCTTCAAATTGGGATAGATATTGGAGTTCTTCCAAAATAATTAGATGTATGGACAACATGAGGACTAAAAATATCCATGAAATCACTTTCACTTTTTCTATGATGAAATAAATTTTTCCTTATTTTTGAAAGTTTCATTTGAAAGAGTCCCAAGATGGTTTGAGTAGACTTAAATAAATTTCTCATAATATTATTGTATTTATCAAAATGTAACATCTAGCTTAAAATTTAAACTTTGTTCATTAAAAATGATTTCATCTTTATTCAGATAAATGATCTTTTGAGATCTTCAAAAATAAAAATAAATTAAACTAAATAATAAAATAAGACAAAAATAAAATAAAATTACTTTGCTCTTTTAAAATATTCCATGCTAAATCACACTTAGGGAATTATTTCTAATTTGATTATTATCTTTCATCCCAATTGAAACATCAGAAAAAGTTTTGAATTTAAATATTGTATCATTTATATAAATGTATAACCCATTCCATTTGAAGTATTCTCTATTAATGGTAGTTGAGTTTTGAATCCATTTTCCCACATAAATTTTTCTGGATACCGATTTTTGAGTTTTGAATCCATTTTCCCACGTAAACGTTTTTTTATACTGAATTTTTCTCTTTCGAAGGAGATATTTTATTATTATGTATTATATATCAGATAATTATGTAATTTATTACCTGGAATAGCTCATCCCATCCCCGGTATAGAATAGCGCGTTCGTCCCATCCCCGGCTCCTCGCTGCCCATAGTTTTAAGCATTGGAAGTAGTCAATTCGAACCTTGGTTCAAACCGGTTCAAGGGTTTGCATAGGGAAAGGCTAGTCGGAGGCTCTGATCATCCTGGAGATGCTTGAAAATAATGGCTGGATCGATTTCTTCAAAGCTTCAGGTGGCTCGAAGATTACTTGAGAAGGTAAATATATTAATATATCTTGCCTCTTTCCACAATTTTTCTAATGCCTTTTCTCATTACTCAATCCAGATCGCATGTATTCATCAAATTTGCCACATAGATCTACTTAATTCCTCATATATTCTGATTGTTTATCTCGAACAAACTGTATGTGGAAAATGCCAGAATGTTAAATCAAATTTATATTATTTAACAAAACCCAACCCAATCATGAAGATCATACTTCAAACCATTATGGAAAGGCAACCAGTTATACTCAAGGGAACATACTCATCTAGAAACCCTTTCTTTTTTCAAAGGGCGGGGACTATTTCTAACTGAGACTCACATGTTGGTATTTTGTCTTGCTGACGAGCATCGAACTCCCTTCCGGAATATCCTCAGTCCTACTCTATCCTTGCCCACAATGAATCCCCTCATCGGTGTCTTAAGTTCCCCCACTTGGGCCCTACCTGTCTCCATCCCAGTTGAGAATGGTTTATTATAATATTATTGCAGAGGTCATAAGAAAATATTATCTAAGGCCAAGGCTGAATGCACATTTGAAAGAAAACCTCTGGATGTTTGGCAATTTGCTGCCCTGCAAACCGTCACTTCATTTCTTGTGATATCTTAAAGAAATTGTGAAATTGGACAGATTGACCATTGGAGCTCTCCCGGTAACATTACCCAATGAGATTTGAAATCAACATTTTTGGATGTTCTGTGATTTTCTGTTCTTCTAACCCTTGCCACATTAGGTTGGGTGAATTCTGTGAAAATTATCGATAAGATTTCAATTCCATTTCAGTAAATTGTGTAAATATACAGATTGACCATCAAGGTTTGGATCACTTGGAAAGCAAGAGAAGCCTCGAATCGATGAAATTGACATCAGATTTGGCAAGCCAAATCGAATTCCTTCTTTGCAAGATCAATTAAATAAGAAGTCACAGGAGACCCCTGAACTTTCCAATAAATCGCACAAAAAAATATTCATGGTGAAAAGAATTCACGGACCTGACATCTCCATGGCCTTAATAAATCCACTTCAAGTTCAATTTCCTTATAGTCCGAGGCAACATAGGTGCTTGGGAGATCATTTCCTAAGGTTTCTAAGCCATTGCAGCTTTTGGGAAATGAAGTTTGGACAAAACTTTTAGCTTCCCCTAAGCTTACTAGTCGTGGAAACAGTTTGAGAAACTCTAATAATGCTGGAAATGGCAATGTTATAGGTAAGACTCCTTTCTTTGCAGGTAAAGATGCAAAACAAAATAGGGTTTCAAATACCAGAATATCAACATCTATTGCTTCTAAGCATGCTCCACCCATTTCATATAATTCAAAGCTTTCACGGAGTGCTCGTCATTTAGATGGATTTCACTATTCTTTTCGAGTAGTTATCAACTCCGGCAATAACCTCAACACCATCCATACAATGAGATTGTTCAATTCATTAGATTGTTTGGTTAAGGCAGATCTTTGAAATTTGTTATAAATATTAATGTTCTTGCAAACCTAGCAGATTACAGATCTACTGAATGAACTCACAAGTAGTTTATTAACATTAAATTAGACAGAAACAAAAATATAACCAAACTCACAAAAAAATGACAGATTCTTCCCCTTAAAAATAACCATAAGGCCTTCCTTTTTTGTAGCTCCCTGACCCCAAGGGTTTAATTGAAAAACACATAGTTCCTTTAAATATTTGTAGGTTGAGGCAACCATTTCAAGCCCTTAAACTTCAACATAATCCAATATTTGCAATTATTTATAGTAATAAGTCCATTATGCACACTCATCTTAGAGTTTGGCAAAGAGGGAGAATACTTGATTGATTCCAACCTTGTAAATGAACAAACTTGCCTCTTCATTGGTTGGACTCTCCACCGCTAGTTGAAGAAGTATATGTGCCTTGAATCAAAGACGATATCTTAATACGAGTTATTGACACTTGAACATAATTTCCATGGATCCCATGGAAAACATATGGAGAGACTCTTTGAATCTTAGGAAGAATTTTCTCATACTCTACTTAATCTATAGGTGGTATTGGTAGGGCTTCAAATTTTCCATTTACTTGGAAATCTCACCCAAAAATTCAATCGTTAAAGAATCAATCCTATGCTAAATCACACCTACCTTCTCATTTTTAAGATCTTCATGAACTTTCACCTATGACGATTAAATTAATTTCCCTTTAACACCTCGAATGGTGGAGGAATAGAAGGCGTTGCAATAGGAGGTAAACTCCATTTCCCTTCACCTTTGTCAAGGCCTCTATAGACACCTGCAATCTATACCTCTCCTTCGACACAACATGAAATTTTGTTTTTTCCACTTCCTTTACATAGGCTTCAGGCCATCCTCATACGAAGAGCTTATTGTTGAAATATTACGACAAAAAAATGGGGCACAACATCTACTTATAGGGTTTCAAGGGAGGGGTGTTGGAAAATAACCATCTTATCCCCCATAGCCCTTAAGACCTTCTCTACACATAAAAATGGCAAATTGATAACAAGAATCAAAGATGGATCTTAACATTCAATACCAAACCCAAATAGATAGAATCACACCATGGAATAAGCATGGGCATTGAGTTTTGGTAAAATCAAGGATCTCCTTTCAAGATCATGACCTTGTTTTTAGCATTCTAAGATAGAAGGCTTAAAACCAACATTAAAAAGGGGAGATTTGCACCTTAGCCTTTGCAACATTTTCTCAAGACCAATCTATCTAATGGACTAGCTTGGATATGTCAGGTCTTGGATTTCTAGAGTACCCAATCAATGCTTTTGAGGCCAACTCCCTAGCTCCAGCTAAAATTTATTCCTATTGAAGATGCAACTTGAAAAATCCTGCTAATAGGATACATTTTTCCTTCCTTTTGATTGACTTACAACAAACCTCAGTGCCTCTCCTTTCTTATCTTCCTCTTCCATTTTCCAAAAAAAAAATCATCAATCTTATATCATAAGAACTTTATATAGGTAAGCATTGCAATCAGTCTCCTCAACTCATGGGGTACCTTTACACCTAAACCCATGCAAGTGGACCTAAGTCCATGTTACAACCCATCACACTCTAAGATGGTTCTAATTGTCTCCTCAAAACCAAGGCATAACACACCTTGCAATGCAAAATGGTTAAATCCATCTCAAACTTGTGGGTTTTTTCCTTCATGGAACACATTCTAGCCAGTGCTCATCAAACAGAATGCACTAACACCACTAACACATATCAAAAGCCCAAGATACCCGTAATGCACCTTCAACTTTGGATTTCCCAAAATAGTAATATCCTATTCCAATATGGCCTATTTGTTATATTTTTGTAATTTTCTCCTTACCAGATCCTTTCACCCCCTTGAATCCCTTACAAATATGCTCCAATGGTCACCTTCCAAGTTCCAACAACTCCTTTTGGAACACGACAAAACCACCTATATATGTTGCAACAACCTTTCCAATTTCTTTAGTGGGTTGCACATATATTTCACATTTCTTCTTCTTCTTGCAAATTGATAGTGCCAAGGAGAGGCTATCAACTTCGATCAAGGAATGCTCACTTAGTAACATTAACAAGTTTCCTTTGTTCAGCTCGTCAAAAGTCTTAAGATTTCTTCATAACTTCTCATGGTGCTTAGCTTGATTGTCTACACCTCTAAGTGAGACTACAACATCCCAACCTCTATAACTATTCCTCCTTTTCAACCCTTGTTAGAGTCTTCTTAGATGTGCACTCATGCCTCAAGCAAAACACTAGCATCCTAAATCTGCATGCTCGTTCCATATTTTAATGTCCTGTTGAAACCACATTGTCACACTTCTTAAAATGAAATGTTCACATCTTATGGAAAAGCACCTACTTTGCTTATGACAACCTAATCTACGCGAGTGACTTGGAGAGGACCCCATTTTCTCAAGATGAAAACATAGGGTCTTACAACATGGGAATTGTCATGTAACTCTTACTTAAGAGATAGTCTATACACATAGAGATGCACATGTGATTAACATAGATGGAGGAATGATGTGCAGTAAACAATGAGGAATGCCTTTGCTTGTGATGGTAACTTAATTCAAGATGGGGACCTTCATATACACCTTGATGTCCACATGCATGGTTGTGGAACACAAGTGTTTACCCAACTAATTATGACTTCCTCTTGATGCCTTGAACTTCATAATGATCTTGTGGCTTGACTAATGAACCACTCCATAAGACGATAAATTACTCATTACATAATAATATGATTTCTATCATATGTAAATACTAAAAATATCGGTCCATTTTTAGGACTTTTAGTACTAGAGTAGTGGTTTACAAATTTGTGAGCCGTAAAAGGGCATGTTGAAACTTGAAACTACTTTATCCATACAAATTCCTGACCCTTCCTCTTGACCTTGGTAATGGGATTAGCTATCATGGAGAATTATTCTATGAATCTCCTATAATACCCAACCAATCCATTGAAATAGTGTAGCTTATGAGCATCCTTTAGTGTTAGGAATTCCATAATGGCCTTGATTTTGGCAAGGTCCACGACTATACCTTCTCCAGAAGTAATGTGGCCCAAATAATGGATCTTTGACTAGAAGAAGGAACGCTCAAAGAGATTTTAATCATTATTATTCTCTCCAAGTCACTAAAATATCAACCTTAGGTTCTCCTCATGCTCCTTTGGAACACATGAATAAATCATACTATCATCTAGAAACACTTGAACAAATTTGCCTAGGTATTTCTGAAAAGCCCCATTCATTAGTTTTATGAAGACCACTAGGGCATTGGTAAAATTAAAAGGTACCATAACAAATCATAATTTCTTAATCATGGTTTGAATGCAATATCTGGGATGCCCTCTTAAATTCTTAATTGGTGGTATTAAAATCACAAATCAATCTTTAAGAATATTATGGTCCTTTTCATTTGATCAAATAATTCATCAATCTATGAGAACTAATATTGATTCTAGATGGTGATGTTATTCAACCATCTATAGTAAATGCAAATCTCCATTAACTAATATTTCTTCATCACCAAAAATAGTAACCTCCTCAAAATGTTGCATTAAGCCAGATCAATCCAAAACTCAACAATTATTATAGATGCATATGTAATTCATATAACATGTGTGAAATCGTTTGATAAGGAACCTTGAAGATAGGAATCATCCTGCATTGAGTTCAATGATGAACTTGATATCATGTGTGGGTGGGAGCCCAAAAAAATCTTTTGGAAATACATAAGGAATTTCTAAAAAACTAGGTGTTGAATCTATCTTGCCCCTTTTGTTCATGGTCACCACATAGAAACATTATCATGGTTTTTTTCAATGGCAAAGTTGAAAATATGTTAAGGATACAACCCTTTTGGTCCCAAGCATAATCTTCTTCTAACCCAAGCCATTAAGGAGGTGAAGCAACTTGTAATTGATACATTAATGGTATTGGAGCTAGGTTGTTTTTACTTCATTTTATAACTCCACAATATTTCCTGGCTGATTTCTTTTATGTATTGTACAAAAGAGCTTGTACACCTTTGCAAAATCTATCATCTGAATATTGAGATGGGAATATTTCATACTCGATAGGTCACTCACAACACCTAGGTGATTGCTCTTGGCTGTAGCCATACAATATCACCTCACTGGCCTCATTCGCTCAGGTGATTAGATCTCGTTCATTTGAATAAAATCACATCCAAACTATTGTGGGAATTAGGTGATAGAATTTGTTGAAACTTGAGGTAAGTCACCTACCGCCACTATTACACCAAAAGCCTTGTATAATACATTTATTTAAAACAAAATTATGATTTTGTCTTAATTATTTATTTTATATTAAGTTATTATTTTGATATTTTATATTATTTTAAATTAAAAATTGGAGTTGACGTTGTGGATGCTCTTGGAGAAAACAAACAGTGTTAATTTCTTGGTTTTTCACATGATGGGATTGACTACCCCTTTTCCCTTTATTTGTCATTGCTCTTTTTTGGCTGTTGAGGGTTTTGCTGCACCAGGCCAGGGTTTTGCTTCTGTGGAAAGGTGATTATGGTTTTCTCACAGTGAATGGACTCCATTCCTTCCTATGGTGGAACCCCAATCTGCACTGGTAAGAAGTTCTATCATTTTTTTCAAAGTCTTCTCTATTTAAAAGAGGTTGGGAATATTTGAAGGTTTCAATACAGAAAAATTGATACATCAACCATATTAAGGAAATAAGGGAATGAGTTACAGAATGAAAAACATACAGATTAAATAGAGGACAATAAAATAGGCCAAATTCCACTAAGCATCAAGAAGAAGAAGAAGAAATTAGCTTCATAAATCTCCAATATTGAGTATTTTGTTAAAATGGTGGCCTTGGGTTATAGTTTAAAGGTGGCTGATATTATAAAATTTCCTTTAACCACTCTCTTTTTTCAAGGATAGGTTCATATGACACAGGACATTGAATAATATAAATTAATTAATTGTTTGGACCAAGGATCCACGGGGATAAAATCACCTATTGCTGGCTCTAGCTCCCTTCACACAATCTAATTCCTAGAATTTCCTAGTCTATAAACTCTTACAACTGTCTCAATCTACCAGCCCTCTCCCATCAGGTTGCACAACCCAAGGAATGGGATCCCTATCTTTTTCATGCAATCCCTCAGGTTATCCCACTTCCCTCCAGTGCTTTAGCATTGACTGGCCAGGAAATCTGATTGCTGGGACTCCAGGGATTATCAACTGTAATTAATTTTATTCAATGACAATCATTTCCCTTTCACATTGTCATAATTTCCACGTAGTTTCATGAAAACTGTTTCCATAATTCTATTTTAGCATTAATAACACAGCCTAAGCATTGAGAGAAAATTATCATAGAAGAATGGATGTCAAAATCTCTTTTGCATGCTCAAAAATCATGCATTATATTTTCATGCATTTGAGATACCATGCACTTTCATAAGAAGTACATGTCTCTCTCTTAACCACCAATTCCAAATTTCCAAGGTTAATAAGAATTAGGATAACCATAAAGCAAGATTTAATAAGATTAAGGTTAAAGAACCGATGGGAGTAATAAAATGGTAAAATACAGAATAATTGGCTAGCCCCCTTTTGTTCCCTTCTCGTGGGATCATAGTCCCCCCATTGTTTTTCCTTTCTCCTTCTGCAGTCTGTGATGTATTAGTATTATGATTCAATGTACCACTTTACATATTCAATTGTTCGGCTTTTTAGCCATTTATCATGTAGGCATATACATTAATATTCTAGGTATCAAAAGTGGGGGTATTACATAGATAGCATTATCACTCAACTCCAATTGGATGTCTCCTTTTGCTCTTGAAACATGCTGGATATCTCATAGTTGAATGTCATTTTCTTTGATCCTCCACTGTATACATCCTGATCAACAATAAAGTGGTACTGGTTGAGAAACAAGAAATTGTGGAGAAGGATGTCTCTAGCTTGGATGCCAACTCGTCCACTTCAGCTTCAACACTCATCTCAAAGTGATTTTGTAGCTGCTTCCCTTTTTTATATATTTGGTTGCATAATGTACCTTCTTACAATATTTGAAACATGTCACATGGATCATAGCCTCCTCCTCAGAATGAGATGAACAAACCTCTTTTTCCTTGGCCTTCTTGGGTCCTCCTTTAGTCATCCTCCAAATGAGTGGAATATTTGGAGTCTCTTCCACTCTGACTGACAAATTATCCTCTTGGACAAAGTCATCTCGCAATGTTTCAAAAGTGGAGAACTTCACACATTCCCATTTTCCTTGCACAAATGTAAGTCAAGATACTGGGATTCCATTTACAGTTATCTGAACTAACTCATCTTCATAAACTTTGTTTCTTATGTTTGTAAGTTGATCTCTCAACTTGGTGATCTTCATTGGATAGCTTTCCATAGTATTACTATTGCTCATGTGGTTACTAATGAGCTTTTTCTTCAAAAGCATCTTGTGGGATATGTTCAAACTTCACACTTTGATACAAAGTGACTAAGGCATGATACAAATTCTTCCCTCTCTTCTTCTATGTGATGTGAGGGATCAAGTGGTCTTTGAATGAATCAAGGAGAATTTGCTTCTTTTTGGCCACCTTCTTATTGTGCTCAACCAAATGAACGGATGGGCATCTCACCGTCGAACCTTGTATAGGTCCAAGTGCCTATCTTGGGGGCGGATCAGCTTCAGGCACAAAAATAAAGACATTGCACACACTGAAAGCTTCTGATATCTCTGTCTCATAGAAATCAGTCCCATTCATATGTGGATTTGCTAAGAGATTTCATATGTACAGATCTGATACCATGTCAGTTTTCTACACCATGTTTCAGATCTTTACCCAAAGACTGAATTTTACAGCTCCTAAAACATTAAAATTTAGAATATAGATTGCACCTATCAAAACTTTAGATGAGTATATACTAAAATAACATAAGGATATATTTAGGAGTGCAAAGAATGCATTTCATGAGCCAATTTACAACAGAAGATAAATAATATCTACTTGACATAAAATCTTCAATTTGAAAATTATGACAGCAAGCTATACCAACTAAATAGGGCCTGATATACATCAGAATGAATCTGCAATTTACCCAAAGAATGAATTTTACAGCTCTTAAAACATTAAAATTTAGAATATAGATTGCACCTATCAAAACTTTAGATGAGTATATACTTAAATAACGTAAGGAAATATTTAGGAGTGCAAAGAATGCATTTCATGAGCCAATTTACAACAGAAGATAAATAATGTCTACTTGACATAAAATCTGCAATTTTAAAATTATGACAGCAAGCCATACCAGCTAAATAGGGCCTGATATACATCATGCAACAATCGGAAATGTTCTGATGGAAAGGACAAGCTCCAACAACAATCACATGGTTTATGTATTATTTAGAAATAAAGTATTATAGCAGTTTTGCATCATGCTCAAGCTCTACACGTTTGAAAGATACAACACATACAACTCTATTGTCTAAAATATTAATGTGCCCTCTAGCCTTTTATAAGCCAAGAGGAGGGGGTTACAAACTGGCCATTAATGGGCTCAAGGAGTGCACCGTTCTTGGCTAATTAAATCCCTCAAGGAGTGTAACTCCCAAAGTAAATACAGCCACCTGCTCAGCAATAAATTCTCCTTGGTAAGTGCAGCCCTACACAACAATTGTAACTTCCAAGCATAAATGTGCCACAAAGGGATTTATGCCCCACAATATTACAAGAGAAGATGTTTAATGGTATGTACCCTACTTCATGAATGCACAATAACCCCTGCAAATCCAAAATCAAAGGGAGGGCCCATAATTAAAATCGAACTCATGAGGACCAACCTTACAAGTGTGCCATGTCTCTTGAATTTATGTTGTTGTTTGCCAACGTGGAAATGATTTCCTGCTAACCTAAATCAAAATATCAAAACATGCAAGTAGAAAGTGGATATGGGAATAGTTTTTTTCTATAAAATAGTTGCCAGTGGCGCATGGTGACAACCGCAACCTTTGTCACATTTCTCTTACAAAATGAATTCCACATACCTCCATTATATAGATTTATATTACAACTGATAGGCAAGGTAAGCAAGGTAGTTGGGAAAATAAAAAAATTATAAGTTCCTAGAAGATAATTACATATGGATAAATAAGTTTGACTACATGTGATTATATCATTATTGACATGTGGATAAATACATGTGATTATTCACATGTGCATAAATTCATGTGACTACATATATAGAACCATGTTATGTGTACCTAATGGACAAGTAAAAATTACACACAATATACACACATGTCTAAACTTATGTCCTAACAATAGCCATCCCTCATCAAATTTTCAGCATGAAGACAATCCAACACCTTTTTTCTCTTGAGCTCTCTCCCAAGGTGTCAAGTTCTATTCCCTTGATGGTTGAGTGAGTTATGCATTCAGATCAAGTTCGCCAGTGGAAAAGCCTTGGTTGCAGTAGGAAGTTTGCAAGAGGGAAATCCTTTTAATTCCCAGGATTGGTTTGTTGCTTTCATGACTCAGCATGAGCATTCAGTCTAGGATAATTGTCCCCATAGCTGTAACAGAGTTTCTCCAACAAAATAAATTTGGCTGAACTCCATCAGATGAAAGCTTTTACCATGGAGTGCGAGGAAATGGCAGCTCAATAGTGTATAGTTTTTTAATAGAAAACCATTTGTCTCTTGGAATTTATTGTTTATGTTATCAAAAGCTTGGATTGCAGCCAAAAAAAATACGAAGACTTTAAAAGTAGAGTTCTCAGTAGTTTGGAAACGTTGTTTGATGATATGTACAAGTGTCACCCTGAAAAAGAGCTTCTATGAAAACCTAAGGAGCTATACAAAAATTGCAAACTTCATCAGCCACTGAAGCATCAAAACTCAAAGGTTTTGACATCTGCTTGGATGAAATTGTGTATGGAACCAACTCTATATTTGGATTTTCTGATGTCTTGTTAAGGAGATTTTTTGTAGTTTTGTTTTTGGATATTAGAAATTATTGGAAAATCTTTTGTATGCTCTGTAGGAAGGATTAGAAAACTCACATGCTCTGATCCCAGAGTGCTTGTAAATTTTTTTTCGATAGTAATTTGGGTTATGTAGGGTCTATGCTACAACTTACAAGTAAATACCTCTGTTTTTTGGAAACTGTCCTGCTATTTGGTTGTACTTATATCTCTTCTTCAGAAGAGATCTTATATATAATATTTTTTTTTCTCTTATATAGGGTCAACCTATATTTGTCTTTTATAGAATTTTATAGAAATCCAATATGCACTTAACTCATTGGTGTTGGTTATTTGTTATGATTGTCCACATTAGATTGAGTTCTATGGAGACTTTGATGGATGGTTTCACAAAAGCTTGGAGTTATATTTCGATTTATCTGCTGCTTTTCTTGGCCATCGCTTACAAAGGTACTTTATAAATTCTAGAACCATGTTTAATTTGTCATATCCTCATTAGTACTCTCTATTGAATAGTTTAGACCATTGTTCTAACTAGTATTCATTTGCTTGTCCAAAAGGTTTCCTCTTCTGCCCCCGGGTGAGCCAGGTATGGGCTATTATATTTAAGTAAATTGTAGTAAGAATGTTTGAGATGAATATTCTTTAACTTAATCATGATCACAATGAAACAAATCAACTTGATGGTAAGTCGAAAAAGGTTCCATATTTGAAGTGTTCAAGGAGAATTGCATGTTGATTTTTGCATATCTAGTGTATTAGTTAGATTTGGATTTATCTTTTGCTTTTCTTGGCCATCACACACTAAGGTGCTATATAAATGCTAGAACCATGTTTAATTTTTCATGTCCTTTTTCGTACTCTATAGAATAGACTATTGTTTGAACTACTATTCTATCACTTCTATCAAAAAGGGTTCCTTTTCTGTCCTAATGTGGGTCAGGTATGGACTCTTATATTTAAGTAAAATTTAATAAGAATGCTTGAGATGAATGTTCTTTAACTTAATGACCACACTGACATAAATTGACTTGATGATAAGTGGAAAATGTTTCCATATTTGATGTCCAAGGAGAATTGCTTCCAAATTTCAACATTTCTAGTGTATTAGTGAAGTAGTCTGTAGTATGTGACACCAAATCCCCATGCCCAACATAAGAAACATTCCTGGAATATACATTAATGAAATATTTCAATTGGGAAACCTTTGTAATGTTGATGTACATTTCATGAGTGTAAAATTGAGTGGGGTATTTTCAAGTTTGAGCCAATGATTTCCCCCTCAAACCGAGCCTCAATAGAATTTTACCACTAGTAAATAGCATTTTCAACGCTACATTCAAGTTAATAATGGCTTGAAACACCTTCACAATTTCCTCCATGAGCATATAATGAAGATTTAAAACCTGGTCATGACCCCTTTTTCTCTAATGACGGCAGTCTGGTTAGGGAAAAACCCTGTTCAACTAAACCAAAATATGTCTGCAAAACAAATACACTACATATTGTCACTTCTATACTCCATTTAATGATTTCATCAAACAATTTGAAAACATTATAATAGTTTTTCTTTGTTGTTTATCTTAAACACATGCATGTCCAATGTTCCATATTGCTGAGAACAATTGCAGGTCCACTAACATTCACCACCACATCTAACACCATCAATTTTGTAAGGTTATGTAACTTGCAAGGGAACACCCCACTCAATCCCTACACATACTAAGGTCTACTCCCATTTTCCCTTTCCAATCATTGTTTTAATCAAGGCTAAACATATTCATAAAATTATAAATTGTCTCGAGATAAATGGGTTCTTTTAGTGGTCAACATAACTATAAAATGCAGATCTTTAAAGATGATAAGGCATGTTCTCTACCTATAATATGGGAAGTATTCTTCTAGTCCTATAATATGCTAGAGCTTTAAAGATAGTAATATATTTACACAAGGGACATTCAAAGATAGGTAGTGTAGAAATTGTGCCCCAAAATTCATAGAAATAACTTCCTCTTGTTGATTTTGTCTTTGACATGTATATTACTTTGCTTTTGGCTAACACTACCTATTCCATATTGGTGCAGGATACAAATCTTCATAGCACAAATATACATTTAGCAGTCTTGATTTATTCATTGGATCATATGCATATTTTACACAGGTTAGTTAACTTAGTTCATATAGATTACAATATTAAAGTTTTTCTAAGACTTCTTATAGAATTGAATAAATGTATTCTACTTGTATGTTTGGTACTTCCCAACACTTCATTTACACCTCCACTCAATTTTCATAACTTCCATAACCGTTAGGTAAACACTTGCAACTTCGATGTTATTTTTTTTGTTTAGTAAATATTTTCCAAGAATTTACAAAGTTTATAATTTCTCAAAAGTTGTATAAATTAGAATTTATAAAGTTTCAAGGTTTAATTTTATAAAGTCTAGATCTTTAAACGGTGCTAGCTCAATGGAAGAGCACCTGCTTTACAAGCAAGAGGTTGGTGGTTCGATTCCATCGTGCCCTGATATTAATATGGAATGGCGACAAAGGCTCTTTTGACCATCACCAATGAACTGATGGTGACATTTTTCGACCCTCATGAATGATCTTATGGTGACATTTTTTTACCCTCACCAAATATGAAATAGTGAGGATCAACGAACGTAACCATATATATGCACCAATAGTGATGGTCGTGAAAGGTCCATCACAAAAAATCATTGTTGTTCATATGAAATGGTGACGGTCACTATCCGCCATTATAATCAATATTCGTGACGTACCTTGAATGTCACTACAACACATACTTTCGACGACGCCACCTTTGGTGACGTTTAGTTTTTGGTGACGAAGACTCTTTCGACTGTCACCAATGAGCTTATGGTGACATTTTTCGCCCCTCACCAATGTCCTTTTTTCTTGTAGTGACATGGTGATGATATTTCAGAAGTTGCAGGATGCTATTTGTGGATGGTTGATCAAGTTGGAAAAATAGATGAAATTCTATTTTTAGAATATTGGGCGAAGTCTATTTATAGATTGTTGATCTAAAAATAGATGCATGTCAATTATTATTAGCTCTTAATAATAATCAGACTCTAAACAACAACTTATTCTCTTGGAGCACTTTGTTTCAGTGCACAGGTTTGGCACATCAGTGGACTGAGGGAATTACACAATTGCCAAGGGTTTACTGGAGCTAATGCATGGAGGACTCAGTTAGAACTCAAGTGGTAGAGTTATGACATAGTTGGAAGAAGTTGTTATGGAGTTGTATTCAGTTTAACTCAGTTAGACTCAGTTGAGCTAGTTGTATCTAGTCTAACTGATTGATACACTAGTGAGAGTGGAGTGAATTCAATAGTTAATTAATTCATAAATAATAACTCATTAATCAACTGAACAATATAGCAGTAAACTAAAGTGCATGGCAGTTTCAGTGGAGACCCAGTGGAGAGGTAGGTGAAAGGGAAAGATAGACTATCTGTTGTGACTAGAGTGATGCATTGATTGCATCACACACACATTGGAGTTGCCAATGAGGATTTCGCAGTCAAGGAAAGAGTAATTTGAATTCATTCAAAGCTATTCTTTAGCATGGATTTCACAATGGAGGCAAGCTAGTAGGAGGGCAAAGATCGGTGCATGGATTTGCAAGATTGTTCCTAATTAGTGTATGACGATTGTACTGTACTGAGAGCTTGATAAGCTTTGTATGAGGATTGTCATATGATTCCATGATACATAATATATAGTTTAGGTTTTCAGCTTCAGGCTTTCCCGGTTAAAACCAACTGTGTTATGTGCGATTATTTTTATTTATGCTTTACATGTGTGTGCAATTAATTTTTCCGCAAAAGATTAACAAGTGGAATAGATTCAGTATCTTGCATAAAGTTAAATAGTGTGAGATTAGGTGGATCTAGGACATATGCATGCTTAGTGCATATAATTTCTACATGGTATCAAAGCATTGTTGATTTAAGATTGCAATTTTAAAGTGAGTTTGTGCTGGTGGACAATTTGAATTTGCTACAGAAGATTCTTGGTGTAGAAGTTGAGTATACATTGAAATGGCTTTCAATGGGTTGCGATTGGAGTATGCCCTTGATGGGAGCTCGAATTACATAGCCTGGAAGGACAGGATGGAGGTAGTGCTGGAGGATAATGGACTGAAAGATTTCATCGATAGCGATGTTCCTAAGTCGGGATCTAGCGATGCTGCATTACTTGACGCATGGCAAAAGAAGACAGAAAAGACGAGGAAAATTCTGTTGGAAGGTGTGAAGGACCATATTGTGTCCAGCCTTCATGGGAAAGACACTCCATTCTTAATGTGGAAGGCTTTGACAGACTTGTTCCAAAGCAAAAGTGACCGGAGGAAGTTGGCGCTTAAAGACAAGCTCAGAAAAATAAAAATGGAGAAAGGTGACAGTATTCCAAAATACCTCACAAAGTTTTTCCACTGCAAGGATGAACTGGGAAGTGTGGGGGTTACTTTTGATGATGAAGACTTGGTGAGCTTGGCTCTCCTTGGGCTTCCGAAGAGTTGGCATAGCTATGAAGACTCTTTCAATGGACGGGAGAAACTGCCAGGATGGGAGCGACTTTGGTCGGATCTTATGCAGGAGGAGATAAGGCGGGGTACCAAGGATGGATCTTCATCGAAGAATGAAGATGAAGAGAATTTTTCTTTGGCTACCAGCAAGGAAATGGAAGGGGAAGAAACATCCTGCAAAATCTGATGCTAAAGGCAAGAAGCAGGATTTTTCCAAAGTGAAGTGTTTTCACTGTCACGAACATGGAAATTTCGCCACTAACTGTCCACAGAAGAAGAAGAACAAGAAGGTTGTTGGATCTGCAGATGGAGAGGCCTTAGCCTCGTAATTTGAACTTGATTTATCCTTGATCGCATGCTTGGTTTCAAGCTGTATGGGATCGGTGTGGTATCCTAATAGTGGTGCGTCTTTCCATATGACAGGAGAGAAAGAGTTGTTTAGTGACTTGGAGGAGAAGGACCTCCAGATGCATATAGAGATGAGTGACGATGGTCGGTACAGTGTGACTGGAATTGGGACCATTACCTTTGAGAGGGAGTTCGGTAATCCATTCTTGTTGAAGAATTTTATGCATGTTCCAGGTCTAAAGAAGAACTTGGTCTCAGTCGCAATGCTGGAAGACAATGGTTATGATGTTGTTTTCAGTGAGGGAAAAGCCTTCCTTCGACATAAAACAACGGGTCAAACCAAGAAGATAGGGGTTCAATTAAGAATCTCTACAAGCTGGAGGTAGATGGTTGCGCTGCAATGGTGGGCAAAGCATAAGAAGTGGTGAGCCAGGATGAGGGCGAATTATGGCATAGGAGATTGGGCCATCTTCACCATGGTGCTTTGAAGATTTTGCAGAAAATTTCTACTGGACTTCCCAAGGGTACTCTTGCACAGTCAGATCAGTGCAAGGGATGTACTATGGGTAAGTTTGTGAAGACCACCTTTCATGAGGAAATCGGCCCAGGTCTTCGGTGTTCTGGAAGGAGCGTGTGGACCTTTCTCGGTTGCTTCAACAACAAAACACAGGTATTATGTTATATTTGTTGATGACTATTCTCGTAGATGTTGGATCTTCTTAATGCAGAAGAAGAGTGAACGTTCTCAAAGTTCCGTGAGTTCAAGGCATTGGTGGAGAAGGAGTCAGGGAAGCAAGTGAAATCTCTACAGAGTGATAATGGTGGTGAATACATCTCGAGTGAATTCAAAGACTTCTATAGCAAAGAAGGAATTTGAAGAGAACTCATAATGCCTCATAACCCATAGCAGAATGTGGTCACAGAGAGGAAGAACAAAATGATCGTGGGTGCTGCACGAGCGACGCTGCATGACCAGGGCCTACCGATGCACTTGTGGGAAGAAGCATGCAACACTGTGGTTTATGTGCAAAACCATTGTCCTCATAGAGAACTTGGCATGAGTACACCCGAAGAAGCTTTTACTGGTAAGAAGCCTGATATTTCTCATTTGAATATTTTTGGCTCACCTATTTACATTCATGTGACGAAGGACGCTAGGAAGAAGCTAGAGCCGACTGCAGAAGTTGGGATATTTGTGGGGTACACAGAAACACCCCATAATTATCGTGTGTATTTTCTAGACAGTCGGATGACTATTTTGCAACGGGATATAAAATTCAATGAGGTGAAAGCCATGAAGTTGTCGCTTGATAGGGAGCTACACTTGCATGTGGAGGAGGAACTTCTTGTTCCCAAAGATGAGCCTTTGGATGTGGATCAGACACAGGAGGAGATTCACGGAGTGGAGGAGTCCACTCATGTAGAACCAAACATCAGACAAGGTAGAAAGCGTACCACAGAAGCTGAGAGACTAAAGCTTGATGTGGCACAGAATGTAGGAGTCCCTACATCACAGCACAGACAAAGATAGTCACCTCACTGATTTACTAGATACATGGCTCTTATGATCAAGTGTATCGTGATAGAGCCATCTTATTTTGAAGAAGTAGTGCAGGAGCCCACATGGGTAGATGCCATGGTGGAGGAGTATGACTCCATTGTCAGAAACAGTGCTTGGGAGATTGTTCCAAGGCTGGTGGGAAAATAAGTTGTAGGATCAAGATGGATATACAAGGTAAAGCAAGTTACTGATGGGAGTGTCGAGAATTATAAGGCAAGATTTTTTGCTCGGGGCTTCTCACAGATTGAGGGGATTGACTATGAAGAAATATTTGCACTTGTCGCACGGTATTCTTCCATACAGACAATCCTTGCTCTCTCAGCACATATGGGTTGGCACATTCATTAGATGGATGTGAAGACTGTGTTCCTTAATGGGAACATTGAGGAAGAGGTGTACATTGAGCAGCCTGAAGGATTTGAGATCTTCAGCAGTGATTTGCATGTGTGTAAGCTCAAAAGAGCGTTGTATGGGTTGAAACAAGCACCCCGTGCTTGGTACACTCAGATCGACAATTATTTCACTGGACTTGGCTTCACCAAGAGTGAGGGAGATGCAAACTTGTACCAAATTGTGGTGGAGGGTAAGCTTTTAATCATTGTACTTTATGTTGATGATTTAATACTAACAGGTGATGAGCAGTTGATACACTCATGCAAGGAA